>JANZLQ010000078.1:39589240-39626486 GCA_026212715.1 Elanus axillaris
GTGATGTGATGTGATGTGATGTGATGTGATGTGATGTGATGTGATGTGATGTGATGTGATGTGATGTGATGTGATGTTGGCGAGGAAACCTTGTCACATGCTGAACTGCAACCTGGTTAATGTGTAGCATCTTCTCCAGGGACTGATACCTGCAGACCCACAGGAAAAAGAGAGAGGCAGTGGCCCCTCCAAACACCTCTGTAAAACAACTCCAGCAAAGTTATTCAGAAGGAGGAAACCAAAAAACTTAGCATCTCAAACTGGAAAATCAGGAGCAGTGAGTTGTTTGGCCATTTGGAGCAAAGAGGATGGAGCCCCTTTGGGGACCAGGGTCATGCTTCACCTACTCAGCACAATGTTGCCAAGATTTTTATGTGACCAGTGAGCCTGGCTGAAATGGAGATATCCCTGTGCTACACACTGTACAAACACATTGCAGAGGCTAAAATACCTTGGGGAAGTACCCCTACCCTGTATTTCTGATGGTGCATTGGGGCACAGGAAGGGTAAGACAGCTTCTGTGATGGCAGACAAAATACATACGATTTTTGCCCCAGGACCATCTGGTCCAGCACAGCTCACATCCGTGCCTCTCTCCCCCATCGCTGCAGTCCCATGTTGTCCGGCATTGGGTGCTGTGGGCCATGGGCATGGCCTGGCAGAGTGGGACGGAGCATCAGTCTCTTGTGGACCCTCGCCCTGTTTTTGTGATCTTAAGTAGCTCTGAGTGAATGTTTTATCTCAGGTGACGGTGATTTCTGGTACTGGCATAGTCTACCCACATCTCCTTTCATTGCCACATGGTGATTTACTCAAGCATGCACTCTCTAAAGGTGTCAGAGAAGTAAACCAGAGCGAGAACAGCTGGACCTGATTCAAACATTACTGGGTACCTCAGCTGTATTGCTATGCCAGACTGGTAAAGATGGACTGTTAAAGTAAGTCCCAGAGCTGTTGGTTATGTTTGCATTTGTAAATCAGTACGTCCAGGCCAGGGTCCCCAGCTCTGCGACACAGCTGTACCCACCATTAATATGCTAAAAATAACACCCATTGCCCAGCTGAGCTTTGAGGGCGTTGAGAGCCCTCTGGGGCTGAGTGCTTTATTGTTATCGCTCTCCAAACACCGTCCAGAGCAGCTACCTGCAACAATACTTTGCTAGCAGAGGGACTGCAAGGATGGGAGTGATTCCCAGCTGACCATAAAGCAGGTAGCTTGATCATCCTTGGCATACATGCTTCCCCTCGCTTTCCTAGTTCATTTTTTTTTCTTTCTTGGTTCTAAAATATTGGAACTGATGAGTAAATAGGGAACCTGAAAGTGTTTTTTCAGCTTTTCCCTGAAAACGTTGGCTGTGGCCAGAGGCAAAGGGGGCCTGGTTGTGCAGATCACAGCGCAAGGACATGACAGTGAGTCAGGGAAATGCCCATTCCCCATTGCACCACAGCCTGGAAGCATCCCCCATCATGTACTGGATTACACCAAGGGTATTTTGAATGAATAAGTTCTGAAAATAAGCCAGGCCCCCAGACTTCCTCAGGCTCCGTGGGATTGCTAAAGCTCATGATTGACTCAGCCTGGTGGAAGAGCAATTTTACTCTTCCCTAAAAATAGACCAAGTGGTTCATCCTCTCAACATAGCCCAGTGCTCAGTGATAAAACCAGCTGCCAGAGACCACTGGGAGGCAGTGAACAGGACCGAGGGTGTGGGGCGTGGAGCAGTGCCTCTCATAGGATACACTAAGGGCTGCCCAGCTGTGAGTTTCACACAGATTTTCTCCTGGGGCTGTCTACGGCGTGACACAGCTGTTGGGACTACCGAGACCTCCCTGTAAGTAATTTGGGGGTAGATTAGAGAGGGGTGAAGTGTTGCATGAATATGAACCTCAGAGTGATGCTCAAATGCAGGGCAAATGAGGATGCTTCGTGCTTCATGCTGTGAAAATGGTGTTGCAGCTCATGGAAAGCCATGGATTTTATTTTGTTGGCCCAGAGCTTGGTAAACCCCACCCTCTGCTGCAGAAGGTGCTGTCTCTGTGTTCCAAGGATGGTGGTTTTGGTCTGATTCAGCACCATCTTCTAGGGCGCTTGGGCATGTTTAAGGCAGAAACAGAGCATCGTAAGTGTATGCTTTTCCCTTGTCCTGAAATACTGAAGTTCCTAGCTTTGAGGCTTAAATTCATGGGGCCAGATCTCAGTGTCTACTCGCTCCCCCAAAAATACTGTTATTTACCATGACTCTGGTCACTGTGACCAGCAACAAGGGGAAAGAATCTGTATGGGATTCGGTTGAGCCAGATGGATGCTGGGGGTAGAGGGGACATCTTCCAGATCTAAACCGTGTTCAGGACTGGTAGGCAGTAGGCAGCAAAACGTGGACTGTTCAGAGGGAAATGAGCTTTGCTTCATCTTACATCCCTAGGGAAGAGGAGGCAGAGTAGGATTAGTTAAGGAGGGAATTTCTTTCCCTCCCTCTTCTCTCCTGGTCTCCAGGGAGGGCTGAGAAATGTGTTTGTGACCCTGAGCCAAAAAAAGGGCTTCAGGAGCCTGTTAGGTCAGCAGCATTAATATGGTGATACCATTCCCTATTTGTGCTCACGCATGGAAAGTAACTCCAAAAAACCAACACGACTGTAAGATGGAGCAGAAATCTACTCCTGTATGTGCATGTGTGCATCTCATACCTGATTATCCATTTGCTGAAGCCTTTTAGCTCTAAGGTCTGTGTCATGGCCAGTAGAAGAGAGCCGGGTCTCCAGGTCCAGGTCTCGGTGCTGCCCCTCAGTCACTATGTGATAGGCCTGACCCCAACAGCCTGAGCTGAAAGCAGTATTTTTCTGCTCATGCATTAGGTGGTGGTTAACATTTCCTTCTGAGACACACATCCTTCTGATTGCTGCAAGAATGACAGAAAATCTTTAACTTTCCCCAATTCCCTCCAGGTCTCCAGTTTTCACCCAAATCTTTGCTGGAAAATGTCTGAAGTAGCTTCAAGTTTTTATTAGAAAACAGGGATTTGGGAAAAGAGGCATGGAGCTGATGCATCAGGTACAGATAACACCTGATGAGAAGAGGCAAATTATGGAAAACCATGTTCCTGTCCAGGCAAAGTGGTAGATAATCCACTAGTGGCAATTAAGTGATCCAGCATGGGTGGAAATTCATAGGAACATCCTACAAAGGCCATTTTCAGTTCTTGAATAGATGCAGTATTTTGCAGGATACAAAAGCTTCCTTTTGGGGGGAAGCCAGGTGAGGATGCCCTAACCCTGTTGCTAGGGAATGAAAATCCTTCTTCAGCACCGGCAAAAACTCCAGGTCTGGATCTGAACAAGGTAGCAGGCATCTCTGCATTAGGTACTGTACAGTCTGGTATTTTTTAAAGCCAACCATTTCTCTCCTCCCCCATATTATTACTGGCAATTTGCCTCATTCAGAAACAAATGGAAATGCTGGGGAAACTTAATAGCTACAAGTGGGTTGGGTTTTTCTCTTTAAAGCATACTGCTAAATTTTTTTTGGCTGTGGCTGTTTCTTCCAAAACAGTATTAAGTTTTCTTAGTTGTCAGTGATAAAGAGCTGACAGCAGCATGGAAACACCATGATAAGAATAGAAAGCAAAGGCAGGGTCTCAACAGTTCCTCAGAGCCGTGTGGTATCCATGCAAAGCCCATGCGTAAACACCATGGCATGGCAAAGAAATGCTTAAAAATGCATGCCACAGCCCTGAGCCCGGCAGTGCTCTGCATCCCAGGCGGGATGTGCAGCCGGTGATGCTCACAGGGCTCATGCCTGCACAGACATTCCCAAGGTATCTCTTCACGGTAGTTAGCGAGGGCTTCCCTTAAAAGGTCTGGTATTTGTGGCATGCTGAGAAGCCCTCTCCCCAGGCAGAGGTTATTCCAGTGGGTAGCTTGGTGTTGCTTTCCCTGGGGAAGGGGATTTTAGAGGGAGGGAAGCTGCTATCACAAATGGTCATCCTACATTGCAGCCTGCAAGGGCTGAGATACTGCTCTACGGGAGAAGGTAGAGCGCGCAGAGGACATGGAGCCTGGCAGAGGGGTTAGGGACAAAAATAGTCCTGCTGCTGGCCAGTGTTCAGGGGCGGGTGAAATAGAGAAACAGGGAAATAAAAAACTCTCTCGTTGGATCTCAAGCAGGGGAGTTTATAACTATTTCAGTGAAAACTGCCTGTATAAATAACAGATAAATAGTTACTGGAGAGTATGAGAATGGTGCTGGCATGAGCGGGGCATGATACACCATCCCCAGCATGTCAGAAGGCAGTGCTGGATACCGAGATCCCAGCAATACACAGCCTGGGGGAGCGATTTATTAAACAACTGCTCGCCCTTTATTAACCCTTTACAAATAGCAGAGGAACATGGAGAACATGGCAATGCTGAACGGATAGTCGGGACTGCATCCACCTTGTCTAGGCACCTTGTATCCCAAAAGCAGGGGGGACGGCTCGAGTGATGTTGAAGACCCTCTCTAAGGAAAGACAACCCCACAGCAGTTGGCCCACTCAGGAAGGCCACGTCCCCAACCAGCAATGCTACTCGCAGCTGTCTCTCAGCAGAACTTCTTGGCATTTTTTTGGTACCAGGAATAGAGTCTTCCACATTCCTGGATTTTTGCAAAGCCCAGAAATAGCCCCGAGCTGCCTTGGGGCAGATACTCAGCTTCACCCGAGTCTAAATTTTCCTAACTCTTCTCTGGAGCTGTTTAAATTACCTGAGGGTTGTGGTATTGCTCCAGCAAAGGAAAGTCCAGCTGACACTGAGGAGCCAAAAACATTTGCAGAAGTGACTAAAGATCATGAACCTTCAGTTTAGAGGTGCTGGAAATATTAAAGATCTGATTTTGAAACTCAAGTGCAGGATACAAGACACTCTTCAGTAGCTGTTTTCTCCTTCACCCCCTCCCACTCCCTCAGATCTGCAAATGCAACTTTATACACATGCAAAATGTTAATTGACTATAATTTAGTAGACAGTTCCTAAAGCATGAAATGATATTTTAAATCTTATTTCCTCTTCAACACAGCTGGGTTTTAATTACATTATTTTATTTTGCTTATTTGTTTAGCACCTTCCTCTGGTTCTGGCGCTTTTCTTTTCAGCCTATTTCCCACGCCAGAATTCATATATTAGCTCTATGTACCAGAGCTGCTCAAGTGATTGCAACATATGGCTTGCAGACAGCACAAAATCTTTCTTAAAGCCTTTCAAAAGAGAATGATTTATATTTTTTGATAGGCATTAGTCATTACATTTATGATCTAGATGGGGGGAGATGCCCTCCACCTCCAAATCAGGGATCTATTGTACGTGATGCTGTACCAACTTATTTGAAAGGGCAAGTTCTATTCATGAAAGTTTGGAATCAGAAAAAATGTGTTGTTAATTTGTATGATTTTTGTTAGTTATCTAACTGTAATCAGTGGTGTTCTTACCTCTGAGTTGGTTAGGTGAGCCTGTGAAAATCTCAGTTTCCACTTTAAAAGATTGATTCCTGGTCCATGACGTTACAACAAAAAGGTAACTTGGACCAAAACAGTCAAAAAACAGATGACTTCTTTTAAAAAGAAACATGTTTACAATTGCCACTCTCTTAAATAATTGGCCAATCCATGGCAAAAAGAAAAAGCTTGAATTTCAAATCCTCACTGTCCTTTGTAGAACGGAAAATGAGAGAAAACACTGCAGTTTGCAAACAGAGCAAAGTGTGATCCAGGAGCCAGCAGGGAGTACCCGTAAGGATAAACAGGATGTTTTAGAGCATCACTGGTCCTCACTCTTTACTAGAGGCTGCCTAAAATCCCGTCGGTGCTCCCTGCTGTAGCCTTGTCCCATCTTTTTTCCCCTTCCTTTGGAAAAAATAGCACATGACATTTTAAAATGCGCTAAAGACTCAAGAGTGGATCATGAGGCCAATGAAAAATAGCTAGAGATGCTCTCCCCTCCCCAAACCCTCACCTTCTCAAGACTACCCACCCTTCCCCGCACACCCTTCGCTGCAGCTTCCCGGGACCACTCACCCTTTCAGCAGCCTTCAAACTGGGGCAGCAAGGAGCCTGCCCTGCTTCCCACACCACCTTCGGCACTCGTCTCCTCTGGCAGAGCTTCCCCCATGGATCAGAACCACCAGTGCAGGGACTGGGGGCAGAGATTTAAACCTTTCCCCGCTGACCGAGCACCCCCAATGGGCTGCCAGGCTCCCGGATTAAGCAGCAGCACTGGTTTCCCAGCCAGCTTTTATGGGTGCTTACCCATCCGCATAAATTTCCCCAGCCCTGCCATGGAGCAGTGCCGGTATTTAAGAGCCCCTTTTGTCAGGGGACTGAATCTCCGGGGTGTAAAGCTGGGAGTAGGATGGGGTGGGTGTGATTCAGCACATGCAGCTCCTATGTCCAGGGACAGAGGCACTTAGAAATGGGGTCCCCATCCGCAGGGACAGGCTTCCAGCTTCAGGAGGGGAACAGTGAGTTGCTGAGGTGTTACTGACATGCAAGCTAGGGACAAGCAGGTGGGAATGGGGACACGCATCCAGCCACACAGCCTGAGTCAGTCCCATCTGATTGGGAGTAACCCACGACCTTCCCAAGCAGGGAGGAATAGCAGAAATGGCCCCAAATTCCCAGGAAACAGCCGGGCCAGAGCACCACAAACCCAGGAGCGTTTCCATGTTGGTTCACCTCCATCCCCTTGGAAAACAGAGTTTCTTTCACAATGTGAAGAATCACTCTTTTCCTGCCCTCATTCCCCTGGTGCTAAGAAGCTCCAGAACACGAGTCCCTTTGCTCCCACTGGCCTTTGAGTATTGGGGTTTGGGTCCTGCACCATGGGATGCTCCGAACATCTTGCAGCACTCAAGCCATGGCACAGCCAAGGGGTGAGATACATCTGTGCTCCATGGCATAGGACGTGCCAGGTCCAGCTGCTGCTGTGACAAACCCAAAGCTGATCTGCAAAGGAGCAATGTCAGGCAGTCACTGAGCAGGTGATGGAGGATGCTGAATTCGGCTGGATGGGATGGGATGCTCTCTGGAGCACCTTTCACTTCAGCCAGCAATGGAGCGGGATGGGAACCTGGCATAACTTGTACCACTAGGTTAACCCTTTCCCTCCGGCTCGTGCAAGCCTTGTGCAACCCCCCGGCTAATCTCAGGCCCCGTTACACAACCCCTGGTTCACGGACTGCTGTGGGGCACCCACGGCGACACAAAGGGCTTTGCTTAGCAGCTGTGTTTGCTCAGGGCGGCTGATTTTGGGAGCAAAGCCTATGACATGTGGTTGGCCAGGCGACCCGGGAGACTGGTGCTGAGCTTGCAGCTTCCTTTTTTAATAGGTGACTCAGGCGCTCGGTAGCTCACTGGGGTTGTTGGTGGGAGCCAGGCTGCGAAGGAGTGCCAGCGGCAGAGGTGGTGGACACCAACAGGTGCGTAGCGTTGTTTCTTCATAGGATAAAGTGGTTTAAATAGAAAGCCGAGCAAGCCAGAGCTGCTGTGTTACTGGAGAGATGGGGTTTTCTCAGGAGAAAGAGGGGGAAGGGGTTTTGTTAGTGATTTGGTTTCCACTTGTTGGGAGCTGGCTGTCAGATGTAACACGATTATGGTTCAAGAGACCTGTAATATTGCAGGAGACAGAGCAGTTGAGTGATTTATGGGCAATAACTGAAGAGGAAGTGAGTAAATTTTTAGATTAATATTTAAGAGTCTTTTTCCCCCTGTTGCCTCCCCTTTTCCCCTTGTGCCTAGAAAGATCAATGAGTACAAATGAATATGAGGAATGATTTTTCCCCCATTGCAAGTTTCCAGGTCCCACAGCCCTCCCTGCCCAGCTGGGGTGCAGCTTATGAGGTAGAGAGGCTGTAAACTGAGCCCGAGCTGCACATATGTGGAGCAAGGGAAGAGCTAAAGAAACCCCGACAGCTGCTCCCTATGGACAGTCCTAACATTGCAGCCCCTCACATGAAATGTGCAGATTCATCCGGCGCCAGACACTGGCACGAAGGACATTTTGCCGACAAATCCCAGCGGGGAGGAACATTCCCCTTATACTTCACTTAGATAGCAGCGCTGTCGGCCGCGGTGCCAGCCGCTGGGTGGGACGGGAGGAGGGGTCCTCAGGAGATCTTTTCTTCTATTTTAGTTCACAGGGGATGCTTTAGTGCTTGAAGTGTCAGGTTTAAAATCCCCAGGGCCGCAGTCAGTGCTAGTCAATCAGCGCCGCGCGGGATGCATCATTCAGTGCCGGAACGGATGCCGAATGTACCAGCGGAGCCCTTTTGCTCAGCAAAGCAGAAACGTGGAGCCCAGCACAGCTCTCGAACTGGGCTTCCATGCCCTCTATCTCATACACAACAAATAACACCCTAAGTCCAGTCTGCATAACATCCTTTAGCTTTGCTTTAACATCTCCAGCTGGGAAGTTTCCCCCTCCCTCCCAAGGGATGCTGCACAGCAGCTCCGTGCTCACAACTCTTCAGATGTCCTAGGTGCCACTTGGAAGCCATTAGCAGCACACATGTGACAGCTCGGCTTTCTCGTTAGCGGAATGAACTGTTGTTCTTTTGCTCTTATCTATAATTAGCAATTTAGAGGGTGGCAGCAGCCTGTTTCGTCAGGCAGAGCTGCATGGTGAGACCAGACTTTCCGCAAGCGCAGAGCCAGCTGCCCGCCTGGAGGGTTTGAGCAACCCCCATCTAAGGCAGGCAGTTTTGTGAGAAGCGATAAGCAAACAGAGGGCTGTGCACAGCCTGTGCACTGCAAAAATGTCAGAAAGGAGAAGAAAAAAAAAAAAGAAAACAAAGGCAGCAATAAGGGGAAGGCTTCAATGAAAACCTTGTATCTAATTATATCCATCATTAAAACAGAAGCCCTGTGGCCTTTCATCCGTCCAAGCTAACAGATGAAGGACTAGGCAGCACTAAGGCTGTGCTATTTTCCACTGCATGGAGTGGAAATCTTCCTTCAGCTGCATTATTCGTTCTTGGCTGGAGGGGCACATTGCTCTTCTTTGTGCAGCATCTCAACCCATAAGTCCATGGGCCAACACAAATTATATCAGCTCAGCGGTAATACCCATAGCCTGAAGTGGGAGGAGACCATTAAACATTACCAGCCCAGCTCTAGGACATGGGGATGCTTTTGCTAAGCACTTAGCACCGAAATGGTTAAGCACAGCAGTGCTTGTGTCAGCCCTAGGCAGGGTCCCTGCCTTGCTGTAAAGTGCTCCCATCTCCTAGAGGTAGTTTTTAAGGGAGTTTTTTCAGCGTGGCCATGCCCTTGCCAAGGGCTTGTGTTCATTCACCCAACCAGAAAGGCTGCAAATCTGTGCTTGGTTTTCTTCCTGCTTTAAAACTAGCAAAGCTGACTCTCCCAAGATCTCCCCATTGCTCTTACTGGGAGGCTTAGCCAAACCTCATTACCTTGCAAGGAAGAAAGCTTGTGTTTTCCAGACTGACTGGACCCCTTTTGCCTTTCCAGTAGGTAATTCAGCAATGTAGGAGAAAAGAAAGAGACTCCCAGACAAAATTTTTCAAAGCCCTCTTCAAAGCTTTCTGCAGGTAATTCAGCACATGCTGCAATGCTTTTCTCACAGGGTACAGCCATAATACGGAAAGACCGTGATATCCGAGGTACCTTTGCTGGCAATTACTTCACTTTCCATTTTTATTGAGTAGGCCCCTTCAAATGTGTGCCTCGAGCCTCAAATGAAGGGAGAAGCCCACTGCAGCAGCTTGTGTTAGCAGATATTGGCACCAGCTCCTGTAAAAAATGTTTCAGTGATGCCTTGACCCTCTCCACCCCATTTCCAGGGTGCTGTTCATCTCAAAAAGCTAGGGATCTAGTCAAAGTTTGGGATCTTTTGAGCAGAGTGGGGAAAAACTGATGCAATCTGAACATGGTTGCAACCTTGCAGCCTATCTTAAGTTGCACTGAGTCTGCCCCAGCAGTGCCACTGTCTCCGCTGGCTGTAGATGGGTAATTCCTTTGACTCAGTGTTTAAGCTGTGGACAGCAGAAATCAGGGATATTAAATCCCTGTAAATGTAAATCGCATATTTACATGGTGACTTAGCAAAAAAAAGCATTAGGGAAATATCTTCTGTTTCCCCTTCCCATGTCCTAGTGACCTCTGGCAGAACTGGGCAGCTAAATCTTTATTGCATCCCACTCACTGCTTCCTCATGTATCCAGCCTCAGTTCTGCCTCAAAATGCCGCACATCTGCAGGAGCAGCTGGAGCAAGGACAAAAGAAACCTTGGGGTTTGGCACCTTCCGGCATCACACTGGCCAGTGTCTGACAAGCTCACTGGGATCCCTCTGCTCTTACCTTCGTGGCCTTTTGGTGCCTGCTTGTCCCTGTAGGAACCAGCATTTCATTTGAAGCACCAGCTCCTGGAATCCTGTTAGTGTATAACATTAGCTCCTGTCACTTTAAAATAAAAACAGAGTCACTCTCCTTCAGTATTTCAGAGGAAAAACTTGAAAATGTGAACTTAAAATGCAGAAAACAAAGAAAAAGAGTCATTAGGTTAGTTATTTACAAAATCTCATGATTTAGGGGCTGAGATTTGAGGGCAAAAATGCTAGAATTGCTGCAGTGCCTCTGATGTGCACATATTAAAAAGTACATCAGCCCTTTCCTGGCTGTGCAATAGCTGGATTTGTGGAGAGAGAGCCCATTGTTCAAACAGAAAGCATTGCAAATACCGCACTAAATCCGAATGCAGCAGTGCAAGTCTGCAGATAAAAGGAGAACTTTCTCGTGTTTTTACAGCAGTAACAGAGAAATTACAGCCCTGACTAACCTGGAGGAATAAGGTGCATCATATAGGTGTAAAGCTCTGTACAGGTCCGCAATGGGAGGTGGAGATGGCCATCCTGCTCACACCTAGGAGAGTAATGCAAAAAAAAGAAATGTCTTAGCTAGAATTTGGAGTTGCTTCTTTCTTTGAAAACTGAATCCATCTGCATTAGAGCCATTAATTTTGGTACGAATCTCTCTCTGGGGATGGACACAACTCTCATCCTCAGAGAGAGGGGAAGCCCCCACTGTTTAGGGGGATGAGGCCCAATGGGGAGGGACTACAACAGGTGGGAATGAGGGAGCATGGCCTGAGCATCATCCAAAAGTACATGGCCATTCCAACCATCCAGCCCCTCTGTGTACACCTCAAGAGGTCCGGCTAATAGATCACCTCCTCCCAGAGTAGCCATTTCTCCATGAACCAGATAGGGACATCCTCAGCTGTAGTCATCTCCATGGGAGACATCTGAACAAAGGTAGGAGGAAAGCTGTGTATCTTGAATATCTCAGCAATGCCATGATGGGTCCCAGTGGGGGACCCATGGGAGCTGGTGCAGATCAAAATATCAGATCTCTAAACTAAGAGCAGGGTTTGGTCCTCAGGCTCTGCCAAAGACTCCCTGCTACATCCTTGGGCAAGTCTCGTAGCCTCTTCATCTCTCCATTCCCTGAAACGGGCTCCCAGGGCAGAGGTAAAGACAAATAGATGTAACTGCTTGTGAGGCACAGTGATAGGAGAACGGTGCAGCCACGGAGCAAAAAAAGTGGGAATTGGTTCAAGCTGAACATGCGTAGCTCCTTCACATCCTCCGACTCACTCATGGATGGCGATGGCCCTGTCCAAGGATGCAGGAACGGGTGCGGGCTCTGTGCCCCACTGGCATCAGGTCACTGCCTGATGCGTTAGCCTCATCCAGGCTCAAAGTCCATTTCAGCCATGAAAGAAGTGGAAACATCCATGTTTTCTCTCTGAACCAAAAGGGCATGATGTTAAGTTTTGGGGGACCAGGGCAGGGGCTTCCAGGGAAATCGGCAGAGGCGCCTGGCAGAGCCCTTGGCAAGCGACGCTCACGCTCCAGGCTGGCCGTGCCCTCGGGTCTTTGGCGCATAGCTCACCACACACGTCTGTCCCTGTTTCAGATGAGAGGACGCGGTCATTTTTAGACATATCAGACAACGCTAGCCACATACTTCACCAAGGACGAGGGAGGTCCTCTGCACCCTCCGTGAAGGAGCTGTCGGCTCTCTATCTCTCCCAGACAGCTGCTGCTGCTGCTCACGCCGGCAGCCCCGCACAGCCGGTAAGCACCGCGCCGCCATCCTCCCCCTCACAAATCACCAGCGGCATCCAAACAATGTCCTGTCCCAGCAAGTGGTTATAAGAGGGTGAGAGAGAACATGTCTGGTTTCATAAATCTGGAGAAACACAGCATTTGGATTTCCAAAAATGACCAGCTTCCCCTCGTCATTTGCAAATATTGTATAAATGTTATCAGAGGTGCTGATATGTGTGTATAAGATGTATAAGCTGCATACACACACACACACACACATATATACACATTATATTCACACATGTACACACATACCAAGCACACACACTCATCTACATCCACTAGCCCATAGAAACTTTTATTCATACATAAGATTTCTACTTTATTTGCACATACATATTTACAAACTTGCATCCATGGAAGAAATATTCAGCACACAGCAACACATACATCTCCATGCTATACCCATTCCACACATGCACATATATATGTCCATATATATCACACACAGGCATAACTTTACAGTGCAACCTCCCTGTGTCCTCTGTTTATAGCCCTTGGTCTGGCATCCAGGGATGTAATCACCCACTTCAGGCTGATCATCAGGTGATAGGATAATTCAGGTTATAAGGGTTATGAGGCACTGAGCTACATTTTTCCCATTTCCCCACCTCCACTAGTGATCCAGGAGTAACATGGGATGTGATTTCACATCTGGACCTTTCCTGCAGGCACATTCATGCTCCCTCCCACTCTCAGTCTTTTGCAGGGTTCCTGTCCGGAGATGCAGTCTCTCAAGTGTGTCTCAGGGATCTGTACTGGAGGAGTCCAAACTGAAGCAGTCCCAGTTGAAAATTAATGAGTGGAGACTGTAATTGGAAAGTTACAACTGGTTAGAAGTCTAAGAAAAAAAAAGAAAAAAAAAAGAAAAGCAATTTCAGAACAATAAATTACACAATCCATAATGCAATTACAAATGTAGATCAGTTTTATTTTTTAAATATTGAAGTATAAACAAAAACATAGGCTAAATCAATCTTTGGAAAAATCAGTGCTTGTTTTGGTTTTCCCCCAACTCTAAACAAATGTGTTTAGGGTTTTGTTTGTTGACTGAGACTTTTAGAAACAAATATTTTTGATCAACCTGGAATAAGATTGTTTTTCCCAGCTGTACAGAACTGCCAGTGAATGAAAAAAAAAAACCCTCGCTTGTAACAGTTTTCAGGTCTCTGTAGTTTATATATATATATACACAGATTATGTGTCTTCCTTATGCAGTTTGATGTCATTTCTTCTCATGTCTTTTCCAGAGTACTGTGAAGGACAACTCCACTCACTCTCCCCACAGACAGAAAAAAAGCAAGGTAAGAAATGTTAAAGATAAGCACCGTTATCTAACCAAATATTTGTGGAGTGTAGTGGAGTGTGATTTAAATACCCACACAAGGCAGTGAGGAGTGCTTTCACACTGAATATAGCTATCAGCTGCTTGGTTGCCCTTCCCCATGTTCAGAAGTTCTTCGCAGATTCAAAAAAAAACCCTTATTTTAAAAAGTGCATTCAAAGTATGTTGGCTTATATGAAAGATTTGCATTTTACACTTGCTGTAAAAGATGCCGATTTTGGTATTCTTGTGGTTTGGGTTTTTTTACTAATGTTCAATACTTATTTTTAGCCAGAACAATCTGTGTGTAACAGAGTGAAATAACACCGCGCGCCATTGCTTTGAGCAACAACTAATAATATTCCAGGCATAACTCTACAGACGTAACTCCACAGGCATGCCAAGGGTCAGCAGATCTGTTTACTGAAAGGAAAGCCACCAGGATTACAGTCTCTTTTAGATAATGATTACAGGCCTCGGCTACCTTCCCTTTGGATAAACGCCAAGCTAGTGCAGGTTGCAGGTATTCACTTCAGCATTCGGCATCCAGGCTTCCCAAGCTAAGGAGAAAAAATGCAGAAAGTGAGGCTCAAAGGTAGGCTAAACAACCACAGTCCACCCCGTCACGATTGCACCCTCTGTTCACATCTGTACAAACGCTGCTGTGAATTTGAGTTGAGCTCAGGCTGACTGAATCTAAACAGGTCTAAGTTTTGCCAGCCCCCAGCTATGGGTATCAACACAACCTCTGGTCCCTCAGCCTTGCTTTTTCCTCCTAACAGAGCACAGAATTTGGCCTGCTAATTCCAGCAGTTTGTAAAACTCAGTCTCATGCCTGTACAAGTCTGCAAGTCAAAAGAGCTCTATTTAAGTCTCTAATTGTATAACTGTGCATCTATTCTTATGCAAATCATGACGTGGGGTACTATCCTGAGTCCAACAGAAGAAATCATTAATCAGACAAAAGTCCTTCCCCAAGCCCTCACTCCTGTGCAGTGGGCAGCCCATGGTGCTACCAAAAGCCCATCATGCTAGCTCACCACCCAAAAATAGGCTGTTGTCATCAGCTCAGTTTGACACTTTTGTTTGGTTCCCTCTCCCCATTTTCTTCTTGAGACCTCTTCACCAATAGATCTTTGGCTTTCTCCTGCACCCATAGCCTGTCTTCCCAGACTCTCTGCAGGTCCTCACACTGCCCTGGACATTTGGGAGCAGGGAGGGAAGTTAACTTTTAGCTTGCTACTCTGAGACAGCTTTCTTCATCTTATTCTTGTGGTCACTGTCTCTTGCTGACGATACAAATCAGGTATCTCTGTTGTGCCGTAGCTGAACTTAATCCTGGAGGCTGTAGACTAACCACTGCACATGCCTGGATTAGAGACCTTGCTTTAGAGTGCGTTGCTGTGGCACCGGAGCTAACACCAAGCCTGGGGCGTGTGCAGTGGTGTGATGCTTTGGACTGCTGTGTGCTACTGAACCAAAGGTATGGAGCTTAGTAGGTGCGTGGATTTCCCATGCTGGCTGGCTTTTTCCTTTGCCGTTCTCAGTATTAACAGCCATGGGGTTGGAGGGTAAGAGATGATGCTGACGTTTAAAACTGTTTCCCTAAAGATGTCAGAAGCTCAGCAGTCATCTAAAGTTGCCATCAAGAAAATGGAAGACGACTTACCTCCCCCTCCTGCCCTTGGCTCAGTCCAGGTCATCGCTCCAGGGAGCCAGGATCTCAACCCACTCCCTGTGCCTCCTCCAAAGCAAGCCTTCTCCAAGTTCTACCAGCAGCGTCAAGTGAATGAGCTAAAGAGGCTCTACAGACACATGCATCCCGAGCTCAGGAAGAACTTGGAAGAAGCTGTGACGGAGGACCTGGCAGAAATGCTTAATACTGAAGATCCCAATGCACAGGCATCTGTGAACCTGGACAAAGTTCTTCCAGGAGAGGTTCAGTCCATGCGCTGGATTTTTGAGAACTGGGCACTTGACTCCATTGGGGACCATCAAGCCACAAAGAAGCTGGCAGAAGAAGAGATCATTCCTGGTGGGGATGTGAAAAGCACTTCCCTGAGGTTTGAAAGCCAGTCAATCAATGGGGACAATCTGTCAACATCAGCCAAGGTATCAGAAACAGACCTTGCCAGAGGGGATGTGCATACTGCCCGGTGGCTGTTTGAAACACAACCACTAGACTCGTTAAACAAACTGTATTCGGATGAAACTGAAGTGCAGGAGGCTGTTCTCAAGGAGCCTGTCCAGGGAGGTGATGTGAAAGGTGCCAGACAGCTCTTTGAAGCTCAGTCTTTGGATGCTATAGGACGCTGCTGTTCAGTGGAGGAGAAGAGCATCCTACAACTCAAGTCAGAAATCCAGGAGCTAAAAGGCGACGTTAAGAAGACTGTCAGGCTCTTCCAAACAGAGCCCCTCTGTGCCATCAGAGACAAAACTGGGAACATCCATGAAATCAAGTCCGTCTGCCGAGAAGAAATTCAGAGCAATGCTGTCAGAACAGCTCGCTGGCTGTTTGAGACTCAGCCCCTGGACACCATCAATAAGGACACTTCCAAAGTGCAAATAATCCGTGGGATTTCGCTGGAAGAAATTGGAAGGCCAGATGTCAGTGGAGCAAGGTGGATATTTGAAACTCAGCCTCTGGATGCCATCAAAGAAATCACAGTGGAAGAACAGGATTTCAAGGCTTCAACAGATTTTGTCACAGGGGCAGATGTCAGTAAGCAGCGAATGCTCTTTGAGACCCAGACTCTTGATTCTCTGAAAGGAGAAGCATCAGAAAGCATTGTAGCCAAAGAAGAAGTCATTGGAGGTGATGTGAAATCTACACTCTGGCTATTTGAAACCCAGCCAATGGAAACCCTGAAAGACAATTTTGAGGTGGGACGTTTAAAGAAAGTAGAGCTTTCAGCAGAGGAGAAGGGTGATGTGAAGCAAAGAAAACATGTATTTGAGACCTGTCCCCTTGGCAGCATCTCCAAGGCGTTTGAGGAGGAAATTCCAGCCACCAACATGGAAGAGGTAGTGAAAGGGGATGTGAAATCTTTCAAGACCCTGTTTGAGACTCTCCCCTTAGACAGCATTAAGCAGGCTGATGCTGAGCCCATCACCAAAGAAGAGGAGAAGATTCCAGCTGGCAACGTCAAAGCCAACCAAATCCTGTTTGAGACAACACCTCTGTATGCCATCAAGGATAGCTTTGGCAATTTCCATGAAGTCACCTCTGTAAGCAGAGAGCAAATCATCAGCGGTGATGTCAAGAACTACAAATGGATGTTTGAAACCAGGCCCCTGGACCAGTTTGATGAAAGCACCAAGAAAGTGGATATAATACGGGGGATCACAAAACAAGAGGTGGTGGCCGGTGATGTCAGAACAGCCAAGTGGCTCTTTGAAACTCAGCCCATGGATGTCATTCATCACCAAGCCATGCAAGGTGAGGCGCATCCCTCCATGAAGCGGGAGATCTCCCAGCGGGGGGATGTGAAAACCTGCAGGTGGCTTTTTGAGACCCAGCCCATCCACACCCTGTACGAGAAGGCTGAGAAGAAGCAGGAAGAGGATGGCGGTGTGCCCCAAGCTGATGTGAAGTCATACACATGGATGTTTGAGACTCAGCCCCTCGACTCCCTGAAAGGTCAGGAGGAGCAGTATTTACAAATCAGTAAGGCATACAGTCAGGAGGAATTACAGGGAGTTGATGTCAAAACTGTCCGGCACCTATTTGAGACTGAACCTTTGGGCAGCAGTGTTGTTGGTGAAGCTGACCGCAAAAAAAACATGCGGTACTCCAGTCGTGTGGAGATACAGTCTGGGGAAGTGTCCAGAGTGAAGGAGTTCTTTGAAGCCAAGCCCTTGGATACAGCCACCAAACCAACATCCCAGAAGGATGATGGGACAATTGAAGCTGGATCTGTGCACAAGTTCACTTGGCTCTTTGAGAACTACCCCATGGACTCCCTGAAGGATAGCTCTGAGGGCATCCAGGAAATCCCTCCAGAGAAGGATATCAAGGGGGGAGGTGTTAGAGGCAAAAGGTTTGTATTTGAGACCTATTCCCTTGACCAAATCCATGACAAAGTGGATGAGACAGAGCTCCAGAAGATCCAGAAAGACACCATGAGCAAAGCTAATGTCAAGTCCTGCACAATGCTCTTTGAAAGCCAACCCTTATATGCTATCCAGGACAAAGAGGGGGGGTACCATGAGGTCACCTCAGTACAGAAAGAAGAAATCATGAAAGGTGATGTGAAAGGTGCTCGGTGGTTGTTTGAAACTAAGCCTCTGGATCAGATCAAGAAGGAAGAAGAGGTGTTTGTGATTAGGGCTGTCACCCAAGAGGACATCAAGAAAGGAGATGTCCAGGCTGCCCGGTGGAGGTTTGAGACAGAGCCTCTTGAATCCTTCTCAGGGGGAAAGACGTCTGTGCCCAGAACAGTAGATGATGTGCAGAAGGGAGATGTTCAGTCCAACAAGCAGCTCTTTGAGTCCCAGCAAGTGGGCCAGAAGAAGTACGTGAGGATGGTCAGTGTCAGTGATGTTCAGCGGGGGGATGTGAGGACATCCACTTGGCTTTTTGAAAACCAGCCTGTGGACTCCCTGTACGGGGATGCAGAAAGAGGTTCATCTATCAGTACAGTGCAGAGAGAGGACAGCCAGAAAGGGGATGTAAAACGCTGCACTTGGTTGTTTGAAACCCAACCAATGGACACCCTTAAGGACCCAGAGGTGATGACCAGTGTTGGGGCCCAAGAAGCGATCCCTCGTGCAGATGTGAAAAGTACAACATGGCTCTTCGAGAGCACTCCCTTGGATAAATTTAGTGCTTCTGAAGGTAGTATAGAAACAGAACTGAAAGAAAGGACCATGAAGGAGACTCTAGAGACGCTATGCACTTGCCAGGCTATTCAGCATGATGGGATCCTCATTGAAGCCAATGATACAGAGAGTGTGAAGATGGTGAAGTACCAGCTCAGCAGCCCAGGTGCTCCAGAGATCCTGAAAGAGGAGATTGTGGGAGGCCATTTGCAAAGGATCATGCTGCAGCTTCTGCACAGAACCAATGTGGAAGCGCAGAGTGTGCTGGTGGAGGAGGACAGAGAGGGCAAGATCAAAGTAAGCCCATTGCAGCTACTGGACCAGAGTGAAGCTGTTAAAGGCAAAGAGGACTTAAGTGGAAATGTAGCTAAGGCTTTACAGGGTCTCCTCAGTCAAGATGCTTCCATCAAAAAGGGGATGGTCTTACAAGAGACAAAGTCAGGATCAGTGAAGATGACTCTCTACTCCCTCCTGTTCCATTCTGTCCAGCAGAAAGTTGTCAAGGGGGATGTGAAGTCAACGATAGGGAGCCTGTTGGCTTCTTCTCAGGAGCAGAAAGCAACAGCAACTATTAAGCGTGAGGACAATGAGAAGGGAAATGTCCAGCTTTTTGCGAGCTGCATTGAGAAGGGAGATCTGGACTATCTGAAGAATCTCCAGCAGGAGTCAGAGATACAGTCCCTCATCTCTTCCCAAGCAGAGCAGGGAGCAGATGAGAGTGCCCCACAGGTTGTGCAGGGGGCTAAGATACATATCTTACCAAATAAAGAACAAATAGAGAAAGTAATTGCAGAGCCAGGGGCTATGGAGGGAGCAAAAAAGGTATTTGCATGTGAAAGCATGGGCAAAGAGGGTGCATTAGGGAGAGATGCTGTGCATGCAGCAGGTGTGACAGGCACAACTGTGCAAAGTCTTGGGAAGCCTCTGCCCACAGTGGTGGGAAAGGAAGAAATTCTGTCAGGAGGGCTTAAAGTGACTACAAAATCAATCCAAAGGGTCGCCGATGTCAGCAAGAAAGCAGAGAAAGAAGAAGCCACCCCTGCCAGTTTGAAGGAACCCAAAGCTGTGACGCAAGGTAAATTTACAACCCAAGTGACAGCTCAGAGGGGAGAAGTGGCTGGGAAACAGCAGAGTTTGCTGACTGGGGAAGCCAGCCAGATGCAGCCAGAAGAAAAGGCCCTTGGGAGCGATCTTCAGGCTGCAATGCAAAGCCTGAGGCTAGCAACAGCAGAAGCAAAAAACATTCAACACCATGTCCAGAGCAAGCTACAGAGGAACAGGGAGGAGGTCCACATGGCCTGCAGGCAGCAGGCAGCCAGCACACAGGGGACAGTGACCCTTCAATCAACTGTACGCCAACAAGACTCTGCGTCCACCACACAGGAGAGCACCAGCACTGCCATCAGGACCACCACCACTAGAGTCCAGGAGGCATCCAAGACACACACAAGCGTGTCTCAGAAGAGCATAGCATCACACAAAAAGGTCAGTGCTTCAGAGGAAGTACAGGGAGGACAACTATTGAGCCAGGAAAGCCAAGTCATGCCTAGTAGAGATTTTAGCATTAAGGATGGCCTTTATACTGCCACACCCGTGCAAACCTATATAAACCCTTTTGTTGAGTCTGATTACAAAGAGCAATCAGTGCAAGAAGAAAGAGATGTTATTATCAGAGGGGATGTACAGACAGCTATCAGAGCACTGCAAAGTGCCGCCACAGAACAGCGCCTGGTAGAAAAGGAGGATGTTGTCCGAGGTAATTTAAAAGCCACACTTCAGTCGCTGGAAAAGTCTAACGTTAATGTCTCCAGAGGGGATTTTAAAGCCGCTATGATATACAGAAATGCAGGGCAGTCCTATTCTGTATGTAAAAAGAAAAATGAGACTCCAGTCGTTAGTAACCAGACTGCTGTAGTGGCTTCAGGGTCTCAGGCTGATAATGACTTTCCTCCTCCTCCCTCAGTTGCTGTGATGAAAGCAGAGCATTGCCCACCCTCAACTAAAGCAACAAGAGATGGTGCCCTTCCTCTACCAACCAGCAAAGATGAAGCCCCAGGATGTTCTGCACCACTCCAGACCCCTCTTCTTGCCCTCCCTTCTCTGTCCTGCAAACCCAGTGATCAGAGTCCTGTAGAGAAGCCCAGGACTCCTCCAAAATCAGAAATTACTGCCCCACCCCAGAAAAAACCTGTTCCCCCTCCAAAACCTGAGCACCTCTTACATGAGGCACATTCTGCCTCTGCAAATAACAGCACAAGCAGACCAACCAAACCCATCCCTCCACCCATCCCTCCAAAACCTCTGGGCTTGAGGGAGATCAGCAAGCCAAAGCTTCCCCCCGCAGAGCTGGGAATAAACTGCATGGAAGTACGTGAACAATCAGGCCATGGGGAGATTCAGGTGAAATGCTGCACTTCAGAGACATCTGTGAACAAGCTTGTCACCGTTCAAGGTATGACCCCTGAGAGAAAGCTGCCAAAAAACGCTGCCAAAACCCCTCTTCAAATGGCAGAGGAACAGTATAAGGCTAGCAAAGGAGGACAAGGAAAGGCAGAACCAGACAGTGCTAAGACTTCAAAGCCAATAAAAAATGGAGTGGTTAGTTTTGAAGTCGAGCATGGAATGATGAACGGGAAAGCAGTAGCTCCAAGGCGATGCACAGGTGAGGTGGTTCAGCGGCATATAGAGCTGTGCCAAGATGAGAACAGGTGCTCTTCAGTATCACATCCAACCTGCCCTGGTAGAGCTCAGACACTTAATGTGTCAGGACAGACTGAGCCAAGCACCTCCCCTGGGGGCCACACCACTCCTCCAAAGAGAGGAGATGACACTGCACAAAATGCCTCATCCAAGGTGGAAAGGGAAAGTGTGTCTAATTCTTATGGATCGTGGGACAGTCAGAGAGTCGTGCAGCAGGTGAATGAGAAGAGACAAATGTGTCATTCAATGTCCTTCCATCAGCAGCCAATGAACTCCTTTGAGGAGCAACAGCAGGGGAGTAGTGGGCAATTGAAATGTCCTGATGGGCAGGCAGAGACACCTGCCCAGGAGAAGCCAGCAGTTGTTATGAGAGAAAAAAACAAGAGAGAAACAGAAGATGAGCGTCGGAAGAGGCTTTCAGTACACAAAGAAGAGATCATGAAAGGCAATGTCAAGGAGGCTATGGAGATCTTTGAGAACCTCAGGAGACAGGAGGAGCTGCAAGAAATCTTGACTCGGGTGAGGGAGTTTGAGGAGGAGACAAGCAAAGTGGACGTGAAAGCTCTGAAGAGCTTTTTTGAGAAGGTCCCTGACTGGGTTGTTCGTCAGAAGACTCACCAGGCCAAACAACAAGACAGGGCTGAGACACTGGCAAAGGAGGACACAGACAGTGTCTCCTCAGTGGAGTTGGTTTTTGGGGACCTGGAACGAGCAAGTGCCGAGATTATCCACCTGAAGGAGCAGACACTTGCCCGGCTCTTGGACATCGAAGAGGCCATCAAGAAAGCTCTTTATTCTGTCTCTAGTCTCAAGTCTGAGTCAGACATCGATGGGCTCTCAGGGCTGTTCAAGGAGTCTCTGGGGAACACCCAAAGCTCTGTGAGCAGCAGCAATATCCGTAAAATCAGTATTGTCTCAAGCAAAGCCAAGCAGGAAGGAATCACACTGGAGACAGGGGAAGCAGCATCTGTGGAAGGTACAAAAGTGGCAGAAAAGACTGAGGTAACCAAGGCAGAGCTAGAGGTCCCTCACCTCATTCAATCTCGTGTCAGCTCTCCCTCCTCACCTTCTTACATCTCCATCGAGTCTGCTGCCAGAAAACCAGCAGAATCACCCAAGACAGCACATTCCCCCTGGGACATCCCTTCACCAGACTGTCCTGACACTCCAGGAAAAAGGGATGCTTTTGCGAAGGACAGCTTTAGCTCCTTTAACCATCCATCAGCAGGGTCTACTGGGCATGACATGACCACCTTTGAGAAGAGACCAGAGCCCATCCAAGCAAAAGTTGGGCTGAGCTCAATGAAACAGCACACCCTTGGCAATACCAACCATCCGATCAGTGAGAAAGAGAGATGTCCTTTGGACACCTCCAAAGGCAACTGCCACTGTGGGATGAAAGGAGCATTTTCGGACTACTGCTCCCTGAATGTCCCCAGCCCGCAAAATCCACGGAGGCAGAAAAGCATCTTGGAGCTGCAGACAGGGCCCGATGGATCCAAGCTCTATGGAGCCACCCGGACTGTCATGGAGCAGTATGAGGAAATGGACCAGTTTGGAAACAAAATCATCACTTCGTCCACCACAGTCACCAAGCAATCTGAGACACAAACATCTTCCACATGCAATGTGGCCTCTCATCCCCAATATGAAGTATCTGCCTCACCTGTCTTTCGGAGGTACTTAAAGAGCCCAGGCGAAGACTTCCACACCAATGGCAGTTTTCAGGAGCCAGGAGTGGTCTTTGTCACCTTTGGCAACTCCAAGCCAAAGAAATAGGGGATTCTGGAGAGCAAGAGAGAACTGCATAAGACAAAAAAGAAAGTCCACAGTAAAAAAATCTCCTGGTTTATCCATGTTACATACAGGGATTCATCTACACCCTAAGGACTTCTCAGGGTCATCGTCTTGGTGTTTGCGTACAGACAGGACAATGCAGTCTGCCTTGACTCTGGAGGAGAACAGCCCTCACCTGGCCAACCCAACAGACTTGGTGCTGCACCACAACCCAGAGCCCTGACACTGTCAGAAGCACAAGGGAAAAATCCATCCATGGGCAACTTAGGGTAACTTCTTCCCCCTAGAGTGCTGGGGAAGTGGCGGGAGGCAGTTGTATCAGGCTTCTCTGAACTAATGCAGAAGAAAGGATAGGCAGGATCAATTAAAGAACCAACCAATCTGGTCATTGATGAACACCTTTATGCTAGCTTCTTCTTCTAATTTCAATATAGACTTTCCAAGAAGGGCATACTAAACACACATATACACACACACATGCTCATATTGATGGGTGAGTGGGATAGGTTTTCTCTTAGCAATTAACAAAAGAAAAGGAAAAAAAATCTCAAATTGCTGTCACTGTTGGGGTTGGGGGAGGTATTTATCAGTTTATTTTTCAGTTCCTGGAAAGTACTCGATGCTACTGAAAATTGTCAAGCCAAGACCTGCAGCGATTATCAGTGCCATTCCCCCAAAGAAAGATGCTATGAAAGATTCTCTACTTGAGTCAGAATGGTTACTGCTTTCCTTTCTTTATTTTTCAAATTGTAATTTATTATTCAATACATACAAAAAACGTATTTTAGATTTTCCATGCTTTCATACATGTTTACTGTTTAAATTCATTTTGAGACTTTGTAAAGCAATTTTCTTTTTATTATGACTTTGTTTTGTACATTCTCAACTCAAGATTTTAGATATTTTGTGGCTTTTTTTTTTTAACTTCTATTGCTGCGTTCTGAAGGTAAACATTACCTCTAAAAATACTTTGGTCTGGTTGAGTTTCTTTTGTTGAGTGCTTGGTTCCTTTCAAAGTACCTAGAAAGCATCCCTTGACAAATCATTTGAGTCACATTTTGAGAGCGTTCTAAATCACTGGAGGGATTTAGTCTACATCTTCTTTACAATATGGGTGGATTACCAACCCCGCGGAAAGCAGCATTCATACTCTTGTCCAAAAACTGAGTTGAGTCCAGGATGATATGCACCACCCAATCCAGGACCCTGTGCAGGTGTGTGGAGACTGGGTAGGATGTATACACCAAAAAAGGTCTGAACACTTGCCTGTACCCACTTCCTCCATGTGAGAAGGCAGCAGAGGTTTTGTGCCTCCATAAGCATTACAAGGAGGGGCAGTTGATGAACAAGCCGTTGCTCAGTGCTGTGCCTCGACTCACATCACAGGTTGGCCTCAGTTTGGGAATGACACAAGCAAGCGTGGAGTTTGCTCCAGATGTGGGAGAAGGCGAGGAGCCTACAGAGTGACTGGATGGTTTCTCAGGGAGTTGTGTCCTACTGCCTGGCTCAGACTTAAACTACTGACCCCTGAGTCTGACTGTAGACCTTCTGGCTGGTCTATGGCAAGCCACTTCACCTCTTAGTGCATCAGTTTACTTTTCTGCAGAAGGGGACAGCAACCTCATTCAAAAAAAACACCATGTTTCAGTAAGATATTGTGGTTAATGTTTTTTTTTTTTAGCTCTGAGGGAAAAGAGCTCACACTGATGACTGAAGAGCAGGACACTGGGGAGGAAGGGACTGCTTCAGCGTCTACCACTTCCTATCCCTGAGTCCATAGCTAGGTTTTTAAATAGCAAATAACATCTCACATCATGCAGTGCTTTGTTCAAGGTGTTGCAGACCAAGTAGAAGTTCTGTTTCAAACCCCAGAAAAGCAGGCACATACCCAGAGCTCTGGTTTGCCTCTAGGACCCCATAGATTTGAAAGTTAGATATGCCAAAAGAATACAATCTTCAGTTCCACCAAACAGTACACTGAAGGCTGAGGTAGAAGAACAGACCATCATAAGCTGAGTGTATGGTTCTCTGGTTTCACAGAATCAGAAAAAGTAACTGCTTAGGCCTTCCCAATTGTTTTAGTAGGACCAATTGTAGAAACAGGGGGGAATTAGTAACTTGAAGTTGCTCTTCAATATTTTTCCAACACTGCTTTCTTATGTTTGTTTGTCATCTTAACTTGTTTCAGGATGCCCATAACACATTTGTTTCATTTCTTTTTAAGGACAGCTGCACAGCAGTTTTAGTAAGTTGCAAACAGGTTGCTTGGGCAATGAAAATTATTCCACAGGAACTCAAACCCAAATATCCTGCACTGCCAGTGTTTAAAAATACTGATCTTATTGTTTGTGTTTCTGGTTTTACAGGATTTCTAAATGTCTCAATGAGCCATTTATGAGGCTAAGATCATTTGAGATGTATTTCTTTCATGGTATTTCCATCAGCCAGGAACTGAAATATCATGAGAGGACAGATGTTGCATTATTTCAGGACCATACATGGCTCCTTGAAGCACTGAAAGAGCTGGAGAAAAAAACAAATACAAAGATTTGAAACTCAAATACAAGCTGATGGATCAGCTCATATTCTCAGACTTTGCAATAATAAACCAGCAGAGCACACACAAACTGTCAAATCCCAAATGAGTTGTCAGTTTTTCTGTGATCTTTGGATACAAGACATGACATTGTTCACCATTCTTTGCCCTGGTGGGTGGCTACGTTCTCAGAAGGTGTTACGTAGATATTTTCAAGAGCAAAATGGCTGGCACAATTGCCTGGGCCAGTGTACAGAGGACCGATGGCCTTGTCTTAACTGTACCTCCTTGAGTGGTCAAAGGAAAAATTCAGCTACAGATCTGGTTGTCTTGCAGCAATAGATGAATATGCCATGTTTGAAGTGCCTACATCAAGTACTACCCTTCCCAGCTCCATTTCAGCCACTGGTCTCCTGAAGATACTCAGTCTTAGGTTAGAAAGCTTTGTGGTCACCATCTTCTCTACCTGTCAATAACACAGGCATGTTCAGGCTGACCCCTCCTACTATAAAGATTTCAATTCACCTAGGGAAAAAAAGGCAACAACCTATTAGCCATAAGCCAGCTGCAACTTTCAGCGTGGCAGGAATCAGCAGTGTGCTAGAAGAGCCTTCTAGGAACACTCTGTAACTGCTTTTCACAGAAGACTTAAGATCATTTCCTTGCCCACAGTGCCATTCAATTGCTGCTAATCACCTCTCTATCTTCCAAACCATTAGAAAGGCTTATCCCTGGGGATGATAAAAATACCTCTGAAGAGCAAGAGTATTTGCCATGCATCAGACCATGAGCACTTAAAATAAATCCCCTGGTGAAAGAGACCTATAAAAGATTATCCCACTTTGGAAACACACCCCAGGAGTACATGCACTCATTCTCATCTAAGAGTAGAGAGATCTTGTTTGTTTGCTAAACAGCTCTGCTTCCTTCTTTGGTCATGATTAAAGGAAAGCATTTTTTTCTTATGCA
Source organism: Elanus axillaris (assembly GCA_026212715.1). NCBI lineage: Eukaryota > Metazoa > Chordata > Aves > Accipitriformes > Accipitridae > Elanus > Elanus axillaris. Next base: position 39,615,542 of record JANZLQ010000078.1, read on the forward strand.
ACAGAGACATGTCAACCATTACTCTTTGCTCTACCAGGACACACACCTTCATGTTGTATGAGAGCTCATCACTGTCAGAGAAAATGCCTGGCAGAGTATCTAGAATTAACTGGGATCTGTACTGCCAAATACAGCAAAGTTGATCCATTGACTGAGATTTATTATCTCCAGGACTGGCGCTTTGCTCCATCATCACAGATTATGTTGTGTTCTTGCAGCTGCCCATCACCACTCACTGTTGTTTGCCAAATAGCCTATTCATTTCCTCCAGTGAAATGACATCCATGCCAAAGGTGCAGAGTTTCAGTTTCTCTTGGAAAGACCCACTAACACATCATCACTTTCCACCTGGTTTCTACTACCATTTTCCACTTGAAGGATCTACCTTATCTTTGCACAAAAGCATATTTCTGCTTCACCTTCACCAGCACTGCCCTCCCATTGGCATCAGCACGGTTCTGTAGTCACACTGGTGAAATTCATCTTGCCTAACTGACTGCTTTTGTCCAACTACATGGGCCTGTTTTAGGATAGATGCATCACCTTCTAGATTCCCTTAACTGGACCTCCACTGAGTACACTGGGAGTTTAGACACTTATTACATATGTAGACACTTACAGAACTACGGTCTTCTCTCTGTAGAGGACTGGAGTAGCAGAGGTATGCCGAGATCATTGCAGACTGAAGGAAAGGCAGGGATTTTGTTTGTTTACTTCCCTCTAGAAAAAGGGAAGAAACCCAAAAACATTGAACTCTTCTTCTTCGAAGTGTTGTCATAGCAAAACAAAGATGACCTAACTTTACTGGTATGTTCTGCCAAAATGAAGGCAATTAAAAAAAATTGGTCCCCCAGGTGTCTGTTGCAAATAAAAGACAGGGTTCTTGTTCCCTTGTCAATTCATCTCTTGAGATACAGAAACACCTTTTATGTTTCATAGAATGGTTTGGGTTGGAAGGGACCTTAGAGATCACCCAGTTCCAACCCCCCTGCCATGGGCAAGGACACCTTCCACTAGACCAGGTTGCCCAAAGCCCCATCGAACTTGGCCTTGAACACTTCCAGGGATGGGGCATTCACAACTTCTCTGGGCAACCCGTTTCCTCTGGTCAAAGCTAAAATCTGGCCATCAGCCCACTCCACATCAGAGCAGAAAGTAAAGTTGCCTTTTCTCTGAGCTGACAACACTGCAAACCAGGGTGAGCACATACTGAACGGGATCAGAGAGCACCAGCAAAACTCTATCAAATCAAACTGTGCCAAATTACTCCCCCAACAAAGAGGCAGAGATGTTCTCACGTGAGGCAGTTATCAGTACTCAGAGCACTGACCTGGTCGGTCAGAGTTAGGTTAGGCTCAGCTGTGCTCCTCTGGGGGCTTTGGACAGACCTGACTTGCAGATGGACTCACCAGGGAAGCTGAGCCTCTGCTTTGCACCACAGTGAAAAGGAGTGCACAGAGATATCCACATTGCCACCAGCATCCTCTGGATTACTTGACCGTGAAGATAACCTGGAGCTTTTTCATCAGCTAGGCTGATGTCCAAGATTCTTTATTCCCATCCTCTCTCCACTAATAAAATAGCTGGTGTTAGCAATGCTTTCCAGAGAGATTCTCTGGGCTCTTCACATAAAGTGGTGTTTGAGGAATCATGTCATGGCATAAAATACAGTCCAGAGTAAACATACTGGAGTAGACCACCAGGTTTATGGAGCTGTGGAAGCTTTAATGCTGAGATGTCCTTCCTTTTTAGGGTTTGGACTCTGTGATCTGTGTGAGCAGCCATACGATATCAGTGATTTCAGGAGCTGACCGACCAGAGTTTTTGAGTCAGAGCCTCTGAACAATGTTTCTTACCTCACTCAAGGCGTTTAAATGATTCAACTGATTGAATCATTTGCTCTAATCAAATAAATAACTTCTTTCATCAGCAGTTCAAAGGTGTCTTGTCATTCTGTCCTGACTAAAAATTAATGCTGACCTATCCAAGATGACAACTAAATTGAGTCAGACAGGAATCTGAACTCTCACAACAGATCTCCAAAAGAACATCAACAAGAAAATCCAACACAAGCAGAAGATCCAGCAAATTAGCTTGCAGGTGCATTTCCAACTGGTCATGATTCAGAGTTATTTAATTTCAGTTTCTCCTTCTTCTTCAGCCCATGTTGAAAGAAGAGTGTGCCTCATGCCTGCAGCCTGTCTATGCCATGGAGCGGGTGGTCACTGACAAAGTCTGTGTGCACCACTCCTGTTTCTGCTGCCAGGCCTGTGGAAAGAAGCTGAGGTGAGTGGTAGGACCCAGGTGCCTTTGTTTTTAAGGGATGTCCAATTAGTTTCCATCACAATAGTCCAAGGGTAATTCCAACGGGGCAGGCTTCAGAAAATGAGAAAGGGTAGACAGTTTCCCTCATGCAATCTTCGTCTCCATCACTAGAGTCTGAAGACTGCTCACCTCAAGCTTGTAGATATCTGTGGGTCAAGAATCTGCATGGTGGTGCAAGCATGAGCTGAGAATACAAGAAATATTTACGATTTGGGAACGATGATATAGAATTTAATTGGAGGAACCATTTGAGTGCCTTACATGTTCATGGAGTCAGGTAGGTTGGAAAATACCTCTGGAAGTCTCCACCCAGTCTCCTGCAGGTCCAAGGAGGGCAGGTAGCTCAGGAACATGTCCAGGAGAGGTTTGAATGGCTCCAAGGATGGAGATTCCACAACCTCACGGTTGGGGCCCCTCTCTCAAGATTTGACCACCAATGAAAAGGTTTTTACTTATATCTCATCAGATTCCCATGTTACAACTTGTTCTAATTGCCTCTCATCTTGTCATTGCCCACCTCCAAGAGCACTCCAGCCCTGCCTTCTCTATAACCTCCCATAAAATAGACACACACAGCAATAAGTTCCTCCCTCTTAACCTTCTCCTTATAAGATCTAGCTAACTCAGCTCTCAGTCTCTCCTCAAATGACACATGTTCCAGGCCCCTGCCATTTGCTGGACTCCTTCCAGTATGTCAATGGCTTTCTTGCACTGAGGAGCCCAAAACTGGACAAAGTACTCCACATGTGGTCCCAAAAGTGCCAAACACAGAGGAACGGTCACTTCTCTTGACCAGCTGGCTGGGCTCTTGCCAATGCAGCCTAGGATGTAGTTGGCTTCTCTATCACAAGCGCACACTGCTGGCTTGTTTTCAGCTTGTCAGTCACCGAGACACCCTGGTCTTTTTCTGAGAGGCTGCTTGCCATCCTCTTGGGCCCCCAGCTGTACAGAGACTTTCTCCCACCGTGCAGTTGTATCATGGGACCACTGTGCAGTTTTACCCATATGGTCCATGCTGTGCATACAAGGGGAGAGATAAAGCACTGGTATGAAGCCTGGCCCGTAAATGAGGAAGGGATTGCACATAGCCTGTACTACAGCTCCCAGAGGTACTGCAAGGAAATGTTTAATTTTTCACGTTTTGGTTTTTGAAAGAAATATCAAACATATCCTCAAAAAAATGACACTACTTTTGAAAGGTTTCATTCTTCAAACTCCCTGCCTTCCCCAACAGTTTCCACTGAAAAACAATTTTGCTGAAAACCTGTCCGTCAGTGCTACTGTTAATCCTTCCCTCCCACACAGCTACTAACAGCTATGCCAATGTGTGTTTTCCAGCTTGCAAAACTATGCTGCCCTCCATGGGGTGTTTTACTGCCAAGTCCACTACAAGCAGATGGTTGGAGCTAAAAGCAAAAGTGAGATGGAAAGACTGGAGCACTGGCTAGGAGACCAGCAGGTTCAGCCAGTCACGATGGTAGGCAAAGGACCACAGACCCAGGACTGGTCTAACAGGGCCAAAAAGAAGACTGAAACAAGAGAGAAGCTCACATCCTTCAATGCACAGTGCAGTTTGCGGCTGACTGAGCAGAGGCAAGAGCTGAACAACAGGTCTGTCCTCTTAGGGAACAAACTCAGAACGGGCTGGCCACCTTCAGAAACAGCCTTGTTGGCTGTAGATGGAAAAGCTGGAAAGGGATCGTGTTCCTGGAAAAAGCCCACGCTGAGCCTGCAAACCTACCAGGCTTCAGACAGCAGGGCGGGCAGGATGATGCTCAGGAGTCAGGAGGGAAAAGCAGCAGAGGAGGCAGCAGTGGAGAAGGGAAGCTTCTTACCTGTTGTCACCTATACCAAGGAAAGAAAGCAAGCGTGTTCCCGGCCCAAGAGCGGAGAACAGAAAGACAGTGAAAAGATTGGGGATGGGGATGTGCCCAAAGGGAAGCGAGGGGGCAAAGTGTCCCAGCAAGTGGCTGCAATCCAGCAGGGCAAAGCCCCGTTGAAGAGAGGAGGTGCCTCTGCCTCCTCCCCTCTAGTCCTGGAGCCTGTGAAACCCCTGCCTCATGGCTCTCTTCTTGTCTACCACTCCACACGTCAAAGCACTAAACCCACTAACTGGAGGTACCTGGGGGGCGCAGGGGGCTGCATCCTCTCTGCTGCAGAGCTCCCAGTGAAGGAACATGAGGTCTGTGGGTCTATAAGCACACACAGTGAAGGAGACGTAATGCCTGCAATGACAGGTGACAAGCCTGAAGTGACCATAGCCACTCCAGCTACTGCAGGAGACAAGCATCATCTTGGAGAGAGAATGAACAGCCCACAGCCCATCTGTGTGCCAGGAGAGCCTGAAAACAGAAACACCACCAGTGTAGAGCTAAAATCTGGAGCTGAGGGTGTTGATCCCCCTGAAAATGAAGCTGAAGAAGCCCATTGCCTCTCCAGTGTGTCAGGGACCCCTTATGTACCTCTTGGCTTCCTGGAGCCAGGAGGGCTGAGTGTATCACCTGAGATCACTGAGCTGGTGAATAAGAAATCAAAGGCAAACACCAATGAGTTCCCTGGGAAAGAGATACCAGTAACTTTAGGAGAAAACATGCAGCCATTCAGCAGAAATCAACTGCATGGAATTGAGAGCAAAGGGACAGAATTTGAGAAGACAAAGGAAGTGATACCAATAAGTACGTCAGGGTTTCTGGAAGAGCCTAGTCCTGAGCATACATCTCAGGAAAACAAAGCAGAAAAGAGCAGACTGTCTTCACTTGGTTTGCCGGAAAAGACAAATTACCATAATGTGTCCTGTCTACAAGGAACAGAACCTCAGGGCACAAGTGGCCCACTGATAACTAACCCTCATGAGGATATTTTGAGACATGATATAAAGTCACCTGGCAAGGATCTTCTAGTATCAGCAGACACAGCTCTGAAAGGAACCTGTGCCACTTGGCCCTCGCATGATGAAGTCAACAACTCCAAGTCAAAAGATCCCAGAGAAATTCTTAGTGGAAATATCTTTCACATTTCTGAGCAACCAGCCAAGACATTAGACTCTTCCAAACCAAATATATCCTTAGACAAATCTGGAGGTCATCCAGTGGGTGAAGAAAAAATTGGTTTGAAAATCCCAGGGGAAAACATTGTGCATACATCAAGGCCTGGTGCCCAGAGCAAAGAGACCAGAAGCAGTCAAGCCTGCAGAGATACGCTAGGTAAAGGTTTCAGGCTTGGGAAAAACCCCTTCACTATGCTTTTTGGGTCTGAAGATAAAGGCAGCACTCCCAAGAAGGAAACAACAACCCAGAGGAAACCCACTAAGCCCCAGTCAGCCCTTGTCACTTTGTTTGGTTACTCCTCAGAGAAGAAGCAGAGTCAACAAGAAAAAACTGCAATGTCCTTAGAAAAAACAAATATTGATGACAGGTCAGAAAAGCCCCAGGTCCTCCTTAGCCCCTCCAGTCAAGCAAAACAAAAGACCTCCAAGAATGATCAGCTGCCACAGCCAGGGAAGATGGAGGTCTTCCCTAAACATATCCAGGAGAGCTCTGGAGGCTTCTCAGACTCTTCTGAGGGCAAGGAGACTGACGTCCTGTTGTTAGCTCCTGGCACAATCATTTCAGGTGTTGATAAACATGAGAGAACTGAATTTGACATTCATGATCAACTGGCTTTAAATAGTCAGGTTCAGCAGCAACAGGACAGTTGTTGGCCCCCTCTCGTGCCAGCACAAGAAAATCAGAAAGAAGCTGCACTAACCTCAGAAGGTGGAACAAACCCTCTCCATCCTCATCCAGAGCTTATGCCTGCAGCTGATAGCAGCAAAAACCTCATCAGGGAAGGAAATCATCATGATGATCATCTACTAGAAATTCAGAACCTATTGAGTTTGGATATCCAGGACACAGTGGTAGAGGATGGGACATTTTTTTCTCCAGGCAACTCAGAAAAGTTACCCAAGGAAACTGAGCTTCATTTAGACAACATGGATTTTCTGGAGGACAATAACTTGATCTTTGCTGGAGGACAAGATTTTCCCAGCATAGCAAGTAAACCCCCAAATTCAGCCTTGCAAAATCCAGAGGCAGAAACTCCACCTTGCTTTGATCCAAATACTTCAGAATTATGCCAGGAAATCCCAGCAGAAACAAATACCCCACTAGTGCTCTGGGACACCTCCAGTCTCTTGCTTCTTCCTGGACAGGATGAGACTAATATTAGAGACCCAGAAGGAATTCAGAGCTGTGCACTGCTGCAGCAGTTGGATCCACAGTGCCAGGCTCCAAACACTGCAGAAGATACATTTGGATTTGGTCTCAGTGCTGAAGGCTTAACAAAGAAGCAGAAAGACAATTTTTCCCCAATGTACGTGTTCCCCAGCCATGCTTCCGAAACCTTTAATCAGGGTGTCTCTGATCCTTTCAATGCTGATTCAACCAAAATGGGCCAGGAGGCTCCTGCAAAAATGAACATGAGCAGTAAAACATCAGGAGTTGAAGACTATGAAAGTCTCTCTTCTACAGATCTGAATGTGTTAAACGATGGCCTTTTAGACCAGGAGTTCTTTATATAGTTGAAAAAAAGATTTAAAAAAGCACCCACCCCTGCAGCACAAGTTAACTGATATGGGACAAAAATTGATTCATGAAATCAGTTTAGAAATACCTCACTCCTCTGGCACGAGACAAATTCAGTTGTACATAGGCTGGTTTATTAATGGCTTAAGGGGCTAAATTTAAGATCTCTATCCTAGTCATAGTGGGTCAGTGCTCAGTGCCCGAAAAAGAACATTGCAAGAGCTGGCTTTACTGCAAGGAACCTCCTAGGAGACACCAACCAGCACCCCGTTCTCTGCACCCAGGGGTCTTCTGCAGAGGGCATCTTCTGCAAAACCTACTGCTGAGGTCCTTCAGAGGATGTCTGCATGGCAGAGGGGAGACAGACCTCCAACCAGCAAGCAGCCATGAGCAACAAGCTAATCAAAAACTAGAAACTCAAATGAGAAGAGAATGGCATTAACAGGAAGGAACCGAATCCTTGGCCACAATGAGCAAAGGCAAAGCTGAGGGGGAAAGGTTGAAGATTTGTCTCAAAATTAGGTTTAGGTGTCTGCAATATTAGTGTTTTAATGTAAACCAGATGCTTAAGCTCACATCAGAGTCAATGGAGAATTGGTAAGTACAGTCTGGGGAGTGATTCGGCCCACCCTAAAACAGACAACTGCATTCAAAAAGCTAACAGCTCTCTGGACTGTATTAATTGTGTCGATCCATCTTCACTAACTACAGTGCAACCTTAGGTATCTATTTCACATATAGACAACTACATTTAGACATCCAGAGATTAATCCAACCCAAAACATCATACACCTTTTCACCATATGGCTTGCCTACACTTAATAATAACGATATCTCACTCCCCTCATTCTATTTTTTCCTTCAGTACAGTAGACTGCAAAATCGCTTCACATAGGAGGTTGCCATCATTAGCCACATTTACGATGATAAACAAAGATAAGTGAAATGACCTTGCCAAGGTCACACAGTCAGAAGGGCAGAGGAGGAAAGGGAACCCAGGTCTCCTGAAGTCTTGAGTTGTGGGGACATTACTACGTGTGCTCTCCCTGTGCGGTTGCACCCTGACCCTCCCTGACTGCCCTTTGCTGTCATAACATAAATGTTATAGGAGTTAACAATTATACGACTAATAAACAAGCTCACCAGAAACCTCAGAGGGTCAAAGAAAGAACACATGTATTTTGAAGAGAATTGTGTAGCATATCACTTCACCTGTTTCAATCATTTGTCTGTAAAAATAAAAAAAATTATGTTAAAATAATTAATTTTTAATATAAAAAATTAAAAAACCCAAACCTTCTTGCTGAAATAACCCTGGATCTGTCAGATCTGCTGAAGGAATAAAGCTGCTTAATGATTGCCTCTGCTGCAAAGCAGTGTGTCAGTGTTCTCTGCAGGGAGACTGTTCGATCAACACGAATCAGGGAAAAGAGAGATGTCCTTGAAAGTTACATGACTCATTAGATGCTGAAGTCGGTCTCACCTTGGGATGGGGCAAGACACTTGGGACAGAGGTGCCATCTCACAGACCTGCCTGAAACCTGGTGAAGCTGTGTTAGAGATGGAGAAACGAGACCTAAAGGCTTGCAGGGACCAAGCGCACTTTGCTGAAGCAATGGGGAGGGGGTGGCCTGTTACAGGGGTGCCAAAGACACTCTGACACCCCAGACCAAGTTGCCACTAGCACATGTCACCCATAAACCTGACCTCTCCCTGCCAGCACTAAGAGGAAGAGGGAAAATACAGGACCACCACAGCTGGTGGGTACGAATCCATTCTGGCAGCAATTCACTCCAACATGTAAATGTCCAAATCAGTCTCCAACCACAGTCACTCCTGATGTTCAGCGCTGTGTAAGAGAAAAGCCAAATCCATGAATTTGTGCGTCAGTGCCCTACTGCCCGCACCAGCCTTCCTTCCCAGGCAATGGTTTCTTTTTCTGAACAACAGTCTCAGGTGCACCCTCTCCCTTGCCCTAGTCCTCAACATTTGTATGTGGATGTACAGGCTTTCCAGCTGTCCATCCCAGGTCTTCCCTGAGACCTGCTGATTTCTCAAGCCCTTTGATAGAGGGTCTTCCATTTTCAAGGTGCTTTGGTGCACTAGTAATCCACCTGGGCAAAACTGTTGGCTGGAGAAAAATAAGCACAGAAACACTAGCAGAGGGGCTCCAGGAAACATAGGTTTGCAGGGCTGACCCAACCTTTGTCTCTGAGAGATCTCCACCATGCAGGACTGACCCACTCAGCCCCAAATGATGAAGACAGTCATAAAAACAATGTCTTCCAATGAGAAACGTCATTTTAGGGTGACAGAGTTTACAAGGGACTGAAGCTTTCCCAGGGCTTCAGAAGAGCCAGTCTGGTGACACTAAGGAAGAACAGCTTCAAGAAGTCACATCTGCATTAGTGCATGAGACTGCAGTCATGTCTGGGTCACCCCCAAGGAGTTTTTTTAGTCAAAATCTGAACTCTTTGCCACAGGAGATGCTGGTGGCTGAGGAGCAGGAGGGAAGACCTTGAACCACACACAACAGGGTAAGCTTGAAGAATCCAGTTTGTTGCACACTGATGGAAAAGGCACCTACTCCCTGTTCAGCAGGACAGGGTCAAAACACCTCTGCCAGGGTGGATCTCCTTGGCCAAGTCATCCCATGACATGGCCAATGATGGTTTTAGGGTAAAAGGAACCTCTGGAGGTTGCTTAGCTCAACCTCCTGTTCAAGGCATGTCTCTGAATAATAGCTGGTCTTCTCATCCAAGGACGTAGATCCAGAGCCTAGTGATATGCCTGGGTGTGTGGTGCTTGCACATGATGCAGGTTCATCGTTGGTGCAGTTTTACACAAATCTAAGTAACATTTACTCCTCTCTTCCTTTAATCCCAATAGCATCAACCAGTCCAACCTCTTTCTCCCACCCCAGCTTAGGGGGTGATGTTTTAAGACCCTGTCCTATCCCTTTTCCCAATTCCATAAGCATGCCAGGGCTGTACCCACTCATGATACACCAGCCTAGACTTGTGTGATCCTTCAGTAACTTTGTTGAGGGCTCACACATACTATCTGTATTGAGATTGAAGGACAAAGAATTTGAGAAGAGACATGAAGTGAGCAGATCAGAGTCTAGTGACATGTCCTTATCAGTCTGGTGAAAGTGGCCGGGAGACCTTTGCCAAATTACACACCGAATTGCATACATACACTGAGGGCAATCCAGCTTTCCAGTTTCCACAAATAACAAAACACTCAGGGAGTCTGTCCAGGAAGCAGCTCAGACATGGAGCAAAAATCAGGTCAATCTGCTTTTCAAGTGACATCAGAACCTCGGGCAAAGCCAAGCTGGTGTCATTTCTTATCTCCTAATCCTGTGTGCTCTGTATGTCTGTGTGCATAACGTGCTATGTTTTTCTTAAGGATACTCTCTAAACCAAATCTATTTTAGGATTCTCCTCAAGACACTGTAGTTTAGATCTAGTTTTATGACTAACCAAGGTTTCTACATAGGGCAAATGAAAGTGACAGCTTGGGACACAGTTGTCAAGACAAAGTCTACTCAGTAGGAGAGGGTAGAGCTGTGGTGGTGCCCCTGTGGTGGGGGGGCTGCTCTGTGTCCTGTTGCCCGAGACCCATGACACTGACCTGGCGGACAACATGGGCGATGGCTGCCCCCCAGCTGAGGTGGGTACCTGGAGCTCTGAATTTAAGGCAAAAAATACCCAAAGCTGAAAATTTAAGGCAAAGAGAAATATGTCAGAAACCAGGATGGATACAGTAGCATCTCTTCCTCTCCCCTTCTTGTCATCAGCAGCAAGAGACTGGAAATTTTGTGCAAGAGAGATGCCAGAGAGGATGGAGTAGACTTGGAGAAGGATGTCTACAGGTGCCCAGAGACCAAGTGATGAATGGACAGGCATATTCTAAAATGTTAGTTTCATTAAATCTTTCTTTAAGCAGACCAATGAAGCATTGCTATCTGGAAAGTGGTCTTTCAGATGATCAACAAAATATCTGTGGTCAGAGGGAGAGGAGATCTGTGTCACTCTGCGTTTGGAAAA
>JANZLQ010000078.1:39626989-39639052 GCA_026212715.1 Elanus axillaris
CGTGTTTGGTTTCCATCAGCCACAAACAATGCAGAAACAGAGTGTTAAAGCAGAATGACTGGGTTCAATTAGGTCTTCTTTTTATTTTTTTTTATTTCCAAGTCTTCAGATGAACAATCTGTATTTATATATTGTTCTGTATGAGCAGCTGTGGAATCTTCCTGAACTGTGTAGTGTACACTACAATTCAATGTAAGTTAAAAACTGAATAGGCATCTGGACAGCTTTCCCCAGTCATGGCCAGCCTTTAACAGTGTCTTTGGTTGGCCAGCTCAGCCACAACATTTTAGTGTCATTTAGTGCCATGCAAAAGAAAGAGAAGGGTGGCCTCTTCTCCTGCACTACTTGTTGGCAAGCAGAGAATGTATTTGGTGTCCTTTCATGAATCTGTCTCCTCAAACTACAGCACTGCTCTTGGTCAAAGAAGAAGGTTGGTCAGTCAGGCTTGCAGCAACATCCTTTTGTTTCCAATTGCTTTGTGCTGTAGTAAATGGTGTTTTGAAGGCTGCGGTGTCCCAAGTCCAGCCCAAACCTGCCTGGAGGTGATATTCATTTTGTGCTTTGGTTTTGGTGCACAAATCTCCCTGGTGTCACATGGGTCCTGGCCATGGCTGGAGATGGTGCAGGTCATTTGCAGGATCTGGGCTTTGGCACTGACCCATTGCACAGTGTCACGAGAGCAGCATTAGTGCTGCTTCTCCCCACCTCCTCAGCCATTCCCTGCTGGGTCCCTTCCTGCAAGCTTTGCACTAGTCATGGACCTGGGGCCTTCCCAGCACGGAGTCGGGAGGAAGGAGAGGACAATGATGTCCTCTAGTCAAAGGGCAACATTCAGGATCCTGACACCTCTGCCCCACAGGCAGGAGTCAGGGTTGCAGCGTAGTTTGTTGGTGTCACTGACACTGAGGATGCACTGATTGTCTCAGTGGTCCCTGTGGGGGCTCCTCTGGCAACAGGAGCTGCTTGGCCCCATAGCTCCTCGCCTTGCCTCAGGGAACAGGGCCAGGCCAGGCTCTGCTGCCCTTCCAGTGCCTTAGATACCTCTGGCCCTGCCTGACCGGCTTCATCAGCAGTGGGGAGGTTCCGATACGTGAACCCGGGTGTCCTCCAAAGAGGAAATGGGGGTCGAGAGGTTCCGACCTGAACACAGACAGGCATAAGTGAGGGTGTAAGCAGAGGAGCAGGGCCTCGCTACCATGTCTGATATAGGAGGACCTGAAGAAGGCTTGGACATTAATCGCTATGCCTTAGCAAACCCTTCATGGTGACCCTGGCATTTGCTCACCACTGCCACCTTCAGCACCTTCCCACAACTGGCCCTCCAGTCATGGCTTGGTAAGCTACTCTACTATGGTCTTGCATCTGCTTTTCCCAGCTAAACCTTGCTGCCCCATTTTGTCCTCACCTCTTCAGCCGTTTGCCTCCCTCCCCTTGGCTATGGGCTCATCCTCTTTCCCTTAGTTATCCTTTCAGGTCACCTGAGGCACTTTTTACCCTTGGGCCATAGCCTCATCATGGTGAGAGCCCAAAACATCCCATTGTATGTATGAAAAAACATGTTTGCATTCTCACATGCTATTCCACCACACCTAGCTCAACTCCATACTGTGAGCTCCATTTGTTACAGTACAAGACCATGTGTGGAGCAGGTAGCAGCGACATTAAGGCACAGCAAAACCTTTGGACATCCTCCCATTTCTGCTGAGCTGAGCAAAACATCATGAGTCAACCTATTCAGGTTCTCTTCAGCCAAAAGTGCACCATCCAGTGGTCTCAAACCTGTTCAGGTGCCATGATCTAGAGAAGAGCAGATGAAATGGATCTTCAACCTGTCGCATGAATGAGATGGAAGCAGAAGTACATCAGATGTTCTTGGACACCTTTATTTTTAAGGCAACCTGAAACAGAGAGTGTCAGAGCAGAATTGCCAAAAAAAGAGCCATGGTTCACCCTTTCCTCCAAGCTCTTCCCTCAGCCTTTACCCTCAACGTTTTATTTTCCATAAAAGCCCGAAAGAGCCAGCCCTCAGCCTTTGCCAAGGAAAAAGTGCCCTTGGGCAAAGGACCAAGCTCCTTTATACTCAGGGCCACTGAACAGGAGCACCACAGCAAATCCTTTGAAAAGCAGTGCCAGAGAGAAGATGGCACCACAGGCAGCCCCTCCTGGTGGGGCATTGTCCCATGTCACTGACTTTATCCAAAACTCTGTCTTCATCAAACTGCATATCTGTGGGGTACTTTGATCCATGGAAAACATGCAGGCATGACAACAGGGAGAAGAAACAAAGTCTGCTTTAAAAGTTTCTTGACACTATGAGAAAATAGCCTTTGTGCTGTATACAGACAAAGCTGGAACACCACCACTGCCTAACTTCTGGACTTCATCTGTGCCAAGCTAGTGGTAAAAGAAAGTCATCTTGAGGGACAGGAGATAAGAGAAGGGGAAGCACAGGAAAAGCAGATTTTTTTTCTTCACAGTATAAGACAAAAGTGGTCCTAAACTGTTTAAAGACAGAGATGGATACAGCAAGAAGGAATAGACTAGAACAGAGTAGACCTGATAGTTCCCAGAAAGATTTGTACTTTCTTCTAAGAGACCAACTGCCACAACATCTCTCAGTTTCCTGGAACAGACAAATTCATGCTGTCCTACACCACAGCCCAACAGCACTATTTTCCTTGCACAAAGCATCATGATATGCTTTAATTCAAAGCCACCAGCACTAAGGAAAAATTTCTGCTGCCTGTTAGACATCCTTGCTCACTGCTTGTTGTTTTTTCCAAAGCATCTCTTTTTTCTCAGTTGCGTGTCTCACATTTAAAAAAAAAAAAAAAAAAAAGAATAAAAAGGAGTGTTTTTAAGAGAGGGTGAGAAGATCATGCTAGACGGTCAAGAGAAATCACTCCTTCTTGCAAGTGTGAGATTGTTTTCAGCGCTGCATCTGCTCTGGCTTTCTCTTTAGTGAGCACAGTACTCTATTGCAAGTCTATTCAATGTTCTAGCAGGTGTCTCATTTGGACAAAGCTTATAGATTCAAAAGGAAGACAAAATGTTGCCTCCACCCTGGTTTCTGATTTCTTTCTTTTTTCCCTTAAATGAAAAGCATCAGATTTTCTCCAGCGAGAGCACTGTTGAACACCAGAGTCAGCATGCAGTGCCTGAGGACAAGCTATAGAGGGAGATACAGGAAGGCAAAAAAGAAAAGGAAAACCAAGAATTGGCAGTGACCACTTCAGAGGTGGTGGTGTCCTGCAAACGGAGACCCTGCCTGTCCTCAGTGCCAGCACAGCACTAGGTTGCTTTAGCTACGGCTGCTTGCAAGCCCAGTTAGAAATGAGTGGTCTTTGTGTACTCGTTGTCTCGGCCACCTCCTTTTCCTTTTATGTGTCCATTTTCAGAGCTGCTGTTGGCATTTTCACAGACCTAATGAAAGGGAAAAGAATTTAAAAGCAAAGAAAGACCCATTATGAGCCGATGGCAGCCTTCTCTGACACATACAGCCTTTAGCAACCTGGCTTCCCATTCACCACTCACTCTCTGGGCCCCTGTGGACACCCTTCTCCCAGCAGGACAACAAAAGTATCAGGGTGCAATTCCACCCGGTCCCACAGGGAATGGGGGCTGGGAGTGACTAGAAGCCAAAAGCCAGAGGACCAGGCTCCCAGCACCGGCCCTTCCCTGGGGAGGGCAGGGGGAGGCAAGGGAAGCACTGGGAGTTCCTGGAGTCCCTCCATCCCATGGACAGGAACAAAGGGATGACCACCATGGGCAGAGTTATGGGGCCTCCTCCCTTCCCTCTGCAGTGGGGCAGCCCTGCTCCCTGTCCTCCCACCACTGTAAGTCCTCAAAGAAACCCCCAACCCATGCAATGCTGACGGACTCCTGCAGCAGTGGCACCTCATGTCCCTGCCCAAGAGGCAGCATGGGCACCGCCGGCTACCAACCTCATCTGGGCGGCAGACATCCCCCGTGTTGTCTGCCAGGTCGGTGCCGTGGGTCTCGGGCAACAGGACGCAGAGCAGCCCCCCCACCACAGGGGCACTCCCGAAGATGGCCATGGGGATGGCCCGGTGGTACTGGCCCAGGAGGTGGGTCAGCGGGGCCATGATGCCCGCCACCCGCGCCGACATGGAGCACAGTCCCACGCCGGTCTGCCTGGGGAAGCGAGGGGCAGTGGGAGGTGCGGGCAGGGCTTGGCATCCCTGGGGCTGAGTGTGGCCATAGGCACAAACCAGGCTATTGCTCCGTCACTGCCACCAGCCATGGCGGAGGGAAGCTCTGAGGCAGGGGGAGACCTCACCTGACAACCGTGGGGAAGAGCTCTGCGGAGTAGACATAGGAGGTGGAGAAGGAGGCCGAGGCGGTAAACTTGCCGAGGATGGCCAGGACGGTGGTTGTCACAGGCTGGTCTGAGGGGAGGAGGAGACAGACACCAACGCTGTGGGATGAGGAGGGCCCGATGAGGAGGGCCCAGCACCGCTCGGGGGTGGAGGCTGGGGATGCACGGCAACAAGCCATCGCCTCTGAACAGTGCCTGGGCATGGACCGAGGAGCAGCTCTGGCCTGGGAGCCACCTTCAGTGCACTTTGCATCTGTCATATCACCTCCCCACATATTAATTTTCCCAGAGGACAACTCTGCTAATAGATGGCCTACCGGGCTCAGCTCTACCCTCTCCTATCACATCGGCAAGCAATAGCTTGCTGGTCGGAACGGGCCTTGGGGAGTTTAACCAAGTCCCCTGTGGCCATGGCACCAGTGTCGGCTCAAGCCCTGAGAGACGTGAGCCAGCCTGGTTGGGAAGATAGGAGCTGCACCAGCAAGGGAAGGGTTGGGGCTCTGTGCCTCCCTGCCCCAGAGGTTGTCCTCTCAGGATGGAAAGAGGTTGTTCACCTTCAGGGATGCCAGTGATGATCAGACACACCAGGCCACTCAGCAGCAGGAGAACAGCCTGGCTTTTCTTCCTCCCGAACCACTGCAGACTGAAGATACAACCAATTCGGGCTGGGATTTCCACTGCTCCGAATGCAAGCTGTGTCAGGTAGATGTCCAGACCAAAATTTGTCACGTTCAGACTCAGCCCGTAGTAGACAAGGCTGTTCACAAACCTGAAAGACGGGCACAGTGGCACCAAGCACGCATATCTATTGACCATGAGCAAATATAATATTAATCTCCTACGACAACATTTTGACCAAGTCACCAATTCCAAGGGGATATAAAACCAGACAAATATGACAAGACTGCCAAAGCTGGAATGGCTCTAACCTTTTGCACAAACCGCATAGGATCTTGAATAGCCAGAAGCAGAAACACTCATCAGTAACACCCAAAAACCACAAGGTGAATTTACAGTTATGACTAACATCAATCTCTTTTTTTCTTCACCTAGAAGTTTGGAAAGAGGGGACATGGGGACATCTTACCAGGTACACGACATGATTAAAGTCACCTTCCGGAGGTGTTTCTTCTGAAAGAGATCCAGAGGACTTCCAGACTTGGTCTGTTTCTCAGGCTTCAACTTCAAAATGCAGAAAGTCAAAGAGTCAAACCAGGCAAAGGAAACCCATGGCTAGCTCCTTTTCCATCTGAAGTCCAAGGAAAGCCTCAGCAGGACAGGCTTGTGACCCCAAACTGCTCCGGGAGGGAGGGCAGCCCAGTGGGGCTGGGCTCCTGCATCTGCCCTCTGGGTGCCCAATGCACTGGTTTGATGACTAAGAGGTTCCTGGGGAAGAATACTTCCCCAGTGTAGGGACTTTGAGGTGGGCAAGAAGGTAAGCCCCCTTCAGGCATTTATGCATGGAAAACCACAAACTAAACAAGAGACCTCATGCTCATCCTCAACACACCTGCAATCCTGACAGAACAAAAGCCAGGGTAGCATTTGAGTCCTTTCCATATCCCAAGGTGGACTCCAGAAAGCTCCAGGCTGAGCCTCAGCAGAAGCTGTGCCTCTTCCCTGACCTCGTCTCTGTACAACACAGCTGAAGCTGGAGTTACCCACAGTCCATCCCCAAATCACCGCCAGCAGGCATGGAAAGATGTTTATCAGATGGCCTCAGCTCCAGGGGCTGCTACAAACCCAAGCGCAGAGGAAAGTCTCTGAAGACAACAAGCAGCTCCCCATGCCATTACAGGTACCTGCTCAAAGAGTCCTGGTGAGATGGTGCGCTTGTTGATGGATGCTGCCTTCTGAAAGAGCTTCTTAGCTTCTTCTATTCTGCCTTTTGCCACCAGCCACCGAGCTGATTCTGGTAGCACCCTGCCGAGGAGGTGAAATCAGGAGATTTCACTGCTGTGTCCTGCTGAGTTTCCCCACAGGCAACCGCCCTGCAACCACATCCAGCAAGCAATGGGCATCACATGTGATGGATGGATCTAAATACCTCCTCAGGTCAGGTTTTCCAGGCCTACATTTAGGCTTCTAAGGCCACATTTGAAGACCTGAAGCAAAGCAGCTGCTGCTTTCAGAGGCCCAGTGCCCCAGGGGGATGTGCTGAGCTCTGCAGAAGCCCCTCCAGCATCTGCACTCTGATGGGAAAGACCCAACCTCCTCCTGAACTGCTGCCTCCTCACTGCCATCCCTCACATGCAAGGAGCTCTGCACACATCCAACTTACCAGATGTAGAAGAATAAGGCAAATATAGGGGCAGATCCTGCAATCTCCAGCAGCCTCCAGTTGCGAATACCATAACTCAAGCCAGCCAAAAGCATCTGTCCGATGGCGAAACAGCAGTGAGAAATAAGCACTGCCTTTGGCCGGGAGGAGACACCAACCCATTCTGTAGCTGAAAGAAGAATGAAGGTCCAGAATCATCTATGCAAATGATTTCCCTGTTGTAAACAGGGTGTTTCCCCTGGAGAAGAGCTCTCCAGAGGTGAGGAGAGGACATGGGCAGTCAGAGCTCTGGCATCAGTCACACATGCGAGTCACCAGTGCTTCATGAGATGCATCACCTCTCCATATTGTCAGGGTGTCCTGGTCCTCCACAAGAGGACGTGAGCTCAGGTATGTCACCTCTTTGCTCTCAGTGTCCACAGAGCCCCGCACTGGGGCAGAGCTGGGGCCCAAATCGATCGTGTCCCAGACCCACTGGGGTCTCTCCCTGCACTGGCCTCCTGAGCCTGGGAGGCTGTCCCCTTGCCCTCCTCTGAGCACTGGCGTGGGAGAGATTCTCCCTGGGGCTCTCACTTAGGGCTGGGGAGATGCCAAAGTGCCAAGGACAGTGCAGAGCAAGAGCTGTCCTCACCGTGGTGTTTTTCAAGTCATACATGATGATTTCTATTTCTTTACAGACCTTCCCTGTTGCATCTTGAGAGGCCACATCTGTCTGCCTCAGGGCATGGGCATCCTACTCACCTAAAGCCAGGATCGTCATGTTGATCCCTGACACAGAAGCCCCCACGACACATCTGAAGGCCATGTACACATAGAAATGGGGCACAAAGGCAATTCCTACACCAAACAAGCCCTGGAGGAAGATGGAGATCAGAATGACTGGCCGGCGGCCGATCCTGTGAAGGAAGAGGGAGGACACAGTATCTGGAGAGACCCCGTGGAGATGGAGAAGAGCTCAGCGGGTTACTCAGTGACTGTATCCCTCTCTCGAGGGTGCTAAGGTTCAGACTAGACTCTGGGTTGACATGTGAAGCACCCTGCACACATGCTGTGCCCTTCTCCCACCCCCTGTGTGGCCATGTACTCACGGGACCTGAGGACTTTGGTCAGGGTCCCTATTAGTGAGGAGCGGTGACAAAATGCACAGAGTGCAGCGCTCAGGCAGGCTCGGAGCAGCGTGCCGCTCTGTGCACCGCCGGCTTTGCACAGACCCTGGAAGGGTGGTTGCGTCTCCTTACCTGTCACTTAGTGGTCCAAAAATCATGGATCCCAAGAACAGCCCTGCCATGTAGATGGACTGGGAGATGTCGTTCAGGTCCTTCCTGTCACACACCAGGTCAAACTGGAGGAAGGAAACACAGATGCTTTTGTTCTTGACAGGCTCCAGATGCTTTCTGATACCACCTCCAAGGATGCAAGTCTCCATGCTATGGACATCGCACAGAAGTCAGAGGTGGGACTTTGCAAGCTTTCCTCTCCTCGTCAAACCTGGTAGCTCCTCACAGAGCGAGGAGCAGTGAGGAACTCAGGCTCTTTGCGACAACCCTGAGCTGGAGTCACGACACCGAGACCCCGAGGCAGACACCCCAAAGCTGCTCACCCTGAGAGTTCCCCAGCATGCACGGGAGCAGAAACCAAGTGCTGAGCTCTGCCTCCTCCCCTGGCCAGGGTGTCCAAAGCACAAAGCTGGGCACAGGGACAAGTTGGAAGGTTACCCCCCTTCTGCAGAGGGGCAGCTGGGGCAGGGACACCCAAAACTTCCCACCAGAAGTGAATAATCTCTCTGCTGGCTCTGCCTGTAGCCTTGTTGACATCTATATTGCAGTTTGGTTGCATGCAACCCCTCCAGGACCACACCTGGGGGCTGGGGGATGGAGCCAAGGTTCCCAAAATACACCTGATCTAAATCTCAGCCCAGCTGAACTGCACCATGGCTGGCACCAGCTTTGACTGAACTCCAGGACAGGGTGGCCATTTGGGTGCCCCATCCATTCCACGTCCCCAGTATGTCAAAAGGCGATTACAGACCTCGGTCAGCAGGGATGGCGGTTGTGCTGAGGGGTACACCCAGCCATTGCTGCACCTCTCCGTGGTGTTCAGGCCATACAGCATGATGGAGCCAAGGTCCCAGTCCACTGGTGAGTACATGGAACACTGCTCATATGCACCATCCGCGTCCCGGGGCAGGGTGAGGTTCAGCTGCTCTTCCTCCGTCAGGTTGGGGCCGATGGCACGGATCCAGCTGGTGTCACAGCGATGCGGCACATGTTGAACCATAAAAAGTTGGCAAAACTGGTGAAAAGCCACACTGAGGCAGGGAAACAAGGTGAGCAGCACCAGCCATTTCTGAAATGGCCCAAAATCACCAACCGCTTTCCAAATTTCCCCAATGCCTGACATTGGCAGCTGCATCTGAAGCAGGACAGTGCTCGGATAGACTTTCCACAGGGCTTCAATTAATGTTTAAACCTAAGATAAGCTCTGCAGTCGCAGGCAGTCACCACAACTATGTAAAGTCAGGATAAACTTGATGTTTTACCTATCCTAAGTACACCGTGTAATATATTAATCATCTCTGTGCAACTCACAAACATACAGTGCTGGCTGGAACAGAAGGACCCCTGTTTCAGGCAACCTGGGTCATCGCCTCTGCCAGGGCCAGGTGGCATTGGCAGGGGAAGAGACTATTCTCCAAAGTAACTGCAGGAGCTGCATTTGCTGAACCGCTGAGACAGTCCCCAGCAGTTCCACTTGGGCAAGCAAGGTCCGGAGGGGCCGAGACAGCCCAGCGTGATGCAGAGCTGGGAAAAGTCCAGGGGAATAAAGGGAATGATGCTAACGGATGGGCAGAGCCAGAGACAAGGAAGGGTGGCCAGTGGGTTGTGTTCCCAGGTGACAGGGGACTCCATTTCCTTTATCTTTTGCAGCTTCCCTGTGCAATCACAAGCAAACCATGGATGGGACATCCACCTTTCGCACCAGTTCTAGGCTCCCCCACAAGCTGGTGGGGGCTATATGCAGGGAAGACTTAGGGAAGGCATACAGGGTGGGAGAAATCTGACACAAGGCAATGCCACTTGGGGAAGGTTTGGCAAATCTCAGCTCACATGCCTTCCTGCCTTAAAATGATCACTGAGAACACGAAACCAACTCTGTTCAGCCCATCCCTGACGTACTGACAGCATTTGCCTGGGGCCCGTTTGGGATGTCCATGAAGACAAGCCTCCAGAAGTGTCCAAAAGCAACTTGGATGCTCCTCCTGCCCACATATCCGTGGGAAGAGCATTGTATAAGCTTGATGGAAACCAGACCATGGCTGCCCCATTTGGGTTGACGAGGGCACCCGCACGGGTCAAACCTGGAGGTACATCACCTCCCCAGCAGCCATGTGAGAGGTGCTGCCCTCAGGATAAGCGCAGCTCAGCAGCCGCAAGCAGGTAGCGACACTGAACCAGGCAGAGGTGCTGGATGACACAGATTGGGTCTGCTTAAGTCAACTAGGAAACTCGGATAATGAAATTGAGGTACCCCTGTTCACCTTCTGCTCTGCTTCATTGGCAGGAGATGGGACAGGCCAAACCTTGCTAAAAGCAGTATCACGCATCTCCACAAGCTCAGGAGCCTTTCCCAGGCCTGATCCTGCTATCTGCCCTGGCTTTCTCCTGGCTCCATGCTAGAAGGAGTCCAGGGCACAAAGCAGCCTCATCCACTCTTCTCTGACATGGTTTAAATGGGGAAGCCCAGGAGGGTCAGTCAGACACGAGCCATGGAGCTCATGGATCTGGGGAAGCAGGAGCCAGAGGACTGGCACAGAACACTGCCAGAACTTATGAGAGAGAAAATGGGGTCTGTTCTGCTCTGACCAGCACTGGAGAGCCTGAGCTGGACATCACACTTAAAGGAGGCTGGAGGATACCAATGACCAAAGGAAGGAGTGGGAACCCCATTGCTGGAGGTTTCCAACAACAGGTGAGGAAGCAGCAATGGTTGATAGGAGCCAAGTCACACCTCTGGCCTGAGATGGCCTCCTCAGGACCTGACTGGGGCATGTGTCCAGGACACACCTTTCCATGGCTTTTGGTAAAGATCAGGAGGAATCAACCCATCTGCTGCAATTTGGGAAAATCTTGCACACCAAAGCCAAACCACAGAATGAGCATTGC
The DNA here is from genome assembly GCA_026212715.1 of Elanus axillaris. Lineage (NCBI taxonomy): Eukaryota > Metazoa > Chordata > Aves > Accipitriformes > Accipitridae > Elanus > Elanus axillaris. Next base: position 39,637,773 of record JANZLQ010000078.1, read on the forward strand.
CTCCAGGCATGCCCTGCTTGACCTCAGCACACCCCAGCCTTCAAAACACTTATTTACCACTTCACAAATCCATCAGAAACAAAAGAATGCTACAAACCTGAGTGACCAGCGTCACCTCATGCTCTGAGGAGTACACCCAGCCATTGCTGCACTTCTCTGTGGCGTTCAGGCCATACACCATGTCCCAATCCACTGGTGAGTACATGGAACACTGCTCATATGCACCATCCGCATCCCGGGGCAGGGTGAGGTTCAGCTGCTCTTCCTCCGTCAGGTTGGGGCCGATGGCACGGATCCAGCTGGTGTCACAGCGATGCGGCACATGTTGAACCATAAAAAGTTGGCAAAACTGGTGAAAAGCCACACTGAGGCAGGGAAACAAGGTGAGCAGCACCAGCCATTTCTGAAATGGCTCAAAATCACCAACCACTTTCCAAATTTCCCCGACGCCTGACATTGGCAGCTGCATCTGCAGAGACAGACTTTCCAGAGGGCTGGAACTGGTACTTAAGCCCAAGATAAGCCCTGCAGCTCTAGGAAGTCACGAGTACACAGATTTGAAGAAAAAGCAATGTTCTGGGTTGGGATTTGCACCCACGCTGCATTCCCATTAAGTGAAACAGAAATTTCAGGCAGTGCGCACCATCCAGGGGAGGTTACTTCCCATTTGGAAACACATCAGCTGGGAGAAGAGACTTTGAGAAGGTGATTGGGATGTGGTAAGAGCAGGGAAGCCCACAGGCATGGGCAGTATGAGACATCTCGTGGTGAGCATCCACAAGGGGAAACATCCAAGGATGATGGTAAGTGGACTATTCAGTCACAGGAGGACTGTGAGGCACTGGACTAAGGCAGCATGGAAAGCCTTTAGGATTGACCGTAAAGGAATTTCCTACAGAGACAGGAATGGGAGACAAAACTGGGATATAATTCTCTGGGGCTTTTTAAGCAGGGTTTGGTCAAATACTGGAAAGATTGCAAAGAAGCTGGTTTAGATGCAGAAGATGAGGTTCTGGAACCCAAAATGCCCCTTACCATCCTATGTCTTAAACTTGGAAGTTATAGTCATTCAAGATAAAAGTTTTCTAGGTTTGGGAGTAAAGAGGAACACCTTAAGAAAAATAAGAGCCAGAAAATAGCAAACTAAGCCCAAGAGCCTTAGAAAGAGTCAGCTTAGAAAGTGCCACCATCCAAGACCACAACTTTTTGGGTTGGTTTTTTTTTTTTGGGGGGGGGGGGGTGATTTGGTTTGTGTTGGTTTTTTTTCTTTTTAAATTAAT
>JANZLQ010000078.1:39642304-39676657 GCA_026212715.1 Elanus axillaris
TTTTCCAAACGCAGAGTGACACAGATCTCCTCTCCCTCTGACCACAGATATTTTGTTGATCATCTGAAAGACCACTTCCCATATAGCAATGCCTCATTGGTCTGCTTCAAGAACAGACTACATCTAAGATGCAGAAATGAAAGACATTTTGAGGAAGGACTGCTTAAACGTAAATTAAAAGGTTCAGCCCTCATGCCATGCCTGGCACTCATGTGGAAAGAACCAAAATGGTAAAAAATTAAAAATAAAAAAAAAAATTAAGGCAGTTTACAAAGGGAAGCTGACTTCTAACACCTCAAAAAAGTCAAGGAATTTCTCAAAAACACAAACATAAGGGAAGGCAGCTCTCCCTCCCATGGGTTAAGACTTGGCTTGCTTTCTCAGGTGCAAGCATTCAAACCAGCAGTTTTAAACACAGAGGAAGAGAAGTGGATTTCTCAGCACTCCAGGTGACCCAAACAACATGTACATTGGTGTTTCAGATAGAAGGAGAAGCAGGTAAAGAACAAAAAAATCCGTTCAGTATTAAAACTTGTGCAAAAATAGCAAGTGAAAAAAAATGAAACCACGTGTAAGCAAACATTTAGGCAAGATCATCAGAGCAGTGGAACCCCCTGCTTCGTACTCAGTAGTATTTTTCTTTAAAGTAAGGCAATAATAAAATGAACATGCAGGCAATGACATGTTGGAACTGCATGTTTGAGATGACAGATACAAAAACATGAGAATTGTTTACAAAAGGTGTAAACACCATCGGTAATTTCAGGAAGGTTTGTGATCCTATTAAGGAAATGTTAAAGCTTCTAGGAAGGGGGCTGTAGTTCAATTCTTTGGCAGTAGTGGTTTTTTTTAGGCTAACAGAAGCATTACGAATATGCACATGTGGGTTCTCAGTTGGGAAACATCTCCTGGGACCATTGTTTAGCTGATGCTGAGCTGTGCAAATCCTATAAGTTTGCCATCATCAGGAATATCTGAGCCTTCCACACCAGATGCCTGAAACACAAGGAACAGAGATCCAAATAGCAACACACATGCTCTACCCTCAGATACATACCATGCTACTTATCACAACAAGGTGTACCAGATAGAGTCCGGGAAGGGAGCAGTCACAGGACAGCTTTGCACTGTTATCAGCAGCTTGCACTACCCGAAGTTAAAATTGAGCATGTTTGTTTGTTTGGGTTTTTGTTTTTGGTTTTTTTTTTTCCTTTCTTTTTGAAGCTAGGAAGGGCTGGGACTGAAGTTTTGCCAATGTGTGCTCTGACTAGGGCTATGTGCACTAACTGGGGCAAAGCAAGTGAAAACTCCTTACAGAAAGAGTCAAAAATAATAGCACTCACTGCTTCACTACCAATAAACTGGCTATACCTTCACTTTGCCACTATAACTACCTCTGATTTTCACCACCTTTGAAGGATTCATCTGCCTCTCTTTCTCCTCTCCTAGCCTATCTTCTCTTAGGTTTTGCTCTCCCACTTCCCCCTCAATCCCCTCTTCATTTCCTCCTCAGAGACAATGTATCTGGACCCTCCCCATTCACCTCCATGAAAGGAGTCCGTGGCATTTCTTAGGCCACTTACCTGCCCCGAAGTATTCCTGCCCTTTCTGGGCAAATGTACATTCTAAGCCCAGAAAATTCCCTTCTGTAACATTTTGATATGCTTATTAGCCAGGATAACAGAACGTTTGTATTAGCACGTCATCTCGCACTTAACCCAGGTGCTGCTCAGAAGACACAAGCAAGGAGCCTGCATTGCCTATTGTTAGACAACCAGTAGGAAGCTTTGGGAAAAAGGGAGGATTTAGACTGCATACATTAGATGCCTACAGTAGACATCACAGGCATCTATATGCAATGCCTTCTCTTTGCAAGTGACAACTTGTTCAATTAGGGAACAGGAATAAATACCAGTTTGAAAGTGACGGATCTGTTTGCTTGGGGCTCTTCCACAATTTTCTGCAAATTAGCTGCAACTGAAATCACACACACACACAAAGAAAACGGGCAAATATTAGGACATGCTAGAGAAAAACATGCCAAACTCAGTAGGCCTCTTTCTATTACTCAGCAAATTTAGAACTTTTTAAAATGATAAAAAAGTTTAGGTCTCAATGAGACTCAAATTTACTAAAATCTAAAGCTTTAAACTGTGAAAATTCTGTCACTTGTTACTATGCTTCTTTTTCAGAGGTAGATATTTTGTCCTGGATGTGGTGGAATTAGTAGTAATAAACTGCCCAACTGCACCTGGAAATTCAGTTAATTTTGCACTAACAGCCTTTCAAGATGTTGCAGCCTGTGTATAAAGAACAGTTTTGCTTGCTGTAGTTGAAATATGTAGGCAGTGCTGACAGTTTAGAAGTCTCAGCTGCTGTACTGAAGGACACATTTATTTAGCAAACTGTTCCTAGAGGTAGCTGTTCATACCCATACAACATGTGTACTTCACACTTCCTTCCCCAGCCCTACTGAAAACAAAAAAGCCTGGCTGATTCCAGTCCCAGACCTCTCTTGCAGAGCACTTGTGAGCACTACAGGCTTGTGCAGCAATTTAGCAATGCATATATGTCAGATGATAATGATTTAGCTAATGCATCAATTAGCCTTCATTTTGCATTACAAGGAACATTTGCTTCATAATGTTTCCAACTAAATCATATTCTTGTGGACTGAGGGTTTTCTAAATGTACTGGTACAGACCTGTCACCAGAATTAACAGCAGTTTTGTAAAGCCACCAGGGTAGAGAACCAAGGCCACAGCAAACTCTCCTAGTACCCCCTAATCAGGTCATTTTAAACATGCAAAAAATGAATGAAATGGTTAGAGCAGAAAAAATAGTATGTAATTACCTATTACCAGATCTCTGCCATCAACAAGACCTGCTGAAATGAGTTCTTGAGACACACCATCAGCAGTATCTGTTGGGGAGAAACCCAAGAGCCAGTCACTACATAACAGAAAATGCCAACTGATGAAGGCATCACATAGAAACCTGAAGGAGCTTGTACGAACCAAACAGCAAAAGCATTGTTTAGACAAGACAGATATTACGGTGTACACGAAGTGCAGTCAGACAGTTCTGAGCTATGCTGTCAAACCTGGAGTTGGAATTCACCAAAGGGCTGCACTTTGGTCCTATCCATGAACAGTTTTTACAAGCAAGGTCTTCTCAACAGCAGTGCTCTAAGCCCAACCATAAGGCAAGCCCTTTCAGAAGGTTCTGTGGACAGACACTCATACAGGGTTTCCATACACACAACTGCACAACACTGAACACAAAACATCCCCTTTACCAAAACCACCTTCACACACTGGAATTTCGCACCAGCTCACCTCTCCCCGGGGTAAACTCAAATCGAATATCATTGAGCTCTTTTTTTGAATTCCTGTGGAAAGAAGAGAATTTTATATAGAAGAGACCATTTCATTGCACTGATAGATGCCCCCAAAAAAGTGCTGTCATTGACTAATCAGTCTGTGAAGTGAATTCATTGCACCCTTCCCCTCAAAGGGCAGAAACTAATCATTTAGGTGTGCATCTGGAAGCAGGACTCTTGGCACAGTCTGCCTCTCAACTAACAGAGCCCAAGTGGGCTTAAGTCCAGGATAAGTGAGTACCACCTCTCTGGTATAAGGCCACACTGTTCCACCGTCTCAGCAACTCATATCTGTCAGCAGATATATCCTTGGAGCACATCTTTCAGAGGAAGGAAACACTCACTGACAGCAGATATACACACATTATGCAGTGTCCAGGTATGACTGGGAGGTGATGCTCAGAAGTCCCAGCCCAAAGCCTATCAACAACAAAGATGGCTACAGAGATGAGAGGCAGGTTCCTTACACGAGAAATGTAAATATGTGTAATGATAGTAGAATGTGCTAACAATCCTTTTTCTACCTATTTCTAGGGATGCAGACCAGAATCTGTGCCTAGAAGCTCTTCACTCTCAGAACTGGCTGAAGTCTGAAACTGTGCCTGTAAGAAGGTCCAGCTCAAGGCCAGAACCTCTGGATCCCTGATCCCCCTTAGGGAACCCAGCTAATTTCTCCTTCCCACCCCATTAGAGTTTAGGAATATATATACAAATATCAAAATGTCTTTCAATCTACAGCTCTTGCCAAACTGAAGAAGTAGATGAGAGAAACTGCATTTCTGAGTCCCAGTTTCGGAAGCGTGGTTGAAATCCAAGCTGACAAACAACATATAACCTCCACCCTTTTAATTAAAAGGCAGATGGCAAGATGCACTACAGCAGTCTTCCAGTGTCCCTCTCCACAAAGGCTCACTTTCACAGAACAGGTCAGTTTTGCATCCTTACCTTAACCTTAGTACAAGGCTGATAGGGACTTTTGTATCTTCCTGTACCGGAGCTGCAGCAGGGGCAGGTGGGGCCTGCAATAGGATTACATCATTTAAAGCAGATAAGCACTTCCTTTCTCTGGTTTTAAAACTAGAGATAACCTTGATCAACTATAAATACAAATAAAAGTTTAACTGATCACTGGAATCATGACACTACAGTGAAAAAGACGACAGACTAATGAAACAGGAGAACTTCACACTTAAATAGTAACCCAAGAGGTTCTCTCTGCAATTGTCTTGAAAAGAGTAAAAGCTACACAACTTTAAGAAATGTAAAAACGTCAGGAGACTTCAGAAGTGCTATACGTACAAAGACTGCCTGCTTTGCATCAAAACTTAAGGTTTTGGGGCATCCATGACAGCCTCAAGACCTCCTGTGCTTTAATCCCTGCCCAAAACATCTGATTTAAAAACCTGATACAATTGTGAAGAGTAGCTAGGAAATAATTTAATTGGCAGATCAGCATATACTCTTAGTTACTTTTTTGTGAAATCAAAGGCTTTAAGAGCATCTAGCAGCAATTTTATAGCTGCCTATTTTCACTTCGAAATTACTTCTGAGTAATTACTGGAACATGTGATCAAAGCATCTTATATTGGTCAGCAGCAGATTTCCAGTAGGTGTCCATCTTTATAGTAATAGTGATAATTCCAGTAAAGGGCTAATTGTTGATCAATCTCTACCAAAAAAAAAACCCCAAACAAACAAAGAAGGGTCAGTTACTCTTTCACTGCGCAAGTCCTTTGTACTGCACATGCTGAGGCAGGGATTTTAAATCTGCAGTAACAAGACAGACACAATGCTAGGCTGATAATTTAAGCCTAAAAGTCTTGACCAAGTTTTTTCACCTAGATCACTTGCTTTTTCATGAGAGAAAAAAAAATAACCCTTCATTTAAGACTAGTATTTTACTCTATCTGTTAGTACTCTTGTGCCAGCAATGCAGCTCAGGGCTTCTGATCACTATCGTGTTTCTGCTGAAGATGAAAGCTTTACCAGGTCAGTGAAAACAAACAAAGGTTCATAGAGAAACCCAGAGGTCTGCAAAACAGTAACCAACTAGCTACAAGAGCCAGAGGGGAGCTACAAAGAATAACACACTGATACAAATAGCTGTAAAGAAGAACATACTGACACAAAGAGCTATAAAGAACAACACACTGACACAAAGGCATGAAGTTCACCGTAGGACAAGCTACCAACAAATAAGCTATTGGGCACTAGTGGCAGGGAGCAAGACACTCTGCTAGTGCAAATCAAAACACTTTCACTGAGACCAACACTGCTACTTCATTTTACCAAACTGAGTGTCCTGGCCTTCGCTGCTGCTGGTGTTTCAACTGCTGCATAAAATTCAGGGATTAAACACTGGCCCTTTTTCAAGAGATTTGAAGGGCTTTGATTTAAGCATTAAAGCTACTTTTAATGTAGCCAAGAATATATCAGACCCCAACTCCACTATTTTTCTTTAATGACTAATGCACTGTCTTTAAGGGTTTTATAAACAGGAACATGAGCTGACTGCAGTGAAGTGATATACGTATCTTTCTACATTCTTTACAATAAAAATAATGAAACATTTCTAGGAAGGAGTAAGTCTAAGAGCTATTTTTCTGACAAACACTGCCAAGTCTCTTCCCCTTGGACCTGCCAAAGGGTGATGGTAGCTTGGGCCCCTCCAATAGTGACAACCACTCCCCACCAATGAATACGAAACATTAGTGTCTCTTTTTCAGAAGAGGTACTATCATTCAGGAGTCTGGCAAACTCTGCAATGCTTTACTCCAGCAAGTCACAAGACATGTTCCAAGTGTCTGAGTAATGATTTGGGTTGGCCATTTTTCTCTTTTTAACACAGGTCAGAGATTTTCTTGACTTTGCTATACCTGCCTATCTGATGTATATCCTACACTTTGGGGTGATACAGCTAAGTATTAAACACAAACTCATCAAGCTCTCACATTCCCTGTGCTTCCCCTCAAAAGTCCATTTTCCCCCCTTTCTGCTTGAAATGGAAGCGTTTGAAAGCACCACAAAGTTCAGAGCTTCCCAGAGATGGAGTTTCTCCACAATTTTTAACTGCTACAAGGACCATTTTAACCTAGGTTTCATGTCTCTCTTCTGAATTCTGGAGAACTTGCATGATCTCGTTTCTTCCTTGGACTTTTCTCTCCACTCTTACCCCAGAGATGCCAGTGATGTCGAGACACACAATGAGAGCCTGTTCACCAGATGAATGAGAGCACCACCTTAAATACCAGGAACAAGCAGCTGCCAATTGAATGAGACTATCCTTTTTTCTTACCTTTAACCTTGCCTCAAAGCCAGAGTCCACTCTCTAAACAGCATAAAAAGTAACTGCTCACCCACAGAGTAAGAATGAAAAACTATCACACCCACATTGACTGTCTTCCTTCTACAAGGCACCAGGCCAGCTGTCACTTCTGCATAAGCAGCAGCATTAAATCAATTCCAGACAATTTCATGGCTTCAGATCATTTTAGCATGTCTGGAATAGAACAGCTAAGTGCAAAGCTGAAAGCTGGTATGAAGGGTTTCTGATTTTACCTGGGCTGCTGCTGGGGCTGCTGGAGGAGCCTGACTCGGTGGAGGTACAGCAGTTTGAGGTTGTGCAGGTACTTGTCCTGCAGCCTGAGGTAGTTGAGTAGGTGCCTGTGCTGGAGCATTGAGTGAAGGACCTGGAGGCTCAGCTGATGGGAATAGCTGCAAGCAAAAAAGCATTTTAAAGAGAAAAGAAACTCAAGAGTTCTGACTCAAGCACCAGCTTTCCAAAAGTGCTTGTTTGCCACAAATCACTATGAGAAGTTCAAGGCCAAGGGCATTCCCAGGCCTCCAGGACACTAACACTGATCCCAAGTTGGTGTTCAAGGGGTTTAATGTTTTCTTTTGTCCAGGGAGTCCTTCCACCCTGACATTTGCAAGTTCTACTCACCATTAAAGAAGGATAAGAAACCAAGATAGCTGCATAACTGTGGATGTTGGACAAAAATTACAGTCTACAGCTAGCAAGGCTGGATGCTTTACTAGCATGGACGAGAGCGCCCCATCCTTTAGTTCCCCCCCTTCCCAGAATCTGAGTCCTACTTATATTTCCAAGCAGCTGTGCAGCCACCACAGAGCAACTCTGCTTTGACGTGTAGTTCCTTTCAGAGAACACAGCCTTTCAAAGCATTAAGATAACTATCAACAATTTCTCCATTTGTAACACAAGTGTCAGAGTCAGAGCTATCTGGATATTCAACTTAAAAGTGAATTCAGATCTTAAGTTCTTCAAAACACACAAGACAAGACTGTTAAGGACTGGACTTACTAAAGGTAGACCCTTGCAAAAAAAAAAAAGCAATTAATTTGTGGGTGAGGGAAAAGAACTAAATGAAAATTTAACCTTTTTTACCTCTTCTATTATTCAGAACAGAGAAACTGATTCTAGCATGGTACCCAAAGAACTGTAAGCTTGATGGCACTTCTTCATTGTGCCCTCCAACTTACCCCACTAAACTGTAGGAAATATAAATCATCTTGAATATTGAAAACCTTGGCAGAAGACCTCCAAATCACAATATATATATTAAGGGCTGTATCATAATGGGGAAATTAATCCCAAAGAGATTCTGGTTTTCAGCTTTTTCTTTGAATTTAGAGTTTATGTCAAATTACAGTGCCAGAACTGCAGTCTTTCTTAAGATCTCACTTTCTCATCAATCCTTGGAAACAGATGAAGGAAGAACAGGACAGCCTAACCCAAGACTAATTTCTAGGAGACAGCTCTGTTTATCTTTCCACACAGATAGGGAAAACAAAGACATAACACAGTCTCTAGAAGATAAGAAGTCTCTATCACTGAAAGATAAGATATACTAACATTCCTATGTAAGAAACACAGGACAGAACTGAAGGCAGATTATAAACTACAACTGAAGTTTTGTTTGCTATGAAATACTAGCATAAGTTCCAAACCAGCAAATTAGACTATGCAAAACACACATCTTAAAGTTGTGTTTTGTTGTTTGGTTGGTTGGGTTTCTTAAAGAGGAAGTTGGAACACCATTGTTTTACTTAGATTATTCTTTATTTACTTAGATTGTTTACTCAGATTATTCTTGTGACTATTTCATTATCGTACAACATACAGACTTTTACCATAGCAAGTAAAGCTGAAAATATATACACCAAACTTACCTCAGGAAGACCTCTTGGCATTACACAGACAGTGATTCCTTTTATAGGGAGGTTTTCAAGCAAAGCTCAGCTAGATACTGGCCTCTACTTCACACAATATTGTTTTCAAAGGCTAATAAAAACATGTTCCTTGAAACAACTCCAAACGAGGAGTCATCATTTTGGGAACTATAACTTACCTCAGAATTCTGTACAGGTTCTTTCACTCTGGGAGACTGAAAAACAGAGAAAAAGCTGTCATCGCCTAGACAGAAGTGAAACTTATTGACGAGAAGCACTTGTCAGAACCATACTGGACATATGTTATCTACATAATTGCTTTTAAGTTACATGTGTGTATTAAGATGCATAATAAAAGGGACATCACACCATTTGTTGCAACCTAATCACATCATACCACCCAGAAACATACAGTCATGTTTCAGAACTTGCAGTTGATATTACACAGTGGCATACAATACCCTAAGCTGCTATCATTGTTAACAATTAGCAAAAGCCAGTACTCTTGAAGATCATTGAGATTGGATCAAATTACTTGCTCACCAAGATGGCAGAATCCATTTTAAGCTACTCGAGTCTTGCAGAAAAAGATAAGCCACACAAATCTGCCTTGCAGAATTCTGCTAGAAAACAAATCTCCTTTGTATACTTAGGGTACTAGTTTGCAAACCAACTTGCTTAAACCATGCAAAACCTGGGGGGCAGGGGGGGAAGGTGTGAAATCAGCCTTGCTTGTGCTGCTTTATAGAAAGAAATCTCTCGCCTGCGCTCCTTGCCCTTGGACTCAGCATTATGCTACGCTCTCTGTGAGAGAATGCAGAAAACTCACATCTGTACATAAGTTCAGCAGTGAAAGAGATCAGTGGAATGGAGGGGAAAGTGCAGTCAAAGTAATGCAAGCAATCTTTGCTTATCAGTAAAACAAAGATAACATACATTAGCTATTTCACATGAGCAGGAAGGAATTGCCAAGTACTCCTGGAAAGCCCTGCAATTAAAAGAGCCTGCAGCTTTGACTTCGAACAGGTCCAATTACTACGGGGAGATAGACAGGTGGGATGGCATGGTCCATGCTGGGATTAATAAAATAGATGTTCCTTCTCCATATAACGGTCTAAAAGACAGATTGCAATTAGAACAGTACAAGTCTCATCATGCCACTACCCTGAGGCAGCTTATGCACTAACCAATGCCACTACCTTAACAAATGCAGATCAGAGCATTTTGTAACATATGACCCAGAGGCTTCTCATGAGAGCCTTACTCTCAGAATGGCAAGTTGCAATAAGCCCTCTGGACAGGAGAAGGAACAGTTCCTTCACAATGACTATGTGCAGACAGTGTCAGGAAAAAAGTCACGCAGCTGGAAAGGTAAAGCCTGAAATCCATCTCAACATGCTGAGCCTTCCCTTGACAGTTACCAGCCAAGATGAAAAATGTGGTATTGCTCCCAGAGATAAACAGCTATGCTCCACATCTGCAGGCCACAGCTGTAGCACTGTTCTTTCAGGCAAAAAGTTCATATCCAAGAGTACCTGGATGCTTCAGGGAATAACTCAAAAGGAACTTGTCTGAAAGGTCACAGTGTGCTAGACGCTGTCCAGCAAGTATGGAAACACTGGCTCTGCCCTACAGCTAACAATTAACCCAGATAAATGGCAAACAGAAGTAAACTAAGGAAAATCATAGACAGAAAGGAAACAGGACAAACATTAAAAAACATTTACCTAATTAAGGAACAAATAGTATGACTTTGGATATGTGCTGAAATATATTAGTTCTAACTTATTTTTGCTTGTGTAATCAAAGATGATGTGAGTAACCAGGGACATGTGACTACATGGCATGCCACTGCATAGATTTATTGAGTAACAGAAGGTGATTGATTTAAGAACCCACATAGCACAATTGCTTTAGTTTGAATTCCAGGTTTTAAATGCAGAGAAGTTCAGTAAGTCTTTATATCCAAAAGGTAATGTTCACACAGCAAGTCACCGTATTCAATGTATTGAGTGGATATTTCTGGCTCTGTTTATAATAAATATGTCTGCTTCCAAGTGCAGTCCTAGCAAGAGACTCTTATAATACACATTTGTACACATTAAATTCACCCTATTTTTTCCTGTAAAGTGAAGACAAGCAAAAAATACAAACTTTTCATTTATGTAGATGCTTTTATACAGGTTAATAGTTAAGCATTTTAGCAAGTTAAGTCAATCTGCAAGGCATATTTTTACTTTAAGGCTGACAGCAATAAAATGCAGATACAGACAAATCATAGAATCACAGAATGGTTTGGGTTGGAAAGAACCTTTAAAGATCATCTACTCCACTCTCACTGCAATGGGCAAGAATAAAAAGTAACACCTAGTTAACGTAAGTTATCCTATCCTACAACTTGGTTAAAATTGCAGAGGGATTAAACACAGGTGGGATTTATACCCTGTGTTTGAAATATGGCCAAAACCACAGGATAAACACTAGTCCTCGATAACACCACCATATTTGTGCCAAACACTGGCAGTTTGGATACACATCTTAAGACTACTTGAAAAGGGATCAAATGCAAGAGGTGCACAGGTGTTCCTATCCTTTTATCTTTGGGTTGAAGAAAATGACTCAAAAGCTGTGCAGAGTAAAGACACCCAGGGCAGGATGAAAGTACCTAGGCAGACATGTAGCAAGGTCTAAGATGCCATGGTGCCCTTCCATGGTCTCCAAAGTTCTGTGTTGTATCTACACAGGGTAGATATTGCCTCCAAAATGGCAATATACATCTACATTTATGTAACTGAATTGAGACCTACTGCTCCTACACTCATCCGAAAGGTTTCTTGAATGGGAGACCTAGAAGTAAAGGCCAAGCACAGCCCAAATTAGACCGATCAGAACACAGACAGCAGTACAAGGAAATATGCCAAAGCTCCAAGGAAGAAAAAAAAAAAAAAAACCACACAAAAAAAAACCAAACCCAAAAAAACCCCCCACCAAACACCAAAACCCAAACTGACTTGAAAAGGAGCTTGTAAACATAAGCAGAAAAAAGCCGACTGACACACAACAGGAATGAAACAACTTAGTACTGTTCAGAACACAGTAAACAGTGTTAAGTCATAGTACCCTGAGTTTAGAGAGAAGATAGAACAAGTTCTAAGTAATCTCTGAAATAGAGTTAGGGTCTTTTACAATTTTGTCACCTAAAATTTTATTGTATTTTATCCTACAAAAGGAATTTAGAAGATTTCAGCTCATAAAGCATCAAGAATTTCAGTAGTAGCCACCTGGCACCAACAGATCCTCCTTGACCATGTAATACAAAGCTGGATATAGTAAGCTCTTTAAAAAGTCACAACAGTTGTTGCCACAAAGTGTGGAATTACTATATCAATAGCTGCCGTTAAAATCCCAAGCATTTGAAAGGATGCTAAAAAGATGCAAAATCTTGCATTTAACATTTAAGTGTCTATACAGAACACCAGTAGAAGGAAGACTGATGAAAGAGAAATGAGAAAAGTTAAAAGTTGTAAAGTGATAAATGCTTCAAACCAATACTACTTTTTTTCCCCTTTCGTATTGAAAAGCTTCCTCTAAAAATCCTCCACTGTCTCACTAATTCAATTACAGAATGATTAAAACACATAGTCCGCTTCAAGCTACCTACTGTAGTGAAAAGGGAACAGGTAAGCCGTTACAGTCAAAATCCACCCTGCTGACTACTGGGGGAAGACAATGTGGAAATTTATTGTAACCTTTTGGCTGATCACTATGCATTACTCATCTGTGTTTCTGGGGGTTAGTCTGGGTTTGGGGTTTTTGTGTATGTATTGGGAGAGGGAGAAGTATTGGTTTTTGGAGCATTTTTCAAGATTAATCACTCCTTGTGACTTCAGGGACACCCTAATGTTTTCTACTAGGACTAATCAATTTCAGTGTAACTGAGGGGACAGAACCAGGCCCTGCATGTTTCAGATGTCAGCCATAAGCACAGGCCCTATTGATTTCAGCTTCATCCTGGAGAGGGCAGCAGGACAAAACCTCTCCTGACACTTCCAGGAGAAAGCAGTCAGCACCCTTAAAAACAAAGAGAATATCCTAGCTCAAGTGAATTAGTATGCTGAACTGGGAGCAGACCATCTGAATTCATGTTCCCAGTTATGCTCAACATCCCTGAATGAGACCAGCTGTGTCCCAGAATGATGACAGAAGAGATCAATACAATTTCTTCAACCTTCAGCCTGCTTTCTCTGGTTTGGCTACAAACTCGAGAGCAGGGATTATAACTTACTGTGTATCATACTTATAAAACAAGGCCACATGCTTCCCAGGGATATTTAGGTATACCACAGTTAGAAAACAAAACAGAGACAGTAGAGCTACTGGAGTTTGAGGACCCACCCTGAGCTGTGAAATTGCTGCTCTGCCTTCCTCACTTTCTTCATCTAGTTCATCATCACTCCATTCCCAGCCACCATCTTCAGTCTTATGAAGACGTCCGCTGGAACCTGGAACCCTCCGGACCTGCTCAGCACAAAGACAGAGAATTAGTATCTCAAGCAGACCGTTCCTAAAGTTGATCTTTTTTAGCAAAAATAGCACAAGAGCATCTTCATGTTGCATCACCTACCAGGGTGCTTGAGTATTTTATTGAAACATCTAGCTCTGTATCCAAAAATGCCATACTACAGTAATTATCATTAAAAATGTGAACACAAGCATAAAAAAACTAGTACAATGAACAAGAGCCCATGAGGTTTTCAGTACCTTCTTGGATCTTTCAGTGATTGTTGGTGCTCTCTGCAACATCTTCTCTTGTAAAAACTCTTTATTCTGCAAAAGAAAAAATACCAAACATTTGCATTACTGAAAATGCCCTTTGATTCCTTCAGTCTCTGATAAAGAAACTGTTAAGCTATTTCTAGTAGAAAGTGTTTTACATGTTTCATCATCACTCCCCCAAAGATATTGACTAGCTTCTTCCTTCACACTACAGTATATGATGTTTCATCCTAAATACCTTTTCAGTTAGTGGTGCCACTTTCCTTATGCGAAGTGATACAGAATTAATAATCAAAGATGTATACTGTTCCATCTTATTTACTGGGGAATGTACTTCTTATATTGCAGCATCTGATACCCTGCTGAGACGTTTGGCATTCTTCCATTTCCAGATACTACACCACCTGGATCCAGCCCCTTCACTTTATCTTACCCCTAAATTTATGCCTGTCCAACTGTCAAAGGCAAACCTCAGATACCAGGCAGGCCAGGATGCAGGAACCCCTCTATGCTGGAGTAACAAGACCAAGGAATTAGGGCAGCAGGATTTAAAGGGACTGAAAAAACACACAGCACATATGATGTTTAGAGAGGAAGTAAATGCAGTGTTCACAACAGATTAAATACTGGGAAACTGCTGTGATGCATTATGGTATTAAATCTCCTCTTCAGCAAGCTACTCTGGACTGGCTAACATGTGTGCTCCTGAGCATACAATTTTCCAACTGCTTGACTGCAGATCCAAACTGCTGGCTGCAGGGGAAGCAGACCAGGGCAAGCACCCTGGCATAAGCACTGGGATCTGGCTGGGTATTTCACACCACACAAGTGAGGTTGGATAGCCCTGCCATCTCTGCCCATGAAGTGCTCCCAGAACTTCCCTGTGATAGTTTCTTGCATGCAGGATGGAGAGCCTCAAGACACATGCTGTTCCTCCCTGCTAAGTGGCTCTCAGCATTATCAAAACATACTATTACATAATACAGACTGTATTTAAATATAAGGTTCAATATAGACATGTAGAAGTTGGACTCTTCTGTCCTCAAGTTACAGCTGTCCATTTGGCAGTGGCTGATGTAGGAAAAGTAATTTAACACTGAGTGTTAACTGGCATACATTCTCACTTCAGATGTCAGTTTAAGTATTGCTTCATTTACAGTAATGTTAATTTTCTATCACCACATATGCTAATATGTTACTCTGCAGAAGCTTAACAAAAGCATGAAGGAGATTTTACACACAATGACGTATAACATGAACCAGAACTAGCATAACCAAATGGAGAAAGGTCAGCAATGTGTAAACCATCTTGTCACTTTGGACACCAAGTGTGCATCCAGTATACAGATGTGGAGTATTCAGCTGCCTAAAATCCCATCATGGATAATGAAAACCTAGTTAATACTGTCAACAGCCCAGACATCAGTTAAACTTGCCCTAAAGCAAACTCCTACATTTCATAAACTGGATCACTCTCTAGACTTCCTCAGTTGCACTTGCTAGATTTCTTTCAAGTTTAATAGTACATCCAGCTCCTGCACAAATACCTAGATGTGGCCACTTCCATTTAAGCATCTTAATCTGGGAGCTGAAAACTACTTTGATTAATTGGTGATGCTGCTGTGCTATTCCAGGTATCAGACATATTTTTGAGAGTTCAATCTGTGTTCTGCTATAAAACCCATGTATTTTCGTCACAAATATGCCACAGAAAAATTAAGCAAACAGAAAACATCTCCTTATTCCCATGGAAATATAAATTCTCCCTTGTATTATTTCTGTCTCCCTCAACAAGACCTTGCACATTGCATATGCACTAATCTCCAGGAAGTAATTACATAAATGCTCACCAGCAGTTCAGTTCAAGGCTAGAAATGGGAGTTTCCTACTATTTTGTATCACAGGATCTTCACTTTCCATAAGGCAACACAAAGTGAAATAGTTTTATGTAGACCTCTGCACAGTGGGCCTCATTCACTGCTTTGCATACAGACTGATTATAGAGTTCACTAAAATATAAGTTACATTTACTGCCACAGAGACCATTATGGTTGGACAGGCAGCCAGAATGGCACCATTACAAGAGAAGAAAAAAAACCCCAAAAGCCACTGAAAGACATTTAAATGCTCAAGAATTTCTAGGTAATTTCTCTTAATAGCAGCATACACAACGAGGTACAGAAGAGGGGTTTCATTCTGTTTGTTCACAATGACCCATTCAACTCACTCAGCTATGCTGGCCCTAAGTGAAACAGCCCACACTCATGCCAATAAAGCTGTCATCACACTTATTGTACCTCTGAAAAGTCCTACCCACAGCTTCTGCACAGATCAGTTTAGGAAGCATTTTCTTACCTTTGCTTTCGTGAAAAATTTATGTCTTAAGAGCTCTGCTGCTGTCGGTCTGTCAATAAAAACAGATTTAGAGAAGACAATTAGAAATGCTACCTTTCAACACAACTGTCTTCCAGGTTGCTGCAGCTTGTTGTAACTTTGTATAAGGGCATTGACTTCTCCTGCACAATTTCCCTAAAATCAGTCAGTGTATTCCAAGTAAATTTTACATCACCAGTTTTTCAAATACTCAGTGTATTCTGATCAAAGCCTATTCTTTTCAAAAGCAGTGAATA
This sequence comes from Elanus axillaris, assembly GCA_026212715.1. Classification (NCBI taxonomy): domain Eukaryota; kingdom Metazoa; phylum Chordata; class Aves; order Accipitriformes; family Accipitridae; genus Elanus; species Elanus axillaris. Next base: position 39,658,283 of record JANZLQ010000078.1, read on the forward strand.
ACTTGGGGGTGGGGGCGGAAAGTTGCTCACATTTTGATGTTGAACTTGAGCCTCTTAGAGCCAGTTTGATAGGATCACAGAAACAATTTGCTCAAAACTGAAATGAAAGATCAACACCTACAGCAGGAGTGCAGTACTCGCCATGTGCAAGTAAACAGTTATTTCAGAGATACTTGATTATATGTGTGTAATTAGTTCTATTAAACACAAGTGAGACAATCAATCTCTCTAATAGAAAAGTAACAAGTACAAACTATTTTCCCTTTTAAGTTAGACTTTAGGATAAATACTCGAAAGTAAAAGACATCCCTTGGTCATTTTAGAAGGAGCTTTCTAAAGACCCAGGCCTACATGAGAAAGTACCAGCTTACAGCATTTCCACACTGCAAACTGTGCTTAAATAGTAACAGTGTTTAATTAGTGACTTGCAAAGGCCATTTGTCACAGGGTTTATTTCAACTCAGACTACTCTAACAAAAATCACCCACCTGCAAAGCAGCCCCCCAAAAAATTAAAAAGCAATTGCACTAAATTCTCCTCTTTGAGAACCTGTATAATATGCATAAACATTAACTGATTCTGCTAGTTGCTCCTTATGCGCCGACCTCCTGCTCCCCTAGTCAGGATGATGACAGTAGTTGTTAGTAGTGTTTGAGAAGAGAACGGGTATGCCACAATTCAAAGTGATTATGTTTAATTCTGATCAGCACACATTCTAACCTGCAGGGATAGGATACGCTTTAGAAAGAAGAAAAAACATCATGCTGGGAGGAAAAAAAACAAAAAAACTGCTATCAGCATTTATCAAGCACTCCACTGGATTCATTAAGCATTTCAAGTGTAAAGCTTGTTAGAAGAGAGAGATCCTATCTCACAATGCGTGAGAAGCCTTTGTTCCTGGATCTGTCACAAGAGGGAACTGAAAAATGTCTTCATTATTATTATTTTATGAAGGGACTTTTTCCTTTCCAGAATTAGTTTGCTTACTGAATAAAAAAGAAAACTAAGAGGTATAAAAACTGATCTGTGGGAACGCTTGTTTCTTTACCTTTGCATTTTAAGGAACACCATTTTAATGCGGGATTAAGATTCCTTTAAACAGCTTCACAGACTGGCAAACGCTATGATGGTCCTCTATAGAAATATGTCTGAGCCACCCTATGTGACAGGCTGTGTATTTTAAACAGTGCTGTAGACAGCCGGACCCTCATGCAGCTTTGAACAGTGCCATAACATAATGATACAATGCTGTCCTAGGAACAACAACGTAAGCACCACCCCCTTGGTAGTATTTCTAACATTACTGAGTAGTCAAGCTACCATTACAAGGAAGAATGAAAATGTCATCGGGTCACTTAAGCAATCTGTATTGAAACAGATGAAAACATGTTGGTAAAATTCACCAGGTTTTTTGCTGATTCCCCCCCCCCAAACCAAATATTACTTACAATTAAGCAAATCAGAACTACACTGAAAGCTTTCTTAGCACTGGCGAATTTTAAAAAGTTTATTTATGAAGCTTCACAAGTAAACACATATTGCCCAACATGTAATTTCTGATTTATAAACACAGAGCAGTTTTGACTGGGAACAAAACATGAACTGCAGTCACCTACTTGAGGTGGCAAGGGGGAGAATGGCACTTCACACAGAGTGGACTGGGATGCACTCTCATTAACCCAAATGGAAGATGTGTGCCCCAACCAGGCACAATGCCAGACATTTATCCTTAAAAATAAGGACAGCCAAAAGAATTTGCTGCCACACAGCAAGATTGCTGTGTTCACTGTGACTGAAAGGCTGGATGGGCAGACAGCGTACCAGCTTAAAAAAACATGGAATACAATGAGGTTTGTGGTTTTGGTTTAGTTTTGTTTTTTTTTTTTTATTTTTATTTTGGTGTTACCTGTTCTTACCTTTTTTCAGGGTCTTTTTGTAGGCACGATGAAATCATCTTCCTAAATGATTTCCCATACTTCTTCAGCATCTCCTTATCTTGCACACCAGTTTCCAAAGATGGAGGATCATTTTGTAGCGTCAGCATTAAAACCTGAAGAATTATGTCTATTGGCAATGAGATTTTCCTTGGCCTTTGTTAGATGAAGATCTTGGGAACACTATTCTACACAAGCATTTTCATCAAGCATCTGAGGCAACATGGACTTTTTCCATTACAACAGCTGTCTGAGGGTAGCCTGAACTCAAAGTGAAGTTTCTTACAATTTAGACTGTCTCCTTGCATTCACTAGACAGCAAAAACTCACCTACATTCTCCTCAGGGCAATTACAGGGTCTCTCCTCTTCCCTTTGCTTCCCACATTCACTAACTTTATAGAAACAATTATTTGCAAAACCTTTACACTTCTGCAAATTCTGACTGTCAGCAGAGAGGTTCAAGACTCATACAACAGTATCTAGAGAGAGTTACCTCCACCACCTTTCCTTAGGAAGCCAGGCTAATTTATGTGCAACAATTTATGCTGCTGTTTTCCATCACATCTCCTGGCCCACAGTGCACTCCACAGGTCAAACACAAGGTTGGAATGTGCTTTCAGGCCTGTGTGGTATGATTAAAGTTGTAAGCATAGCAGAACTTCTACCAGCCTTCCTCATTTCAGACGAGGACTTGTGCAAGGCATTTGATTCAAAGGCTCTGTTTAGATCACCCTGCAGGTACGTCTTAGTTAAAAATGAAATTAATGTACAAGCAAAAGAGCAACATAAAAAAAATACGAGGGTTCACTTCCATGTACCAATGCAACAGCAGGTGAAGACATTTCTCACACAAACACCCATCAAGCCAAACTGATTATTTCTTTCACATCACTCGGATATTCTGAAGGAGAGGAAGCAAATTACTCATTTCCATTTTCACTTGTCACGTACATACAGATGAATATCTATTTTTAGAAAAGGAAGCAGCACATAGCACATTTAAATAGCTTTCCACAGCTATATCACTTAGGGCAGCAAGAGCCCATCAATCTAGCTGAAATTATACAGTCCATGACAGAATTCCCTGCTTTTTTCCCCTCTCCTTGGAGATTCACTTAATGCATGGGTCATTTTGCTGCGTACTGAAACTAATCTGCAATGAAATACAGTTACATTCAATAAATAAAACACAGAAGTCCTCTTGCAGGCTGCATGACTAGAACCCATACCTGTTGGAATTGGAGACTCAGAACTCTATCTACCATATGACAACACACGATACTAAATAGGTGATCTTTGTATTCAAAGACACAACCCATGCATTCAAAACACAATAAACAGAAGTACAGCTTGCAGAAGCTACTGCAAAATGCTACCAATAGTCACAGCACAGAAGGAAGTATCAATGAAAACAGCAACAGCTAAACCAGCAACACATTTCCCTGAAGTCCTTGCTGCTCCACCACAACCACTGATACAGTACAAACTTTAATGGCATTTCTAAACCACTCAGTTATTCAACAGTCCCTGTGCAGAGATGACACAAATCTTAAAATTAATTCTGTTTTACAGGAGTTAAATTAGTGCAAAGTCCTGGCATTTAAAGCAACACATTGATGCCCCTGTTCTAATGAGTTAGGGGCTACTGGATTCCCAAATGCTACTGTAATTGCAGGGTAGGAGGGGATGGACCTAGGTCCTAAAGAGGTGACACCCAACTTGCATAGCACTCCAGCAGTTAAAAGACTCAGAAAAGAAAAGCTTGCCCCACTGTATGCCTAAAATTGAGGGACTTGGCACCCATAGGCCTCATATCCCAGGTAACTAGTCTAACCATAAACTATGGGATTACTGAAAGGGCTCTCCAGCCCCTCCTGTTTGATCTGAGGCAGCATGCATCCCAGGAATAGAGGCAAAGTGGCCTTCAAGAGGGTGGGCCAAAGAGGCTCAAAGTTTTGTGACTGAGACAGGGCCCCATCAGATCTCAGAAAGGGGCTAAGGAAGAAGATCTCAAAGCTCAGCAGAAGGGCAGGATGCTTCAGACCTCAACTGACAGGACCAACTCAGTTAACTTCAAGATGTAGACCCCCTGAAAGAGCAGCATGTTGGAAGTGGCTCCTGGTTCAAAAGTCGGGAAATAGGGAAACTCAGCCAAACCGTAAGGTGAGCTAAAGTTCAAGATACTTAAACAAGATTTTTGAAGTTTTGTCCGTCAGTGTTTAAATGAGAACATTTGTTCCACCTCAACTTCAATAAAATATTAATGTTGCCAATACCACACCATTTCATACTGATGTGGTACTTTCCACTGGTTCAATAACTGACAGGACTGTTGGTGCTAAATGAAGACAGACATTCTTTTGGATAACTGGTAACGGGATTTCTGGGAGGTATTAAGAACGATTATCAGTGCAGGAGAAGGAATGGCTCACCATCCCAGTGTCACTAGATGCCAGATAACATGTTCTGAATCATTACTTACAGCCTTAAAAACATCTGCTGCCTTCAGAGGCTCCAGGATTAAAACACACAGCACTTTCCTCAAGAATGGTGACCCTGGTGAGACTCAAGATCTAAATAAGAACTGTGCAGTTTCAGACAAGGCATATTCTTAAAAGGTGACTTCAGATAAATCCAAGAACATCGTGATCCACAAGTGCAATTTGAGAGGACAAACTCTTCAACTAAGCATGCTGGCCAAATTCTTGGAAATACCCATAGAACACACTGATCCTTTATCTTGCACAAGTATCTGGAGACCTGCTCACCTTCATCGGCGGATATTTATGGTAAGGTGCTGCCCCTGTAGCCAATTCAATAGCAGTGATCCCAAAGCTCCAGATGTCTGCCTTGAAATCATATCCTCTGACCTGAAAAATATTAGAGGATGTTAGCATGCGCCTCTTGCTATCCTACACTACAATCCCTTTCTTTAGCCTATTAGACATCCTTTTGCCCTTTCCTTCCTTGCCCCTCAAATTTGGAAAGAGCAGCACTATAATGTTAAAGAGATGGAAAAAACATTTTCTCCCTCCTCTCTGCCCCCTTATACCTTTAAGAAGGTGTTTTAGAAGTCATAGTCTGATGAAAATTATGATTGTGGACTGTGCAACTAGGACTGCTCTGCCATAAACCTCTCCATGTCTAGAACATAAAGGGGCACTGGGTTAACCTGGGCTCTGACTTCTACACAAAGACACAGAGAGACATTAAACAGTATAATGAAAGTCTCATAGTTAATAGATGGACTGTTATCCCCTTGGGACGTATGCCTCACTACACTTTTAGTCAACCGCTTAATCAATCTGACTGCGAACATGCTCAGTCCTGAAACTTCAGTACATACCAGCTCAGTAAAAATCCCCTCACTCCTGTCAACAGACTAGTATTTCCCTCCACTAATTAATAGTAGCTTCTGCACTTGACATTAAACACAGACTTGTTCAGGAAAATTTATAGCACTTACTTCCCCTCATGCACAGGAAAAAATATTTCATATGCCAAAGCGGTTACTTCCTTATTATCATTAGGTAATATTTTGGCACTTGTTCTCTCTGCTGCAGGACAGAGACATTATGTACTAACTTCAAGAGCAGCTACAAAAATCAAAGCATTTTGGCTGCTTAGAATGGTTTGTATTTCTTCTCGCTAGACTATGGAAAAATGAATACTGAATCAGAGCAAGGCTAATAGGGATATTGTATTCAGCTAACCTAACAAGCTGCAGAAAGACACTCATTGTGATGAAGCAGAAAACATTCCCCAAACTACCTTTAAGATGATCTTTAATTTTGACAAACAAACAAAAAACTCTTGCACTGTTTTTCATATAATACTATAGCTGAACTGAAACTTATTACAGCAACAGGAGTTTTTATCTTGCACTAATTTCTTCAACTCTGTAGACATCATTTTCATGAGCCTTAAAGGTCTGAAAGGTTACTTGAAGTGCCTCAGTTTACGGATGCAATGATTATGAACAGATTTCAAGTCCTTTAACTGAAGAAGCACAGATATCTAGTATAATTTAAAAGAACATAGTGGAGGAAGAAATATGCTGTAGGGGTGGGGGTTTTTTCCCCCTCACACTATTTTTAGGTTTTGAGAATAACTTTGGGATATTTCTTAGCTTTATCTTTCAGTCAGTCTTGCAGCACATCTATATATACTGTACGACTCCCCATTCCCCACCAGGATTTTAATTGTTTAGTGGTTTGGGTTTGTTTTTTTTAATTATCATATAGTCCTGCTTGCAAATGAAAGCTATGAAGTTCAATACTGTCGACAGCAGTTCATCTTGACATCTCTCCAATCCGTATTAGTCACCACCCTGCAGTTAGTTTATATCAACAACATTTATTTTTCTCCTCAGCTTTTTTTTTTTTTCCATAAATCTGTCAAGTGAACAAATGTACATTAAAAGACAATGGCAGGCTATCATGTATTAACATGTTAAAGGAACTTAATGATGCTGAAGTAAACCAGATGGAATTGGGTCGATAATAACTACATAGTGAAGGCTAACCTACAGCAACCCCTTCGTCCTTTTTCCCGGGTTGGGTATAGCGGCTCAGAGTGACACCTGCTGGAAGACAGCAAGATGATAGAAATGGACATTAAAGGATTTCACATCAGCATCCAAAATACCTCCTTACCATCTAAGATTTGTAACAAGTTAGATGTGCACAGCCTTCATGGAAGTATTGGACTCCCTAGAAAATCTGCCTCTTCCAGAAACACATCTGTTGCATCAAGAACTCCCGCTTTGTCACTAAAACCTTCATTTCCCCTTTTTAGCACCCTCAAGATCTTTTTTTCCCTGTTGTCCTGCAAATTGCAGCCACCCTAACTGCAATAAGCCCGGAGCAGCACTGTTAGGTCCTGCTCAGCCTGCTGTGCCCTGTTCACCAGGACAGGACACAAAGGACAGAAAAGCAAGGGACAACTCTGATTTGGTTTTGGAAACACTGAACACTCTAATTTTATTCATTTTTAAATCAATATAAAAAAATCCAGAAGTACATGACAGTAAAACAGTTCAGAAGCAGGTCTGCAAAGACAGCTCCTGACTTGTGGAGCTTGTCTTACACTCTACAGTGTTACGACTTGTACTCTGAGGAGGCTGTAGGAGTGCTTTAACACACCAGCCCCTCAATGCCACCACAGGGAGCCACTGAAAAGGCCAAACATTGAAAAAGCCTTTCAGCAATAGTATATTTAAGCTACTCCAAAATTATCTCAATCCCTGAAGAAGTTTTAGATATAGGGAAAAAATGCATTAATTAACAGTTCTACCACTGTTTTAGCTGCATTTCATTTTAGAGATACATATATTCGTTGGAATCCTGCTCAAGTTCCTCCTAAGCTTCAAAATACTTTATTGTGAACAGCAAGGAGAAAAGTAACAAGGCAGGTTTACCTGAATAAAAACAATGTTTTCAGAAAATATTTTTGTTAAAAAGATTTTTGGAAGGAAAAAAGGAAAAACAGAAAAGTCAGTTGTATTTCTGCTTGGCACACCTGTCAAAAATCAAACCCTGACTCCAGCCCTCTGTCAAATTGTTTTTAAGGGGATGAGGGTTAATTTTCAGAATGCTTATGGCACTGACCATCAAAGCAATAGACAGCTACTGCAAATGCCCTGTAAGGACTGTGGCATAATTTTGTTTGTGGATCTTGCTCAGAAATGGGCAATGCTATTTTACATTAAACAAAGTTTCCAGGTGGCCTTCATCAGAACTCATGCAGACAAAGCTTCTGTAGTTTAGTCTAAAAGTAGTAGAGGACAAAAAGTGACACATCTCCACCCAATGAGAAGAAGTATGACATATTTTAACTAGTCAAAAGAGCAGAGGAGGAAGGGGGAAGAGGCAAGCATTCCTCAGCATTTACAGTCCGGATTCTCACAAGCCAAAAGAAACTAAACACCCAAATAAAGTCAACTGCATGTTATTTTACTGTTGTAACTCCCCGCTCTGTCATATTGCAATTAGCTACCCCAAATTCTTCAATTTACAAATGCAGAAGAGCACATTACCACCCCGTATATGTGCATATTTCCCATGCGTGAAACTATTTATATTCTACCTCACATTTATGCAAGAGGGAGGGGCAGGTTAATCTTCTTCATGTGACAGCTGAGCTGTCTCATCCTCACCCTGAACACTTAATATTCCCCAATACAAGCCTGGCTGCAATAGGCAAATTGAAGAAAATCCTGTAGTTTTAAGAAAGCCTTACGGGATGCCAAATTATCGTCTTAGCTTCAAGTAAATATAGCCCTTGCTGACAACAAGGAATTCCAGGTGCAGATCAGCTAAGAGGACACTACGAAAAACAATTCACCTGTTCCATAACTTCTGGTGCCATCCAGCAAGGTGTGCCCACAAAAGTTTTCCTGACTTTATTCCTGGTAATGTCACCACCAGTGGCCAGAAATGCGCTAACACCAAAGTCTGAAAAGAGAACAACAACAGATTGTATTAAGTACACATCCTGAGCACACTGAAGGGTTGTCTCCTCTTTCTCCTCATATTCCCAGCCATCTATTAAGTACTAGACCATACAGTTACGCATGACGAGTTTCCTAATAAATGAAGAATGATAAAACAGTTAGCTAGGAGTGCTGGTACATGAACAGTCTGTAGTCCACCATTCAATTACTGGGGACAGCAGAGCTTTCAGTGCTGGCCGGCAGAGAGGAAAATTCCACTTTCCATTACAGCCCACTGGTCACATTACAGCATGCCTGTGCTCCCCCCCAGCATCCCTGCTACTGTACAAACCTGCCTCTGACAGCCAGTGCTTTATTTACACTTGTATACATGCACAACAAGTAAGAACTGAACTTCTATCAGCATCCTGTTAATATCTGCAGCAATGAAGTCTGGTAGATAAAATGTTAGTAGACTTTATAACATTCAACTATCCTAACTGCATCCTGCAGACTGGAGGTATCAGCCCCTTATTCTGAATGTTTTATTATCAGAACATGCTTTGCTTGGTAATCTTCCATCGCTGAGATGCTCAGTGCTTTAACAGGAACTTGGACTGGTTCCCAGTGATACAGCAGCGTTACTGAATTGAGCAGCACATGCCACTAACCAGCCCAACCATCCCAGAGGGAGCCTTGCAGGGAGGTATTCACACCCTCCACACCATTATCCCCACTTGAATCATCTTTCACAAGCTGAAGGACACTCAAGGATGCCCCATGCACTTGCTGGTAATTGTCTTAAAGTAAACCATTCTTTTACATGAAAACTATGCTTTCAAAGATAACACTGATGGTTTATGCAATTAAAAATGACATGGAAAATAGGATCTGTGAACAGCAGCAGTAGTGTGCAGGGATAGCAATGGGGTACAGTATATTTGTTCAGAGAAGAACATTACAAAAGATTTGGCAACAAAGTCATTCAAGAGAGGATTAAAGACTTTCCTTGGAAAAAGAAACAAATCAGGTGACAGGGAAACTGTAAACATGAAACTGTAGAAGTACTTCTTCCCAGTTTGCTCCAAACTACACTGCTTACGTATTACAGAATTATAGACCTGCAACATGTCATTCTCCATAACCCAATTTTATACACACACACGCCTTTTATTAAACACAGTACAAGCAACCAAGATATTGAATGCCATTTTTGAGATTAGTGACAGGCTTGGAGGATAAGTCTCTGAAATTCCAGGGCTATTTCACATAAAACCAGAATATTATTGACCACAATAGGTTTGAAAATTTTTGAAACTCAGCTGATATAGTTAACTGTAAACGCAAAGTCTTACTTAGAGGAGCCATGGAGTAACTCCATGGCTCAAGGGTGAAGAATCAACTGCAACAAGAGATCCCTCTTTACAATTTTCAGACAATGGCATCCACGCAAAGACAGTCCCAAGCTTCCTTCTGCATCATGCCAGCAGTACAATGAGCCCCTTCTCACTAGTCTTTCCATATTTGAGAAACACCACTGAAATTATCACTCAGAAGAATAAGATGCTGAAAGCTTCCAGCTCACTTAGGTTAGAGACTTCCAAGTACAGGAATTTAGTGCTCACTAAAATACAAGACATGGGTAAGTGAAAGTTGACATTAAAGAGAGTTGCACAGAAATCATAGGGCTAAACCAAGCACTAGCAAATGTCTATCATTATGGTTCAGCTTCTCCCTGATGTGCTATCCTGTTCTCTTCCCTGTTCCCCAAGGCATCTTCTCTTCCTGCTAACCTTGAAGTTTTAGCACATTTAGAGGGACCACTATCCCCATCAGCACTGCAATCTGTATTTTTCTGGAAACCCACTTTTTGCAACAGTGATTTTGCTTTGAGATTTTCCATGTGTGTATCCACCATCCTTGCTTTTCTCAGAAAACTGCATGAGCTTCCTAAAAAGTTCAGAGTACAATTAACTTGCACTTTACCGCTCATTACAGGAAATCTCGCAAGATCTATTGTTTAGACACAAAAGCAATTAGAAGTTCTTTTAAATAAGATAATACTAATAGAAACTTGTCCAAGTGCCATCAGCATATTGTTGTGATGTGCTGTATTGTACTTGTGTATGTTATCTTACCTCAAGTTTCCATGCAGTCATTTTGAGGGTAAAGGAAATGCCATTCAAAGCAAAAGCATTCCAGCAGTAAAAACACAAGTCCTTTACACAGCGCACACAGCATTCACCACATTTCACATCAAACACGGGTTTATAAATTCCAGTTGGAAATTGTGCCCCTACATCTGCTATCTGAGGTCGGCAGAAAGCTTAAGTAGAATTAAATTGTATTCTGTTACATGGTTGATTTATTCAATGTTTTCCCAATTTCCCTCATTTACAATGGGCTAAAACAGGCACAACCAGTCTGTGCTACTCCGCTGCAACAAATGACTTTGAAACCATCTTTTCAAATGTCATCTTACTAACTTTATCCAAGTCCCAGCAATTAAGATAAGAATGTGCATGCTCTCAAGAAATATCTGTAAAGCAATAAAATAAAATCCTAACCACAAATTAGGGTTCAATTCCTACTTCTGCGCAGTTGGTACAACCTGCATCTCATTCTCCCTGCTGCTGTTAACTACCCTCAAAAAAGCTAAAACAGCACTAGGTTATTGCAAATTAATTTAAATCTAGAAAATAGGGAAAGTAACGAAATTCAAGAGGTATGATAGCTCAGAAGTGTTTACATTTGTACTCTTCTTTGGCAGCTTGTACTTTATATTGGCTCACTATGGTGATAGTTGGAAAGGACTGAATCACCAGAAACAGGGAGGAATTGGCAATGTTTGGACCTGGCATGCAATACCAGTAACCACCACTGCTGGGAATCCAACGACTGTCACATTCTAAGGGACCCCAAAAATTGAAGATTTCCAGCAGGCTGCTAGCAAATAATAGTCTGCAGGATGTCTTGATACAAGTTGTAGGATAATTTTTTTAATCATTTTTCTGAAGCAATGTACAAAAGATTCATCTTCTGGACCTGTTTCAGTGATATAAACCAAAAACTTCTTTAAAAAATATATATTTATTTATTTATTTATATAAAAATCTATCTCCATACTCTTGTATCACAGCAAAACCAACCCAGATGGAAATGACAATTCTGCTGATGCAGGCTCTGCAGAAAATATGGACAACTTGTCTTTTTCAGTAGAAAGCTCATGTGTTGCAAACCACATACCCTACAAAACACTCTAGTGGCAATGAAGTTGCAGGCTAGTGTTTGAAAAAGCATGGTATTAGGCAACAATTCTTGCTATTAAGGTATGCAAGTTGCCAAACTTGAAAACTACTATAGCCACTCAGGAAATGCAAAAGCTGAAAGGAAAATTTCCTCTTACGATTCTGTGTTGCAGAAACAAAGACCCAGTCTAAACAACTCACCAGTGCAAGAACACTTTGGCAGAACCACATGACAAAGGACACCATTGCTGCTGTGTATGTCAGGAAGATACATTTCTACAGTATTGTAAGTTATTGTTTTATCCAAATCCAAGAGTCAGCCGTTAAAAATCATCTCTCCTTGGCCATCTCATACTGTAACATTACCTTAATACTAAAAAGCCTAAGTACCTGCTACTGTAGGTAGCTACCCACAAGGCAGGAACAAGGGAAAAAAGACTCTGCACTAACTAGGACCCAGGACCAAAGCCTACTGACATTGGAAAGGTTCCTACAGAGTTTGGTGGGTTTGGATCAGACCCTAAAGCAGTTCCCAACTTAAGTGGGACAAAACAACAGAATAAACCAATCCTGACTTCAAACCTCTCGGAGTTGTTTTTAAACTCGGGTAGCCAAAATATTATTCCTCCTCAAGCAAAAATAAAAGTACTTCAGAAGACAGCACTAAGTGTTTTTTCACTGGTCACCTTCCTTCTTGTTCAGTTGTTCACCATCAGAAAATATCCAGAGCTGTCCCTAGTGTTTTTCTGCAAACCTTACAACTTTTAGAGCTCTGAAGATGAATAAAGCCTGGCAGGAAGAGGAGGAAGGCAGTAGTAAATAACAATTTTGTGCTGAGAATACAGTGGGTGGTAAGGCATGAGAGAAAATAAAGATTAGTGAAATATGATAATCAAAAGCTTCTTTCCTTTTAAAGATTATATGGTTATACAGTGGTATTGGATCTATAAATACACACTTGCTCTCCCAAATTCTCATTTGGAAAGGTAGGTCTGTACAGTCACACATATTTCTAACGAATTCACATGCAGAACAGCAGTTTTATTGTATCACAAGTTCAGCCTTTTCACAATAATGTCAAGGCACATAAAAGGTGTATGAAATCCCTTTGCCAAGTAAACATAAAGATCAAATCTGAAACTGAGCCCCAACAGTATGTTAATAAAGATACACTAATACTGCACATAGTAACTTAAGGATGACAAAGCCCAGGCCAGGTGAAGCCACCACCCTTGGAGAAGTTCACAAGTGGTTTCAACAACCAAATAGCGCAACATCTCTTCAGGAAGCACGGATATCACAAGTGACAAACAAAAAGTTACTTCACATCATGCTGCTGCAGTGGAGGCACCAAAATTCTCCACCAACCACAGAGAAAAATACTTTAGCCTATTTTTGAAAGAGAGAAGAGGCTCAGAGGTGTCTGTGATACAACACCAGGTGCTCAAGTCAGCCCTGCAAGTTGGCACTCCTCTCCCTGAGTTATTCGTGTCTTGCCCTTTATTAAATCAGTTTAATCTCCCAAAGTTAGTTTCCTAAGGGAAAGTGGAGGAATGACACTGCCTGCATCATAGCTTGATGTTTATGTAGAGCGCTATTTTAGTACAATGAATTAAGAGCAGTCAGGAACACAGCGAACCGGTGACAAGCTGGCATGGATTTGTGGAAAGTTACACAAATTCAGTTACACAAGTTTTGCCTGGCCTTAACTATCCCCTTTTTATAAATAGATAAAACGAGAGGGGTTAGGCAATTTGCCCAGTATCAATTAGCAAGTCCTGAACGACTTCGTGAAATCTTAATCTACTTCAACCGCTTGGCAACACGGCCTCCCTAGGACATGGCAGGCACACTGAGTGCCTCTTGGAGTACATGTTAATAATCCCAACTAGTTTTAAAACCTGAAGATATTCTGTTGTAGTCCTTACAACAGAAATATCCCACACGTGGAAGGATGTGTGCCTTTCAACCTTCAGTAGACTCTTGCTTTTTCACATTCAATCACAGATGGGTGGGTGACAGCATTATTTAATATCCCAGTGGATAAAATCAAGGAAAAAAAATAGTATTTAGTCTGCACCCCATCTCAGTAGGATGCTGATATTGTGCCATGGTTGGAGAACAGTTCATAGCAAGCAAATCTCATGCACCCTGGGGAGAGTTTCCTCTCAACCTCTCCCACCCCTTCCCAGCCTATCAAGACTCTCACTTCATTTCACAACAATTTATAGGGCCTGCAGCGTTAAATAAACTGAAGAATATTAAGCCTTGCTTAATGTGAGAAGTAGACTCCTGGTTTATGCAGCAATATTGGTGCCGATGCAGTTTATATTGACAAAGAATGTTTTTACTCATGCAGCTCAGACTCCAGGGAGCCAATAAATGCTAGGGCAAAGAGGTTTTATGCTCTGATTAAAAAAAAAAAAAAAAAAATTACAATAATTGCCATGGAGAGGCTAGAACACAAAAGAACGCAGCTATCTCAATTTACATTGCAACCACCATCAGCACGGTCCAGAACAATGGTATCTGGGAAAGAGTCCTACTCTCTCCAGAAGATAGATTAATTCAATATGCAGGAAAACACTTCAAACTGAGAAAGCAATACTCTCTAAATTGTAACAGGCTCTGAAAACTTGGTGCCAAGCCACAAACCCAAGCCAGTGCCCTTGGGGAAATGAGAAAAAAAAAACCCAAACGTTAAGATAGAAGCAAATAGCATCAGTTTAGGTCTCACTGGTCAGCTGGATCTGTTAAAGGCAATTTTATGCCTTGGTTCAATGGATGTACATTTTGAAAGCAAAAGGAGCTACACAATTAAAAATAGACAGAGCCATGAGTAAAAATACCAAATCCCAGGACTTGGGGAGGAGTTTTAAGCCTAGAGTTTATAGAGGCCATTAGAGGAATTTTTAGAATTCCTACTTCCAGCAAATGCCCCTGAGCTCACAGATTTCTCTTCCATCGCTTTACCTGTGCCCACCTCAGCTCGTAGTACTCCCACAGCAGCTTTCACGTCCGATGCACAGCCACCAATTCAGTTACAAACAGAACCTGAGAAACGTTGGACACACATTCATCAAGTTGCTTTTTCTGTTCAGGCTTAACAGAACTGCACAGCCCAAATTAACAGAAGAGGCTTTAGTTTTCACTGGTTAGAACTTATAATCCTGCAGCAAAATTGCTACCATGAATTCTATCCAGTGAAATTTTCCCAAGTGATTAAATTCGCTAACATGTTGTGAAGATATAGCCTGGCAGTGGGGTTTCCTCCACCACAGTGTCGAGCATTTTCTTCTAAACCTTGAAAGCAGCTTTGGTTTTTTTCCTCAAAGGATTTCCAGTTTGAGATTTATATTCCTCATATTTACATATAAGATTCACATTTCTTCTGAGACAAGAAACATGAATTGTGTCAAGTAGTAGGAAACAAACAGGAACACAAGGTTGCAAAGGCCAAATACTGAATAAGGCCTTTTTAAACAACTGTTTGCAGGCAGTTTTGATAGAGAGATGGCAAAAGGGAAAGGAGTTATTATATAAGAATTGAAGTCATTCTTTCCTGCTACATTATTTGCATTTTTTATGTACATCAAACCAGCACCTTCAAGGGAGGTGCCCCATTCAATCTAACCCTCAGGCTTCATTCCACAGCCGATCAATCTTGGGGTTTTTTTTCCTCATGGCATAACTTTGCAGCGAAAGTTAAACACATTTGTTTCATGGGAACGCAGTGATGTCATCCAGCTGATTAACTGAAGCACTCAACAATCAACAGAATTATTCAAAATATGCATTAATATTTCCATGAAAGCCAAGTGCTTTGATCTTGCTGAAACAAAACTCACTTTACTGGGATTGGTTTGTTTCCAGCACTCTTTCCTCCTCAAAAAATACACAAGAAATTCTGCTATTTCATCCTGGGTCAGGAGGAAAGGAAGCTGAAGTGTCAGAAATTCCCACAGAAACAGAATCTCATGTTATGACCAGGTCAGGCTCTTCTCTAGTATTCAGTCATTTATTTTTGTTTCTTTCAAGTAATCGGCTGCCTTTGCAGAAATGAAAAGTGCTTCCTGCCACAGCGGTGAACTTGCTGACCTTAGTTGAGTTTAGTTGCTCTGCTGTGTCTCATGAAAGGTTGCAACGTTAGTCGTTTTGCACATTCAGAGAAAGAATTTGTAAAGAGGGAACTTTGCACATCTCACAATGTTGCTTTTGCAGGATATGCAGCAAGATGCATTTCATCATTTAGATATTGCACGTATAAATGACTAGTAGACACTTCCATCCAAGAGGAATGTATACAAATCACAGACAAAATATCCTTTGAAATTTGTACAAGTAAAACTAGGCAACTTTAAAACTACTTAACTAAAAATTAATCAGCAGAAAAAAAATCCATGAACAGGTACCTATTACCAGTGAGCCTTAATAAAAAAAAGCCAAGCCCTGGCACCCTTGTGAAGAAGAAACACAAGTAGTCTTCTGCTAGGCTGGCAGAAACACTTGAAATAACAGTGCATTGCTATAATGCAATGGCTATTTGTAGCCTCTCCCAGAACACAATCTAAAGCTCCATACAATGATAAATCCAAAGTGTTACATCTTGGCCCCATTACAGAAAAAAAACTGTAGGATTTTACTCTATAAAGTTTGCTCCTTTGAGCATTTTAGAAGCCACTCCCTACCTTCCATCAGCTGCCACATGGGATGAATTATTTACACCTCATGAGAACAGCAGTCATTAAAAGCACTGGGAGACTTAAAAGCAAAAACAAAGCAACTTCAGGTTTTAGACAGAAATCCTGTATTTTAGGTGTTATGTCCTGCAAAAGGGCTTATTGCCTTCTGCAGAGGGAGAAGAACTACCTATGAAAAACTATGCATTGCAATGCATTCTGCCTCCCAGGGGAAAATCTACACCTTTCATTCCAAGATGCAAATCCATGCATAGATATACCCACTTCTGCCTGACATGACAGTCATTGCCACAGGGCTTTGTCCCTTAACCCCCAGCACACTGGCTTGTCCCACTGCTGTGCCTCCACCATCAGGACGGGGCACTAAAAAAAGAGACCTTATCACAAAGAGATATAGCTCTTTCCAATATGGGACTGAAAAAAATTAAGCATGTACAAGGTTTGTTTTTTTTTTTTAAAGATGGCAGGACCAGACATGGGCTCTGCCTTGCAGCTAGAGGTGGTACAAGGACTGGGAAGGCACCACAAGATTCATGGGAAGAGCACAGTACTGAGAGAAAGGACAGTCAGAAAGGAATTGTACTCAGGATAGGAAAAGTGGCACACTGTGAAGAAGAGAAAAAACAAGCCTCACAGGTTCTAAATGTACTCTCAAAAAATCTTGTCTTACTTAATAGTCTACACTAATAATAATAATTATTATTATTATTATTATTATTGATTTCTGGAAAGAAGAGTGAAGTCTGTAGGAACATGTATGAAATAGAAGACCAGAAGAGTGGTACTGGGGAAAAAAACCAAAACAAACCACATAACACCCTTTTCCACGGACATATGATCCATCCACACGAAGGACTGTTTCTAACATACCTGTATTGATGCAGCTTGTGGCAGCAGTGACTACAACAGATGTTTACTCCAGGCACATCTGTACTAGCTAAAGCAACTGCCTTTAACAGTTTTCCCTACCCTGTCCCTCAGCTTGCACAACTGCTTCCAAGACTTTTAGCTTATCCCAGTTTGGGCTGAGTTAGGGCAGTCAGTTAAACATGCACTCTGCCACTCATTCTACTGAAGCGGACTAGGTAGCATCCACATGAGCGGTCTGACCAGCAGATCTTTGGTTAAGGCAAAGTTGCAAGTGACTTTTACCATCAGACATACCAATTTCCTTCTGATTAATCCATCCACTGTTCACCACAGTCCTTTTGAAAACCACCTCACACATTGATGATAAATCGGGGAGGTCTCTGCAGTCCACTTCCAAGCCTATGAACTCACTGTTTTAAAAATCTGACTAGCTTATGCCAAGAATTTTATCTATTCTATTGATTCTGAGGATTTAACAGCCAAAGGATTTATTCATGCTGATTGTCATAATTCCTAAGAACAGTAATTTAAGATAACAAAATGTAATAAACTCTGGGGTGGGGTTGGTTTTTTTTTTTTGTTTGTGGTTTATTTATTGTTGAGGGTTTTGGTGGTGTTGGTTTTTGTTTGTTTGTTTGTTTTAAGAACTGTGGGGCTTCTTCAAGCTAACATTTTTATGTAGGCTTGTTCTTGATAATTATCTCTTTGGATACACAGTTACACCTAAAGTTTATTCAAAGCTACCAGGAAAGTTACCTGCAATTTGCACTGAGCCATCTTCTCCAAGAAGAATATTTCCTGCTTTCACATCCCTGCAGAAAGATAAAACAACAGTAAGTGGAAGTCATTAAACCTTTCCTTCAACCAACAAAAATATATTATAAGGTTATTATTTCTTGTATTTCATTTCTGGCATTAGCATCTCCTGCTTCCAATCATGCAGAAACAGCAGGGACTTAACAGCAATTGTAACTTGAGTAGACAGACACTAAGCAGTATTTGTATGATTTATAGCTGGTAACATTTTAAGTACTATGCACAGAAAAAAAAAAAAAAACAATTAAAATTTATCAGAAAGTACCCTCAAAAATACAAGGGAAGTGGTTTGTCCCAGGTTCTTAAATGAGCTAAAAACGTGAAAGCAGAACCTAGCAATGGTCTCATACTTCTGTACCCTTGGGGAGGGGGG
>JANZLQ010000078.1:39676757-39694726 GCA_026212715.1 Elanus axillaris
GGGGGGGGCAGAGACTTGAAAAGACTATGAGTTGATCTAGTCTCACTACCACTGAATACATCCTGTTCTTCCCTAGCCTCACATCTTTCTACTCCCCAGCCCTGGAGAAGTTCACATACTTCCTCATACACTGGTGAAAATCCAGACAGAAGAAAAACATTGTTTGCTTGTGGCTTAGAGAACCAAACCACATTACCAAGGGTCAGGTGAGCAAAGCTGGTACAACAGAGATGGTGAGAATGGGAAAATACGGCCACTCAACTGTCCTGTGAAGTCTCAACTTTAGTGAAAGTCTCCCTGATTTTTTTCCAACCAAAGTCCACAAACACACAAGAACATCCAGCATGGAAGTTACTGTACTATCCCCCTTTTACCCCCAGAAAAAGCCCTGGTTTGTTAGGTTAACAGCAACACTTCTCCATCCTCAAGGGGAATGCTACTTTCACTCCAAATATGCTTTCAAGTTTTACAGCTTATTTTCACAGGCTGCTCCCCATGCAAAGCCAAGAGAAGCACCTTTGTAGTTGACACCCACATTCACCAGCATGGCTGCTAAGCTTGCACTGGCAAGGAAACCATGCAGTCCCAAAGCACATGCAGGTGCTGCCTCAAGAAAGGCTGCAAGCAAAGCAGCTGCCTGGGGAATGGATGCCAGTGAATAGACAGCAGTTCACAATGCACCTCACCTTAATGGCAACCACCTGCACGGAGGAGAAAAGAAAAAAAAAACAACACCATACCACCAAAACAAGCAGACTCTCCCTCCACTGCCTTCTGCAAATATTCCAAATCCTTTCACACACAGAAAAAAAGTCAAAAGCTATTTTTTCTCTCCTCCCTTGTGCATCATGAGAACAGAAATGGCATGATGGCCTGGCCAAAGAGCCCCGGTCAAGCCCTGGAAATCTCCTCCTTCCTGGCTTTGCTCTTCTGAAGAAGAGCCTGGGCCACTGCCAGTTCCAGGCCAGGATGATTTTAAAACACATGCTCTCCAGCATTAGCATGTTAGATTATTCCTAATACCCAGTCTAGGACATTGGTATGGCAAGACTTTCCCTCAGCATCCAGCAGAACAAAAGTGAACAAAGACTGTCAGTAAGACAGTCCTACTAAAGATTTAACAGCAAACCCCAGCTGACAGCAGCCTCTAGCCTTCAAACAAGTATTTCAAGTCCTCCTAAGGGTACACCTCTGGCTAGCAGTGACCACCTTGGAGCCTAATCCCTGTTTAAAGCAGAAGTGTAAGAACAAGTACAGGAAAATACTAATTTGCCTTAATGATCGAGAACACTTGGATAGATGGAAACACCAAAGTTGTATGGCGAGATAGCCTTGAGAAGCTGACTTAATAGCAGGATGAGATTCAAAGCAATAAGGAGCTCTGACAGTGATGCTGGAATAAGTAGACAAACATAAAACAATCACTGCCAGTCAGCTCCAGTCCTGCTCATTTTACATTGGCCAAATATTTGAAAATGGGTTTAGGGGTGAGTTGGCTTTCCCTCCAAGAAGCATTATTCTGTTTGCATCCTGCAATTGACAGCTACAGCTGTTGCAGACAAGAAAGCATCAGCGCTGCAGTGGATGGAGACTCTTAAGTAGACAGAGGGACTTGAAGGAATTAAATACAACATTAAGCACATAGCTACACTACCCTGCTTAGCATCCATTGGCCAAATCCAACACAACCGGAGTTGTAGAGTTAATTGCCATGAGGGATACAAACCTGGCTAACCCCTGCACTCCCACAAACCGTTCAGCCTGTAACACTGAAGGAGTGGAAAATCTCCTTGCCAATATTTAGGTAGAAGATGCCTTTAGGATCCAGCCCCATGACTACATGGAGCCATGAAAGCACAGCACCCAGGTCTAGTGCTTCCTAGGTAAGGAGCTGGCTCACCTGGTGCGAATGTGCTTGGCACAGGCACAGCCATCTCCCAGAATTCCCCCTCCCACTAGCACCAATTCAGAGGGAACAGAGGGTGTTCAGGAAACTCTCCAATCCTACTGGAAATGTTTATCCAGACAGTTCTCCTGCAACAGCCAGGACACACAAGGCCTTTTCAAAGCTGGCTGCCAGTTCCAGGTTATGGGGAAAGGAATAGCACACACCAAGGTTGCCTGTTGAAGTTATTGTTCCTCCTACTGAAGATGGACGCAAGTAACAGTAATTTCCTCTTCCATCTGTATTCCAAGGAAGCCCAGGATGCTGGCGCATTGCCCCAGTAAGCTGGGCCATGCAGTATTGCACAGCCTTTCCGAACTTCCCCTGCCGGCATGACGGCACGTGCAGCTCACCAAGCCCCTGAAGCAGACCACACTCAGCAATGACAGAAGTGCCAGGGAAGTTTCTAAGCCGAACTAAGGATGAAGTCTCAACCATCGTGCATTTCAGAGTCCAAAAAAACTCAGGCAGGTTTCACGGATGTAGCAACAGCGGCCAGAAAGCAGCACGCATTCAATACCACTGGAGAATCCTACCGTAACAGAGCACGCTGGACAAGCTTGGAGTGCAGAAAGCAGTGAAACAAGCACTCAGGTTGAATCCCATAGAAAAAAAAAAAAAGAGCCAAAGGACTCCGGTCCCTTAACCCCCACCCAATGCAAAGGCTTGTTTTCTTTTTAACTTCAGCTTGGATTAATTAAAATTTACAGATTTTTCTCATTGGAAACAAAAGTCAGTAAATATGGTGCTTCAAGCTGGTTCAAGAAATTAAAACAAGTCATTGCTACAATATGAGATCCAGGAGGCCAACAACAGCCACTGCCAAATATTCAAGTCAAACTGCAGAATTAAATCACCACTTGATGTGGCATTTCCTCCCAGTGACCAACCCTCCAAAAAGGCCATTACTCACCCCAGCCTGGTACACTCCACCCCAGAACAGCAAAATGGATCAGCAGCAAGCTTTTGGGGAACACTGACTCTGTTCAGGAGTTACTGTACAGAGAGACAACTTCCAGCTTTCCCATTCCTCACCCCAGTGTATTGGCATCGCATCACCCACTGCAACAGCTCCAGGTGAACATCGAGCAGCAATAACACTGGGTGAACGCAGATCCCCTCCTTCAGCATATGCTGGTGTCAGCAGCAATATCTTCAAATTAGGTCCTCCTTTAAAACCATCGTTAAGATTAAATAATTGCATTTAAAGCAATGGGGTAGGGAAGAGAAGAAAGGTGCTTTCCTGTTTATTCTCATCAGGAGATGCTTATAAACTTGCAAGCTGCATGGCAAAAAATTTGTTACTCCAGGATATAGTTATTGCCAAGTCTAACAATTTGAAGGTACTTCCTATTAATGTGGTAAAAACCATATCCTGGGCTGATACACTCGCAATAAGTGGTGTGCCTCTGGCATAATTACTATACTGGAAACAGGAAGCAGCTTTAGGCTGTAGCATAAACAGCAATTATACCACATTTAAAATTAAGTTACAGAAGGCTGGAGTAAACTTTCTTGCCAGCAGCTTAACAAATGCTACCGTAGTTCTGGACATTGCCACGCCATAGCTGTCATCTTCCTCTCTTCTAAAGCCTCCAAGAGCCTTTCCGCAAAATAACAATTATGTTTTTATTTACTTTGTACTTCACAACCAGAGTGGGAAGAGGGGTTTGGACTTGCTCCAGTGCAAAGCTAGATTCTCCACATCAGCCCTGAAAGGTTTCGCAGCAGGGCAGAAATCTCTCCTCATCTGCATTTCAAACTGGTTTAGCTTCCCAGTGGGATCAAATGCTAATGTACCAGTTACATCACATTAAGGCCTCCAGGTTAGGGCTGGGCCATAGGCATTAGAAGCTATATAACCAAAACCGATCTAACAAAATTACAGTCAAGCATCCAGCTACAGGAGACCTGGGAGCACAGGAAGGCAATGAGATGATGCTCCCCAGTTCTGGAGTGCAGTGTTCCCACACCTCCCCATAATTAATTTTTCAATGAGGTGGTTAGGGAACTACAGGAGCTGTATCTTAATGGCTTGTTCCCACTATTAAGAGCCTACAGGAGTCCTTAAAATCCTTCTAAATTTATCAGATTTACCTCACCCATAGCCCTCAATCCTTGGCACTACCATACAGTGGCTGTTGTTGTAGTGACAACACTAAGGGAAAAAGCAAGACTTGCTGGTCCATAATGGAAAGCAGTCTTATCAATAACCAGCTGCAACTCTGCAATCCTGGCATATGCAATAAAACTTCGTATTACAGACTTAAAAGAACTAGTGTTTGCAAAACCAATGAAGCATGTTAAGTTACGGCTTTTTAACAAGCCTCTTAATATTGTTTGGAAATCAAAAAGGATTCACTTGGCTTGTGTTCAAAAGTCTACTACATTGGGAGCAATATCTAGGACAATCTGTTAAGGCCACTGCAACCATGATACAAGTGACCTGAGCAAAAAGTGGCATCCCAGGGCTTCTATAGCCTAGCACCGAGAAAACTCTCACATGAAGGCGGAAACGGAAGATAAGCCCTGTTTATTGTGCCTTTGCTTCTAACCTGCTCATGTGTGCCTTTAGGATGCAATGCTGGCTGTCAGCACAGCCATGAGTCATCTGCCCATTAGATGCAATTTACATCAACTATGACAATAAATTTTCATGGACTGAACTCTTTAGTGCATAATCTGGCATGAAGAAAGAATGGTTGGTCCTGCCAAGTTCCATTTAAAGAAAAGAGAAGGTGCAAGATAAAAGAATTACCATTTTATGTTAATGGTAATGAATAACTCAAAATATTTATACTGAATGCAACCAATTGCTGGAGTTGACATTGTTACAAGTAATTTGCAAAATACTTCCAGGACAGTATCTCTACCTACAGTTAAATACGAAGCAATTTGTTACATTATACACCAAATGAACACTATTCTCTCTACTATTAAACATTACTCTCCCTTCAATGATATGCTGTTACCTACGTCACCTCTTCCCTTTGCCTTATAAGCCAAGATACAAGAAGCTGGCTATATGCAAGAGCTTTAAGATTTGAGACAGAGCTAAGAAACAGAAACTAGGCTTGGAGAGTACAAGCAGCGTAGTATTTTTACACCCACAAATGTCAGCATGTTCAGTGCAACATAGGAGAAAGCATTCAAGACAACTGTATTAGAAGTGCTGTACATTAGCATGCTCCCTGTTCCTGCTCAGAAAAGCTGTGTGTACTAACATTTTCATGTCACAGGGTTGAGCCTTAAGTCCCAAACTCCTGGGCAAGATACAGCACTATAACAAAGAGTAATTGCACTTAACTCTGCAGAGCTGGACTTGGGAACATCTCCCAGAGCTTGAAGGTCTTCCAATGGCAGAGAGCTGGCAAAGCAGCTTCCATACCCCTCTCTCCAGCCTCCCTGCTGAGGCAGGCATAAGCAGGGGGAAGAGAGGGCCAAGTCCACAGCTTGCTTCATCCCTACTCATCCACACCCGTCTCAGCAGGCCCTTGCGGCCACTGGCAGCCAGGACCAGCAGCAGCAGCCAGGCTGCTATAAATTAGAGTGGGAGACCAGCCCACTTAGACACTTTATTGCTCAGGATCAGGGAAGAACAGCGACTGCTTCTACCCTCCTCTGAGCCTCTCTGCCAGCTGCTGGGCCATGATGAAAGACGAGGGCCACCACACAGGAGCTAAACGCCAGCAGCACAAGGCAACTCATGATTTACTCCAAGTCTTATAAACAGTAGAGGCATTTTTAAAGCCCAAACTTCATGGGGGCTAGGTAGGTAGGAATATTTAAGGGCTTTTTAACTGCCATTTAAATGTCTGGAGAAGGTTAGATGAATAATGCAGTGTTATCAGGAATTTTAAAAAGTTCTTTTTGGTTCTTTTAAGCAGTGTGAAGCAAGGCTTTGAAAGGCAGAAGCGACTGACAGACTAGCTTTGCAAACAGAGGGGTGTGTAGGCAAAGCCTACTGGAAAGGATTGTCAGCTTCCAACAAGACAAGCTATACAAGTACATTGAGTACTTGTTTTCTCCATGCCCTACCCTTAACTTCCAGGCAGATCACACTCAGTGCAGTGAAGAGACCTCTTGGGAGAGGTAACTGCATCTCATCTCCTGGCATAGGCAAACAGAAACCCCAGTACAGGATACATGAGAAATGAATCTCCCATTGTACTTTATTTTAGCTAAAACATAAAACACCTTTCAGAGTATCCATGATACACTTCGTAGGTACAATTTCTCCTGGCTGTTTGCCCTCCAATCTGCAGAAGTAGACTGCTGCTTTAAGTAGAGGGTTTGGGGCCCAAAAAACCATGACTCAGAAATTTGATTTATTTTAGGTTGTCGCTATGTCAGCTCAGACAAGGGAGGGCACACCAAAGAAAGCTGCAGGAGATTCTCCCAAAATTCACTCTGTCATCTTAGTTATCTGAATAGCTCCAGGGGCTGGCAAGATGCTAAGGCAGTGAAGAAAGAGTTGCAGACCTTGGGCTAACTTGGTGTGAGTCTCTGACATGAAGACAGACAGCAAGCAGTGTGTCACATCACTTACTGCATTCCTGTCTGTCACACAGTCGCTGTTATCACAGCGCCTACAACTTTCCTTTATCTCAGCAAATTATGGCCAGCTTACACTTTTTGTTCCTGTGCCAACTTTGTCTTTGATGGTCTTGTGCTCTCATTAATTCCTTCTCTTCCCACGTGTTTACAAGCCTAACGATGGTTAAAGGGAGGCGCAGTTCAATGACAGATCCTGTCTGCCTTGGACTTTACCTCCCACCCAACACCATGCCTCCAGCCCAGTGCTCAGGTAACCTCAACTGCACATCAGTGTGGGGGAAGTTGCTCCAGCTAAAACCACAACGCTAAAAAAAAGTTTTCAGACACATCAGCTCCTCCAGTCAGATAATAAAGTGCTACAAACACTAGACCTAGCCCTATCTCCCAACATGGAGACTATCTAATCATACCAACACTCATGGCCTCATTTCTTCCTCCTACAGAAGAGGCTGTCGCTTTACATATTCACCCCAATGCACATCACTATTACAGTATCAGCTTATGGCAAGGTGGATTTGCCAAGCAGCTAGGGCTTCTGACAAGCTTCAGCCCTTTGACAGTCAATGTAAGAGAGAAGTTACACCTCTGATCTCATACACCACTTCTTAAAGTTTCCCCTATTCAGTCAGAACTTCATTTTTTCTCTCGTAGACCCCATCAGGAAAGGGCTCTACCCAGCAGGATTTAAAATCAAGTTTTCATACCATTGAACAGCAGCTAAAAATGTACTAGGATTTCTTCCACAAGTTTACCTATTCAGCCCTTCCTTTTCCTGATCCTGCTTCCTAAGGACTGCAGTGGGGACCAGGCACAAATCTCCTTTAACAGCTGCTGCATGAAAAGCAACACACACAGCAAACTGTGGAGTCACCCCTGGAGGCCCAGATATTTTTGGGAGGCCCTGCCTTAGTCGCTGGTAATAGAGGAAAATAGTCAAGTTATAACATGGCCGTATTTCAATGTTTCATGTCAAATTATTTAACATGCAAAGAGGTGGGCATGCTTCATGTGGCAATACTAGTGATGCATGCCACCATGCTGCAGTATCTCCTGCATGCTAAAACATGTTCCTAGTGTGCTCAGAAACAGGAATTTCCCCAAAACTACAACATGCAGATCACCCCAGTTTGAGTACAAGATGGATCATGGAGCAGATGAAACAGGAAAGTCAGTGATTCATTCATCTCTGAGCTGCCTTGACCCTGCCATGATGGAGAGATGAAAGTTCATTCCAGTAAACACAATCAATTTGGATCAAATAAGGCCCCAAAACTCTGATATAGGGCAGCTGAAAAAGGCCTTGATTTCCAAGAGGCAATAAGCACCCCTGTTCTGGAGAAGTGGTATGTATATCTATACAGACACAAGGTCCAAGGCATTCCACTACACAGCCAAGAGCCGTCCATATCTACAAAGCCACCCACAGCTCTTGCTCAGCAACGTTTGCAACATGACACAGAAGGAGAAATTCAAGACAAACAGGGCTTGCGAGAGACTTGCCAGCTCAACTTCCTTCTCCAAAATCTAGAAGACGGCAGTTTTAAGCATGGCCAGCATAGGAAGAGGAAAGAAGATCTTATTTCATCCAGCTATTCCTATAAAATGGAAAAAGCAGTTATAAAATTGGGTATCTGTACAAGGGAAACAGTCCTGGCACTCCCAGTCTAATCTGGTGATGCTTTCCAGGCTGCCATGATATGACAGAGTTTTCTGCAGCAGCTCCCTATTTGTTGTCCTACATGTGTGTAGGTTTTGTCTCGCTTTTGGTTTTGGAAGTATTAAGCTTTACTGTTCAAAGTTGTACAAGAACCCTGCAAGACAGGATATAATTTGATTTAGTAAACATGCAAAAATAATTTCTGATGCAGTCTTGCAAAATTTTCAAGTGTACTTAATATGTTACCACACTAATTTAGCAAGTGACCTTTCTCATGCTTTAGCGTAAGACATGAATGAAAAGACTGCAGTGGTCTGAATAAATGCTTAAGGCATCTCCATATATGCAGATTTTAGGATCTACATAGGCCAGAAAATCTCCTGCATTACAGCAGGGGACAATATTCAAAGCCATCTTTTTGCAGTGGGTTATTCACTTGATGCATCACAGTAGAAAGGATGAACACCAGTGATTTAAACAATTACTCTGCTGCTGGAAAGATGTTGCAAGAAGCCTATACTGGGTGACCTAGTTCCAGTAATCTACACCAGATAAAAGCAGCGACATGAGAAGGATGTCACAAACAGAGCGGTACATCTGAATGACTCTTGGTCTCTTCAAAAGTCAAAAGCTAAGAGAGTTTGTTATATTTTCACCTGATACAATTAATGCTGCAGTGAATTAAGATTATTCTCCTGGAAACACATCAAATCCAAATACAACCTGGCAACTGCTAGAAACCGTATTATTTGAGTGCGCAACTCAGTCACGGATCACCGACTAAAACCTGTCACTGCTGTTGAACCTTTCAGAGAACACTCCAACATCTAACTCCTGCTCTTCATGGAGTTTTTCCTGCTTCTCATCTCCATGTAACAAAGTGGGGAGAAAAACCTAAAAACTCACCTCCTTTTTAATGTGGTACATACTAGTTGTACCAAAAAGTTGTTTTTCCCTTGGACTAAATCGAAGTTACTTTGAGTAACTGCAGGACACCCAGTGACAAAGTCCAGAGACAGCACCTGGGTCCAAGGAGAATGAGATGGGGACAGACACCTGAATGCAACAGTCATACAGCAAGCACTCAGCTTCAGGCATCACTCTGCAAGCCACTACATGGACCCTCGTAACACACAGAGCCCCTGAGGACTGGAGCACTGACGTTAGCCTGGAGCCACTGCAGGGCCCCAACACTCCTGTGCTTTCATCAGCAGTGATAGTTACCATCAGAGTTTTAATTGCCAGGTTTTTAGGCTTTAGAGCAGAGACTATCTTTATCCACTTCGAGGAAAACTGTCTCCACAGGAGCTATTGTTTCTGGCTGTCTGCAGATTCGGGATTTACATCTGGTTCATATTTTCTCTCTGCAACCACAGGGAAACTTTTTTTTTTGTTAAACAATGAGTTTCTGGATGATGCAGTGGAAGAAACAGCCACCAGGAGAACATGCTGGTTTGCCAAGCCACCACAATACGCCCCAGTCTGACTGCTGTGTACAGAGTGGAGATTCATTGGCCCTTGTGCCCTTGACGCTGCACAGCAAGGTATTTATTTGGGGGAACAAATTGCCCAGTACAATCTAGAGCAGCATCTTTTCTTCCTTTCCACCAAGACATCCAAGAGTAATATTTCTATTGTTCTGGCTACTGTTTACAAGTGAAAGCTTTAAAATTTATATGAACTACCTCTAAAGGTTACTTGTGCCCATCCTGTACTGTGAGAGAGAAGAGACCAAAGTACACTTCTCAGAGTATAAAATTCCACTTCCCACAGCTGAGCAATAGCTAGTTTTCAAATTACTAGTCTCCTGTCTTAAACTGGCAATTAGAGGTAAAAGGGTCCACATCCCGTTATCCATTCCTCAATCCTTTCCTACTAAACTTGAGTTCCAAAATGCACTCCCCAAAATAAGATTATAGCCCTATGGAAAGGAGGGATGTGAAGTTCTCCTACAGTATTGCTACAGAAAAGTACAGTATTTCAGTCATCAAAATAATCAGAGGCACACTAGAATCCAGTTTAACTACAATAGCTGCCAGCACAGCTATCAATACATTAATCAGCCACATGAAAATTAAGCTTGAATCCTGTAGGACAGCTGAGTTCTGCCAAAATATAACCATCAGCTCCTTCATCTTAAATCCGAAACTCACTGGAGGAGCGCTCCTGCAACCCCCCTCAAGTGTTGGTGATGTGTATGCGCTCATATAGAGGCATCCTTTTGCTAGAAATTATTTCCTCTTAATATAGGTAGAAGCAGACAATTAAACTTTGATCCTGTGTCAAAACCATCCTAAGGTCCAAAAAATAAGCTAATACATGTGGCATAAAACCACATCAAGAATATTGTTTCCCAGGTCTCTTCAAAGCAACATTCAAACAGCTGCCACAGCACTCTGCTGCCCCACACTCAGAAAACTGATTTTGAAAAGACACCAAAAAAACCCTGAAACATTCTGTATGGGGGCACAAGCTGATCTAACTCAGCATATCAAATGTGCTATTGCATCTTCTACCCCCTAAGTAAAGCAGCAAACAAATTAACCGCTGGATCACTGCCATGCCAATATTTCAAGTGCACACAATCCTAAACAACTTCCTAAGCTTTTTTGTTTTTACAAAAAAGCATACAAGTACCACATTTATTTTCCTACAATAGGAGAATCCGATTATATTTGAGCAGCATATCATTTCACCTGGACTAACTGAAATATTCAGTTACACAACAGCTAATCATGAACAGAAGATAAGCTCAGAGATAAAAATAGGGAGAAAGACAGAGAGACCTTGTAACAGTTAATCAGCATGATTCGTTTGTCAGACTGCCATAAAGAGCACCACCTGAAAAAGCCTTGAACTTCCCTCCAACAAGTCTTTTTAAGCAATAAAATCTCTTGGGTTGGTTTTGCTTTAGTTTTATTTTCAAGTCATTCATCAAACTCTTGCTAATCCCCAAATACACAGAAAAATCAGGGTCCAAATGGGAAAGAGGTACAACATACCCTGTGTGTCACCCAGACAAGATTAGCCCGGGAGCAACCCCTCACAGCATGTCAGGCTTGCTCGACTTCCATAAAAACTGTGTCCGAGCAGATTCCTGCAGGACAGCTTCATCCGAAGGTTTCTGAGTCTGGCCCTCTGTCCTCAGCACATTGGCTGGTGCCCAGGTATTTAACTCACTTAACATGAGCCGGATCACTAGGATTTCAAATTGTCATTGGGATCATCACGCTACACAGGAAACCGCAATGGGGACAGTGGCAGCTGCCACAGGAGAGATGGCCAGGGACAGGCACATGGCAATGAAGACAGAGCTGCCAACTCTGAGATACAGGAGGCAGTGGTGATTTTGGAGGAAGACAGGAATCATTTGTAATCATTACCTTGGTATAGAATGTTTCATAAAAATAAAACTGATTCTGCCTTCTCCTTTGTCTTTTCCATAAGGCCTCAGACTCTGTCTCCAACAGCCCATGCAAGACAAATGCAAAAAAATATCACTTTGGACAATGTGGAAGACCTAAGCATTTGTGGCTGAATAACAGCATCTATTCAAGTTTCAGCCTTGCTCTGGCTGTTAATTAGGAAAGTAAACAAAAAAAAATTATAATTGAAGCCTCCACTAGGTATTTGGCTTTCTAATCTCCTCTAGAGAATACTGTCAAGCTACTCTCCTGTCTAAAGCAGGGATTTACACTTCCACACGAAGCCAGCTCCCCAAATCTTAATTGGAAGTGGCATTAAGTTCAAGGCAGGCTTACTCAGAGTAAGATTCAACAGCAGCAGAATTTCATTAAGCCAGTCTTCCACGTGTTAACTTAATTTACCCGTTTAAGATGATGCATAATTTAAAAGTATCGAGCAGCTCCACTGTCAGACACATATTCTCTGATCCCACTGATGATTTACAGCAGTAGCGAGCTGTCTCCACTTCAGGTCAACTGCACCCACAAAATTACATCTGGGTCCAGATATTCATCCTTCAGGCTTTGCCACCAGCCTGGCTGTCCACTTCAGATGTGCTAATTACATTCATTCACCCGTATCATGTCTCCATCTTCACTGTATTCTCCTAGGTGTAAGGCAAATAGAGTTGGGATATTCTGTGTAACCAGCTGAGCACTCTGCTCTGCTGGATGGCTGCTTGCTTTGGGTTGGCTATTCCAGGTCTAACCAAAGCCCTTCAATTTTGAGCCTTTACAGCTGATCTTGCTTTGGCCTGAAGTTCACCCCAACTGCAGCTGCCCCACATTGCAGACATTATATTCAGCAGTTGAGCCATCACCTGATGCAGTTTCCTTTAGAGCCAGATACTTTAAGATGACCCAGGGGACCAAAGTTTAGTTATTTTAAACACTTCCTCTCAGAGCATCTCTGGCATCACTTCAAGATTTCCACCTGCCTTTCCCATCAGGCATGACCGATATTATGACCCCTACCATTAAGCAAAATGGGAAAACCATGCAGATATTCCAATGTACGAGGAAAGGTCCCATCTGCACTACAACTTTAAACTGTGTATTTCTCAGTGTACACACACATCTGGGTAAAATGCAAGACAGCACAATTAACTCCATTAAGGAAACATGTTTCATCCCTCAAAAGGCATGTAAGCTTCCTTTCTGCCAACAGTAAAAAACCCATCCTTTGCATCACAGGTAGGAAACTACACAACTTTCTTTATCATGACTACTGCCACTTCTCCGAATTTTCCAGACTGCCATGCCCCAACACAATGAGGTAATCCAAATGCATTTTTCTGATAAAACATTACACAATTGTCGGAGCAGCCCCAAAATTTAGGGATGCAACAACAGCAAAGTAGCTGACACACAACCGCAACCTAAGCTGCAGCAATGACAGAGCTTTGATTTCTTTGCTGAAGTTCCCTAAATATGGGCAAAATGCTTCAACGAGCAGGACAAGAATGGTCACAGCAGGTTTGGTTCAGTCCGCTTCCAAATGATTCAATATGAATCACATTTTTTTCAGACCAAGCAGTTTGAACTTTCTGTGCACATCAAATTTTTGCTGAGTGCAGTAAAAAAAAGCCACACCCCACACATGAATACATCCTCTATAATCTTACCACAATTACCAGTTTGCTTTTTCACTACAGCAAGTCAAATGGAGAACCACCTCTTTCAATACAGAAATCACTATGTGACATCTTCAGAAAAACTGAAATATGAACAGGCTACTGCTGCTTTAACATAGATATTTTGATTTCATTAGACCAGAAGATGAACCAAATCAGCCAAACAAATCAACTGCAAGTCACAGATGAACATGGTTTTGTCAATTCCTTATGGCAAGGGTGAAAATTTGAAAACATATGAAAAATATGAAAACATACTCAGCAAGTAAGTTGGTCTATTAATTTACTTTAAATTCCCAGAGCTGCCTGAGTCTTATCTCTAAAAAACAAAGTTAAGCAACTAGCTATGAAATCAAAACTGTCTTCAATGAAGACAACCATTCTTGTTAATTCAGAATTTTAATGGAGACTGGAAACCAAAATTTGAGACTTCTTTCAGGAAAAATAATTCCACCAGAACTGTTTCCAACTATTTCTTTCTTTTTAACCCAAAACAACCTACAAAAGCCAGTCAGTTTGACTAAAAATATGAAACAAATACTTCTTGGATTTTCTAATTAAAGTAACATTTTGGCAAAAAGAGTTACCTCTTCTTCTGCAGCTGTCATAAGAGGACAGAAACTTGCAGCAGCAATGCTTTTAATGGCATTATACCAGAAGACAGCCAAGCTCACAAAATTCCCAAGAAAGAAGAGACTGTTGTTTCCAGCAGCAGTCTGTGGTTGGGACGATGTATATTACCCACAAGTAGTATACTCTATTTTCAGCACATATTTAGTATTGCAAATCTCATTCTTTTTAACAGCAGAGCATACTGACTTAGTATCCTCTCTTTCTGAACTACACCACACCTTGACAACAGGGGAGAGGAAAACATGATTTAAAAATATCTCCCAAATGACACAGCAGCACAAAACCCCACACATTTCAGTGATAGATCAAATCATGGGCCATTAGTTAACTGGGTTTTGCCTACAGAAGTTTTTCCACTAATTTTGTTTCCATCTTTTTTTTTTTTTTTAAACTACCCAAGTTCAAATTTCATAATGTTGATCTTGCAGTTAGCCTTTAAAAACAAACAAACAAAAAAAAGGAAAAAAGAACAAACAGAGCTTGAAGGGCTCCTTTAAATTGTTCAACACTTCTTATGCAGTGCTTTTTGTTATTTACAGCTCTGCAAGAAACAAAACCAGCTGAAGTTTTCCAGCTCCAACAACCATGCTTCACAGCTGGACATTGACATTTGGGAAGAGGTTCTTTACATCAGAACTTTCAATACCCCAAAGTTTACCCAAACTTGGCCTAGTCATAGTATTTCCTAAAGCAGCAGCAACTATATAGACATTTAAATTCTGAGTTTTGATTAAGCTCCCACCTTTACTTTCCTCCTTCCATGCCCTCATAGCTGGTTGTGGGATGAGACTGCATGTGCTCAGCTACTCTGTTTCAGTGACACACGTTTTGGGACAAAGATGAGAAAAATGAAAAATACCTGTGGATTTGTCCATTTTTATGCAGGTAGTCCAGCCCCTCCAGCACCTCCTTAAGGATTGTGGCTATACAGGCTTCATCCAGGACACCAGTCTTGTGTTCCCCCTTGGCCACAATGTGCTTTATAATATCCAAAACAGAGCCTAGAGAGAAAAGAGTTAAACACATTAGTTTAAACTAGAAGAACTGATTCACAGTTAGGTGTACTTTATAATCACTTAATACACAAGTCCAAGGAATTCATTGGGAGGGGAAGCAACGATGGTCACGATCAAAGTCAGCAGCTGAAGTCTTTGCTGCAGTAAAGCAGAGGCAACAATGCATGCCTCACATGAGTCTAACAAGGGTGCAGATCTTCAAGGTGGGCTGTAAAATCCTGTGATCACAAGTAACCGAGAAGTTATTTGAACAAGCTAAAATGTAAAATATACATACACAGGACTCTTGGAAGGTTTTTAAGTAGATACCGATGCTACAGCTGTTTTAGTACTGAGTACTGGAGAAGCAGGAGGGGGAAATGGAAAAAGCAGGGCGCTGCCAGGACTCACAAGCTGAAGGGAACAAGCTTGATAAAATTAGGCTCTCTTTTTTAGCTCTTACAAACTCTATGCAGAGGAGTAGCAGGAGAAAATCTAATACGTTAAGGGATCACATTGTCCTAACAACAAAAAAAAATGGAAGTAATTAAATAGAGAACAAATGACGCTGAATTCTGACAGTAAGTCACTTCTCTGTGTACAAACTGGAACAGCTCAGATCCTTCCCTAGAAACACCACACTTGGTCCCTCTCCCAACCATGGTGTGAATTACATCATCTTGCATGACCAACCACGCTTTATAGAGCAAACCACCTCTTTGAATTGCGCTCAGGAATAAACAGAGTCAATGACTAGTAACATGCCTCCCATGCAAGGTCCTGTTTTCATGATATATTGCATACTGTATTCTTGATATTTGCATCTGGACTGAAGACAGTCTTCTCACAACTCTGTTTTTATTGCTCCAGTATGGGATGTTTAAGCCTGTTTTCCAGGCCTGTGCTATTTAGCCCCTTCAAACTTGGGTTTCTGTGGTTTAATTACTGGATAGTCAGCTAGTAGGATTTTTACAGCTTTGGGCACAAAGCAATGTCAGCAATACTGGGAAGTTCTTAAAGAGAAAAGCAGGCACAACTGCAAAACACAAATTCCAGCTTTGATTGTCTTTGAACAGTAAGCTTCCAGGAAAAAAGTAACTCAGTACGAACTCAGGTAGCTTAGAAAAGCTGAGTTAAAAGTTTTACAAAAGTTTAGAAAAGCTCATTCTTCCTAACTTGCCATCAAAAAACCGTAAGAGAAAACATTTGAGAAGCTTACTCTCATGAATTTGGTCAATGGGGAAATTACAAGTTCCACCTTGTAAATTTTTAAAGCAAGCAGAAAATACAGTGGAGGTTTTGCGGTTAGTTTTTTTCTTCTTTTCATCCTTCAGGTTCAGGTAGACAAAAACCTTTCCCCCTTTGAAATTTATTTTATTAGCTATCCTATTTGAATTTCTAGGCCAAAACAGTTGTGCAGATAGGTTTTTGCTTAGCAAAGTATTTTACTTTTGGATTCTCACATGAAAGCAAAAAGGCTGCAAGGTTTGAATAAGAACACGATGTGGAGAGGCTTGTTTTGCACAATTCAAACTGCACAGGAAACAATTACATGGGTGCATGGTGTCCCTTGGTTTGTGGGAAACAGTATGTGCTGAGTTCATCTAACAGCTTGCTGTAGTCAGGAGAGCCACTATTCCCCATTCTGCCAAGCCACACACTTTCCACCTTCTCTGGCCTGCCAGCACCAGTCCTCACACTGTACACCAAGCCACCCACTAAATCCACCAAAAAAAAAAAAAAAAAACCAGGGGCAGGGAGGGGCAGGCTAAGTTTGGTTGGTAGTGAGCATAACCTCTGAACTGATGAGTTTCAGAGCCAATGAAGAGGCAAAGGAGGGTAAGAAGGAGGGAGAACATATCTGTGAATGGGGAAGGAAATCACTTCTGTCAGAAGCAAGTGATTAGACCAGCTCCCTGGCCACCCTGAATGGCACCTCCAGCTTCCTCTTCCCCTCCTCTTCCCAAAAAACCTTTGCCTGGTGCGAGGTATTTGCAGAAGACACAATCTTAACACACAAACACTAACAAAATAGGAAAAAAGAAAAAAAAAAAGGAAAATTAAGAAATACAGAAGTGAAGTTGCATAACATTCCTGCAACATTTTATGCAAGAAAACTCTTAGCAGTGTTCAGCCTTCCTTCACCCTATCCAAGTATAGAAACACATTCATCTTTAGTGAGTTTTGACATGCATCTTAGCTACTTAGCCAAACGTTTCACCCACTCATAACTCAGGTTGTTTGGACATACACTGGACTTCCTGCATGGGACCAAGATTATCTCTGCTGAACGAAACTGTAAAACCCTAAATGTCAGAGTATGGTCCTCTTCACTGAAATCTCACCTTTAGGTTCTAGAGTCTGAGAAAAGAATCCTCTGGTTTGTCACGAGGACTCACCTGGGATTCAGCCTGTCACACATTCGTAATTTAAGAGTACGTGCTTATAAGCTTCGATGTTTCTTATTTTGGACAAGAATTTTTGTGACACCTAAGAAAAAAAAGACCACAAAACCACTCTACTTTCACTACTCAGGTTTTCCCTCTCAAATGTGCCTTTATCTGGAGAACAAACTGTCACTTGTTTTAGAAGTCCAGTGAAAATATGTGGTTCTCTACGTACTCGTTTTGTCCTCTTCCCACCCACAACTCTGTTAGCAGACTTTGTTCACAAACATTTCCCTTCTCCTGCAAAGGGCTCAGGGAACATGAGGAGGCAGATCATATGGTGCTCAAATTCATTCAGTCAAAAAATCCTGTATTTAGCCATGTTAGAGGTTGTATTTAACCCAGAAAGGGGGTGGGGGTTAGACAGACAAGGGCACCCACAGAGCCAGCCTTCGTTGTGAAAAGGCTGATTCACACCCATACCATATCTCTCCCAGTCCAGCCTAGCACTTTTTAAAAACCACTTTCACACTGAGATGTTCAAATAGTGGAGGAATTTGCCAGTCTTCTACAGAAGGGAGAACAGCAAAAAGGCTATCAGCAAAATGCTTAGTTCAGGAAAGAGCAGAAAAGCAACCCAAGAGCCATCTTCTTGTTGAAGAATGTATTACTTGGATCACCCCCACTTAGTTTGCGG
>JANZLQ010000078.1:39694826-39732710 GCA_026212715.1 Elanus axillaris
CCCCCCCCCCCCCCCCCCCCCAAGGTTTGCTACTAGTACCACAACAGAATAAAGTCGTGATTTTTCCACCTCACAAATCAGTACATTTGGGAGTTGGTACTGACTCCCAACTCAATTGCAACTTCATAAAGCACAGCACCATGGAATACAAAGAACGAAGCCAAACTGCATTTCCACACACTGCTTCGTGCTGCATTCAAAGTCTTCTGGCATTCTGGCTCAGGAAGCCCGACATGGAAGAACCCATGTCAGATCCCCAGACCCAATACCCAGAACCCCCAACAGAAACCCATAGCTAAGCACAAAGCTACTTTGAAAGCAGAAGTCATGGGAATTTAACTATTGAGGAAAATACTTTCTGCTAGAAGATACAGATTGGATTTCAGCATCGGCCTGATAAATGCAACGTAAAGTTGTTCCCAAGGATCTCAGTTAAGCATGTGACACACTTACTAGGGTAAGACCTCTACTGCCTTAGGATGTAGAAAAATTTTCTCACTTACAACAACTGTGTTACACTCAAATAATAGATTAGTAGATCAGAGACCTATCGTTAGCCTAAGGGGAAAAACAACTGTTCTGCACAAAGTGGCCTGTTCCTGACCCAGCAATACATTAACTGCTAGAAATTAACTGGAAACTAATTCAGCTGCACTGGAACCAAGATCCCATCTACATAAGAGCATGTGCTTTACAAACTGATCATACTGTTCCAAAATACGATGATTCCAGATACAGTCAGTTTCTGAGCCAGCTTCCAAACCAGTTTAAGAATAACTGGGGAAGTAAGAGTATGTTCAAACATAGTTAGATCTCTGCTTAAATGCAGTTTCAATGTGATATTGATTTCTGCTCCATGTCCAAACTGTTCAATCTCATTGTGTAAGAAAAGTCTCCCATAACCTAGTGGCCAGATGAGGTTCACACTGGAAATAAGGCACCCAACTCCTTATTAGAGAACAGTTGCAAGGATTTTCAAGAGGAAAAAAAAATCCACTACAATGTCTTGAAAAAAAATTTTAAAAAGAACCTGTTTGACTCCTCCCTAGGATAAAACTTCCATTTTAGGTAATGCTGTGAAGTACTCTGGTGTGTATTATATATGGTACTAGGTTTGATTACACTACTTCCCTCTATTTTTCTCATTAGAAATGCATGAGTAGAAGCTACAGATACCACAGAACAGGAGGGTCAGCCTAAGTGAGAGAGAAAAATAAATTAAGTTTGGCTGAGACTAACTGGAAAGCTCTTCGATGCCCAGAAGGGGAAGTATATCAGGAAAAGACAATACAGAGAGAAGAGCCATAACTGGAGCCTAAATGTAAATATAAACAATGCTGTCATTAATAAGGATGTTTAAAGAAGTCTGGTCATGAGCAACTGATCTCAAAGTCCAACAGAAGACAAAAGAAAGGAGAGGACATTTAGAGACTGATGCGGGAAAAATGTGGCTACAGACATATTCCTGCCCATCAGATATACGCTGTGCAGCACACCAACAGGAAGCCTACAAGTTATTATGCAATCTGATAAAGCATTTAGCATTATTTATCATTCATCATTACTTAAAGTGTCTCAGTATATTCTGACACCAATCACAAACGATATTACATCTACTTAGTAAAGCACAATCTCTCAGTTCAAATCGTACAGCAATTGGAAGTTAAGTGGTTTTCTGCTCAAACTCACCAGCTTCATAGACTGCTCTGAAAGCTGCTAATGTAATAGCTCCTAACAGCAGCATAAGTCACCAGGAACTAGCTGTACATAGGCTTACCCTCACCTAATAAAGTCCAGCCTGAAACTACTGCAGGTTAAAGACAAACATGCAGCAAGCAACTTTTTCTCGAGTCCTTATTGCTCACACCAGTTCTGCAGCCAACAGACTGATGTCTGTCCAGCTGCACAAACAGAACAGACTTCCCATTGCTCCCTCCACTGCATCCAGCAGTGAAGAGTAGGAAGCCCCAGGGCTCCCCTTTCCCATTTTGACATGGCTAGAGAATATCTGATTAGGCCTGACTCAATCCACAGAAGCCAGTTCCAACTTTCCAGAAGCAAGTAGTTGATTTCCAGCCATGACGGCAGTATCTGAGCAATGAAGACACAAGAAACCTACAGGCAGGCCAATATCCTGAATTTGTAAGAATGGGATATTCAGGGTTTGTATATTGAGATCAGGCAGACCATTTGCAATGGACTGTCTTGAAACCCAGTAAATATAGTCCCATCTTGCACTCCACACATGTACCCAGTAAAACTGTCTCCTTCAACACCCTGTACTATGAGCTACTCCAGTGTTTTCTTCAACAGCAAATAAGATTAAACAGAGTTCCATGGTTCACCACCTCCCTGCTGTGCCAATGCATCTGCTTAGGAAGCCATACTGTAAATGAGATCACTGCAGTAATTGGTAATCCAGTTTTCCAGGCAGGGTGGAGACCAAGCAGCCAGCAACTTCTTAAACCAGCTTTGCTGCTGGAGAAAACTTTTGTGTAATCACACCCTTGGGGCAAGAAGTCCTGATTGTTCCACTGATTCACTTTAAACTGCAAGCCACTGCAAACATCGATGCTTCCTGTTCCAAATCCAGAGCTCCTTTCTTTGACCTCACCTACATCAACAAGTGCGTGTAATGGCATTTAGGAAGCCTGCTTCTGATGTTCCTCCTCTGGAGAGGAAGAAAGTATCCACGTGACAGTCATCAGCCATACTGCTTAATGCTTCAGAGCACAGGGCTGACATGGAGAAGGGTACAAAAACCTGAGCAGAAAGGAAAGCTTGTTTAGAACAAGATTAGAGATAAATGCAGGGCTATTACAGCTGGAATTTTATATGCCCCCAGAGGTAAAAGAAATGTACAGCCGAGCTAGTTGCTCTGGGAACCACACCTTGCATGTTACACTATAACCTAAGTGACAAGACAAAGATACAGGTTAAGTTAAATGCAAAGAAAACTCCTCCTTTAAATTTCTCTGGCAAGCAGAACAAGAAAATTTAACACTCTAAATTTCCAACAAAAAAAAAAAAAAGCAGGTAAGAGTACCTGCATTGATTTGCCATTTAGAGGCCTGGCATAAATAGGCTGGAAGACAGTGCTAGGGATCACTACACAATTTTGTGAAAATTGAGATCTGCCCCAAACCTGATGGACACTGATGCTGAACATGCTGCATCTTTGAGAACTGGGAGTTGGCAGAATTCATTGCTGCTTCTCTTAAGACATTTCAGCAGAAGCTAGCAGTTTCGGTGAGCCTGATTTGACATCAGAGCCAAGAATTAAATCTGCATCTTGTCAGCCTCTGACAAACAGAGGAAGAAAACGCAAAGAAGGAACAGCTGCTTGGATTCAGTACTTCTGGGGCTGAGGAATATAGAGACAGCAAAAGCACACCAAAGTAAAGGAAAGAAGAAGTTATACAAAACAGAGGAAAAGACAACTAAGCAGATTGCTGGGGTTTCTGCTTTTAAAGTTTCTTCCTAACCCTGGTTAAACAACCTCAGTACAGAGGGAGAGTTAAGGAAACTTCCATTTCTTGCCTCCTTCCCTCTAGAGCACTTGCATGGATGTAAAATAAATATGACAAGATAAAGGCAGGAAGAAAGATGATACAATAAAGGGAGCAAAACAGCTTATTGCAGTTGAGACTGAGACATTTATAGGAGAAAATCTGAAGACAAACTATTTTTTTCATGCTTTCCCTATTACAGCTGAGAGTGGCAATGTATCTACACACTCCACATTCTGCAGTCATGTACAGTCCCTACCATCTCCTTCTTCCGACTTAGCCCATCTTTAACTGTTTGAAATTGTGTCTCTACAAATAAAATTAAAAATACTCCAGATGTACTCAAATAGCATAGCATTCTCTTAAAAAATAATTGAACATAAACATGAGAATTACCATGAACCTGTGGCTTACGTTTTGATCATAATTCATTGCTGAATTAGGAGTGGCCAGATCACAGATTAACATGGCAGAAGTAGAACAAGATGTCCTATCTCCCTGGTGGAGAGCCAAGACTTGCCATACCTCCCTTTTGGTCTGACTTGCTGAACTGCTGGCCAAGCACTTCATCAGATAATCAAGACCAAAAGTTGAAGTAAGAGGTTGATTACATAACCTTAAAAATTTTTTGAAAATAAAAGGTTTAATTAATTCAATAATCTCCTTAGCAGATTTAATTAGGAGTCTTCAAGAAGGCAGAAGATCCAAGAGCCCTATCTGGAAATGTTTCATTGTTTAAAGGATTTACACAGTTTAAAATATTTTGGAGGTCTCAACTGCTGTAAGCTAGGACAGCAAGAATTGTTGTGTGGTGTAGCAAGCCACCACAGACAGCTGTTTCATACAAGCAACTGTTTTCTAGAGTTAGCCACAGCCTTGGGTCACCTGTGAAATGAGAGCTCTTGTCAAAACCAGGGAGAATTTAGAGGAGCAAACAGGTCACAATCAGAAAAAGCACAAGAACAAAAGGACAGCTGCTCCTCTTCCTACCAAAAAGCCACAGGAGTTAGAAAGCAGGACTGGGCTTCAGATGGCTTTAAAAAGGCATGAGTAAAATTCATGACGAGGAAATGCCAGTGGGACAAAGAGCAGGTCAGCAGCTGTCTAGAAATAGCCATTGGAGTTTAGTTTGGAGTAACACTGGACCAAAAGGCTGGGGTGCCAAGTTGACACTGCTAAGCTTAGATCACTACAAAATGGTTTCATCATAGGAGGAAAGGGTCTGAAATTTCTACCAAAGGGAACAGAAACAGCAGCTACTTCACAAACCTGACTCAGGCATACATCACCAGATCTGAATGAGGGTGCCAGAGTAACTGGACACACCAGCACCTCTTGTCACTACC
Source organism: Elanus axillaris (assembly GCA_026212715.1). Classification (NCBI taxonomy): domain Eukaryota; kingdom Metazoa; phylum Chordata; class Aves; order Accipitriformes; family Accipitridae; genus Elanus; species Elanus axillaris. The sequence continues at coordinate 39,699,682 of JANZLQ010000078.1, forward strand.
AGCTGGACGTCATGACAGCCACATTTCTGCCATCAGCAACAACTACGCTCTACATCTGCTTCAGTGTCAAATCTGCCAGTTCAAACTGCTTTCAGCAGTGACTTCAACCAGCCTGACTTGGCTCTGATGCAGATTAGCAGTTTTATCTGTTACTGCCCAACATCTCACCAGTATACTACCTCCTTGCTGCTGACAAAGATGGAAAACAGTATCTTCCACCAAGACAGTACTTGAAAGCAGAGACAAATATTTCAGTTTCAGCAACAATGCCAGTCAGGCAAATAAGCTATCTTTGAGCGTACTGGCTGGCTGCTCAGAGGAGCGAGGCACTGTTATCAGACAATAGCGCTTCATGGATTTAGAGTATTTTCCCGTCAGAGACATTTCTAAAATACTTGTATATATGACTAGGTTAAGTTTTCAACAAAGTGAGTGCAACCAGAAAACAGATTAAATTGCACTTACAACAACAACAAAAAAAAAAGGCTTTCATTACAGACCAGTCTGTCTTGTGGGCTGTTTATCAAAGTAATAAGGTCAGTGCAAGTAGGCTGAAATTAAAACTAGTTTCAGCCTGAAAACACATGCCAGCATAGACTGACACTGATGGAAGAGAAGCAGTAAGATTATGAACTTTTACCCAGAAAAAAATCTCAAGTACAAGAGCCACAATCAAAATACAGAACACACATCAAACAAGCTTTCCTATGTGCTTACTGGGATGTACAAGTCTCAGTCCATGCTTTCTGAGTAGTCAGATGGAATGGAAAGTTAGGCTGCAGCCTGTTTTTTTTTTTTCCCCTTCTGGTTTATAAAAACAGCTCAAAGGTTTTTCCTGTTAAGAAACTCAGATCATTAGTTTTCCTACTGGATGACAGATGACCACAGAACTAGCCACTTTATTACTGATAAGTAAGCTGAAAGAAATGAGAAGCAGTTTTAAAAGTGTCTCTTCTTACATAAATCACTCAGCCTAAAACCAACTGAAACAGTTGGAAACAGTCTCATTAAAAATGAATGAAAAAGCTCTTCAGTCAGAAAGCTCCAATACACAAGTTTCTTCCCCCATCCTCAAAATTGTCATGTAGAATTTGCCTATGAGATATAAAATGAGATTTCTGAAGTACAGCCATGAAAAAAGCATAAAGTGAAACCAGCTCAAAAATACCTCTCAGGGTACCCTCCTGCATAAAAAGTAGTGACAAGCCATTCTCAAAGTCCTTCCATCTTTTTTAGCAATTCCCCCAGACCCAAAATGATTCACTTTATGTGAGAAAATTTAACACTGGCTCACAGAAATGTTGGGGGGAGCGAGTGAGGTTACACTGCTACTAGTCCGTCTTTTACTGTATAACACTAGTCTTCAGCATATACTAGAGTAAGCAGCAGTGAGATTTCATAGCACTACTTTCAGTAAAGTACCCTACTTAATGCCAGAGCTACACAAGGGTCAATTATCAGTCTGTATAACATAAAAGCCCATTCAGACTGAATATTAAATGACAAGCAGGTCATCATTCACATCACCAAGTTCTGAAGCAATGATTATTTTTCCAGAAATATTCCAGTGTGGTCTTTACATTTGTGGTGCCTTGATAATGAAAAGATGGTCCATAGTTTAATTTTTTTTCACAGCTTTACACACAAAAACCCATGTGAAAATGAGGACAAACAGAAACAACATTTGGAGGTTCAAGGATGAGCCTAATTCTGACTTGGTTCTGACAGAGAAACCACTGTGAAAATACTAGTTAAGGCAGATGTGCATTTTCTTCAAAGAGGTTGTATACTCTCCTGAAAAAGGCCAAGAACTTTACTGCTGCCTTTCCTGCACCTCTGAAATACTATTTCCTCATGTTGTGGAAACCTTCCCATAGATGCACTTTTTATACACCCAGCAAAACTACTTGCACTAAGCTGGCAGGGGATTCTTTTGTACACACAAACAGCCATTGTATCTTCAATGACCTGTTATATGTCCCTCCAAGAAAAGAGAGGCTATTGCTTAATGACACATGAGCACATGAGACATTAAAAAACTTTTAAGACAGACTTAAGCTGGCAGGAAATTTCACTGTCCCCAAGAGAACTGCTAAAATTCTCTAAAGAATTTCAAAGACACGTGTTTTATGGTCATTGTCAAGCTCTTGTGGAAAAAGCCAACAGGTTTAGCCAGATTTTTCCACATAATTTTCTGGCATTTTACAGTCCTCAGTATTAAGCCAAGAACAGAGAATCCAAGAAGGTTGTTTTTTTTTTAAAAGCAAGAAAACAGGGTTTGGTTTTTGTCAGCTTTCAATTCCTTTTCACTAGGGTGCCAGGAAAATCAAGTCTTCCTAAAGATAGGCCTAAGATTTAGCAACAGTCCTCTGTGTTATCATCCAGAACTTGATTCCATTTCTTGTCTTGACTGTAACTTAAAACAGGCATCCTGGAAAATATTATGACATCAAATAAACCATTACTGATAAGTTTTCAAACTCTCTCTCTCTCTCTCTCAAAAAAGTGCTTCTCCAGTATCAGAGAATAAATCCAGAAAGGGGAAGCCTCCCTAGCTCTCTCTTAACTAGGCAGTAATTTGAAATTGCCCCAAGTATTCCCAGTTATTTTGTCAACTAGAACAAGTGGGCAAAGTAATCCAAGCTGAGGATTGACAGTATAGAAATCAAGCTGCACCCACACTGATGTTTTCTTCCCTTTTTAAGGCCATACACTGACATTACAGGAGTACCTCTGCTCAAAATACAGGTGATTTTAAAAGTTCCTCATAAGGGCAGCCAACATGTAAATAAGTTAAAAATCAATAGAATGGCTGGTTACCAACAAGCCATCAGCACCATGCAGGCCTCCAAGCTGGAAACGAGAAAAAGGTCAAGGAACCAGCCTTGCAAGAGGAGTCACAATTCTCACGATAAAGCTAGGGAAAATGGCTGGGCTCAGAGGAGTTAGTTGCACACTTCTCTAGTTCAAAACCTTATCCTAGGCTTACAGAGCAAGATGAAGAAACTTTTGCTAACATGACCTGAGAAACACTGTTTCAGATCCATTATTTGAGAAGATGATAATGAGATTTATTTTCTAGAAGCTTAGGATGGTTTCAACTACTACACCTGCACTGAAGTTTCTCTAGTCAATGTCTGAAGCCATACATTCAAGTTTTCAAATAGTCAAGTGAGTCATTCAGCAAACACATACAAAATAACTCTACGAAATACTGTCAAATATAGAAAATAGGAGGGGGAAAAAAGCTAGCACCAACACATAGTTAGGGGTTACTACTGATGTACCTAACACGAGAAGCTATTTCTGAGCTGAATGGGTTGAAGTTAAATACTGTTACTCAAATATTTATTTGAAATATTTATTTTATTAATATTTACCCAGCCCCCCAAGCTGGATGACAGGGAGCAGAAAGAAGCCCCCATAAACAAGGGGAAATGGTTAGCAACCTGCTACACCACTTTGACACACACAAGTCCTTGGGGCCGGAAGGGATACACCCAAGGGTACTAAGGGAGATGGCAGAAGTGCTCACCAAGCCACCCACTTTCCATGGTTTATCAGCCATCCTGGCTAACTGGGGAGGTCCCAGTTGACTGGAAGTTATCAGATGTGACACCCATCTGCAAGAAGGGCTGGAAGAAGGATCTGGGGATCTACAGGACTGTCAAGTCTGACGTTGGTGCCAGGGAAGGTTATGGAGCAGACCATCTTGAGCACCATCACATGGGACATACAGGACAACCAGATGATCAGGCCCAGTCAACATGGGTTCATGAAAGGCAGGTCCTGCTTGACTAACCTGATCTCCTTCTATGACAAGATGACCCATTTAGTGGATGAAGGAACGGCTGTGGATGTTGTCTACCTAGACTTTAGTAAAGCCTTTGACACCACTTCCTGCAGCATTCTCCTGGAGAAACTGGCTGCTCGTGGCTTGGATGGGTGTACTCTTCACTGGGTAAAAAACTGACTGGATGGCCAGGCCCAAAGAGTTGCGGTGAATGGAGTTAAATCCAGCTGACAGCCAGTCACAAGTGCTGTTCCCCAGGGCTCAGTATCTTTATCAATTATCTGGATGAGGGGATTGAGCACACCCTCAGTAAGTTTGCAGATGACACAAAGCTGGGCAGAATTCTTAATCTGCTTGAGGGTAGGAAGGCTCTACAGAGGGATCTGGACAGGCTGGATGGATGGTCTGAGGCCAATTGTATGAGGTTCAACAAGGCTCAGTGCCAAGTCCTGCACTTGCATCACAACAACCCCATGCAATGCTACAGGCTTGGGGAAGAGTGGCTGAAAAGCTGCCTGGAAGACAAGGACCTGCGGGTATTGATCAACAGCTGGCTGAACATGACCAGCAGTGTGCCCAGGTGGCCAAGACGGCCAATGGCATCCTGGCCTGTATCAGAAACAGTGTGGCCAGCATGACTAGGGAAGCGATCATCCCTCTGTACTCAGCACTAGGGAGGCCACACCTCAAGTACTGTGTTCAGTTTTGGGCCCCTCACTACCAGAAAGACACTGAGGTGCTGGAGTGTGTCCAGAGAAAGGCAACAAAGCTGGTGAAGGGTCTAGAGCACAAGTCTTATGAGAAGCAGTGAGGGAACTGGGGCTGTTCAGCCTGAAGAAAAGGAGGCTGAGGGGAGACCTTATCACTCTCTACAACTACCTGAAAGGAGGTTGTAGTGAGGTGGGGGTCAGTCTCTTCTCCCAAGTAACAAGCGATAGGACGAGAAGAAATGGCCTCGAGTTGTGCCAGGGGAGGTTTGGATTGGATATTAGGAAAAACTTCTTTATGGAAAAGATTGTCAAGCATTGGAACAGGCTGCCCAGGGAAGTGGTGGAGTCACCATCCCTGGAGGTATTTAAAATCTGTGTAGATGTGGCTCTGAGGGACATGGTTTAGTGGTGGACTTGGCAGTACTAGGTTAACAGTTGGACATGATGATCTTAAAGGTCTTTTCCAACGATTCTATGAAATGCCTTAATTCACAAGTGGGAAGCTTAGGAGGTAAACAAGGGAAAGGGTATTACAGGAAGATAGCATTTTATGATGTCTTTTAGGGGTAAGAAATTCGATCACTCACCTCCACTAAGTAACTTCATCACCAGCCAAAGCTCATCTTTCACCACGAAGGATGTGTAGTAAGATACAATGTTGGGGTGATGGCACTGACTCATGGCTTGAATTTCTTTCTGTAGAGACAAATAAAGCATTAGCAGTTGGACCCAGTTATTACTATTCCTTGGGCACAGAAGTTATCTTCCTCAAGACACAATGTTCAAAAGAGGGTACAAAGAAAAATTATACCTATAAGCTAAATGTAGAAAATCCAGAAATACTCTTAACACTCAGCCTGCATTGTACTAGGGCACAAAGGTATTTTAGGGTACTCTTCCCATCTGTCTAGAAGAAAGAAGTTGACCAAAAACCCCTTGGCAAGGGCAACAAAGTGGTCATAACTGAAACACCTGCATGGAGCTACAGCAGAATATTCCCCAAAATTCACAGCAGTACAAACTACTTAAGAAGTTCATGCTGACTCCTTTCAGTGAGAGATTACACAACAGATGCTTAATCTGTTAAAGACTATCATTTGGATAAGAAAGGGAAATATTTGCCTCTGGGAAAAAAAGGCCTCTTATCCCTAATGTTTCTTCCCAGCAGGAAAGCAGATGGCTTAGCTCAATCAGGTTGAAGGCACAAAGGACAGCTAGCTATATCTTTTGTCATACTGGAAAAGAGAAACCCGTTCAAGATTAGAAAGTTGTTAGCTACTACAGATGGCATACAATATGAAATATGCTCAGATTTTAAATTGTTTGATTTTTGACCATGCTTATTCTTAGAATCGGATATGGGTTAAGGGTTGATGTTTTCCAGGTTATGGGCAGAACACCACCACAGAAAGTATTGACTGATTTTTCATTACGCAAGCACAAATCACCAATTTGCACAGAAAGCCTTGCAGTTCCTTGACTATCCATAGACAAAAGCCACCTATTAAACCAAGCCTGGCACCATACACTACACTCAGCTGGGTCTTTGTGCTTCAGCCAAGCCTCCTAACCTGTCAAATTGTAACTGCAGCATCACCTACACCAGACACTCATCCCCTGATATCCTGAACTTCTGCTCTCAACTAAGACATTCCTTCACTGAACACATGGATGCCACTTACTTTTCACTGTTAGCCGCCTTCCCATGACACAGACTCAGCCGAGCACCATAATCCTAAACACACAGGGAAGGAGGAGAACAAGGGCCCTTTACACCCTGATCTTTTCCTCTCTCTAAGCACAAGACCTCCTTGGTACCAAAGTATGACAGAAAGCTCTGAGAAGAATTCACCCATGCCTAGGACACCCCACAGATGCAGCATATATTTCTCCTGCTCATATACAAAGCTCTGCTTGCGACTAAGTATAGTGTAAAGGCATATTGCTTCCCCCATGGCAAGGGTTTAGCTGGGAACCACAGCTACAAAGAAACATGCTAATGTTGAATTACCCACTTTAATACTGCTTTTCAGGGAGTACATCTGAGGAATCAAACACAACTAGTTCCTCTTTCTGCTTCCCCAGAAGAGGCACCAACTTTCCAGGAAACTCCAATAAGCAGATTAAAGAAGAGCCCTTCTAAACAGGAACGGATATTTGAAGAGTAGGGAGTAGGCTGTTTACCTCAGTGTAGCAAACTTGTTGACTAAAAACCACTCCATGAAAATAAATACAGCATGAAACAATATCTTCTGCGTGCTGACAGCTCCAGCTCCCCTTCCTTACAAGCACTCACTTGTATCAAGCTATTTTTCTAAAAGGAAATAAATCAGCGCCTTTGGAGATTTCTAACGCCTTCTTTCTAGTTAGGGAGTTTCCTGCACTGTGAAGAAACCTCGACAGACAAAGCTGTTAACAGAAATGTTCTTTTTACTTCCCTGCTTCAAATTTCTACCAGGGAGGGGATGGATGGGAAGTGGGGCCATGGATAACACAGGTCAGACTCTGTGACTGGTTTGTGCCCTGTCATACTCCTTACACAAAACCCAGCTGGTTGGGAAGCTCTGGGCTGCTGTCTATAAACAGAAGTGCAACACTTTTGATTCATACAACCTTTCAAAACTCACTGAGCTCAGAGTTTTGAACTCAGCTGCTTACTCTAGGATCATTTTGGACTTGCTCAGAGCACTGGATTGAGTCCCTAGTTAAGGGATCCATAAACCTGACACAATCTTGGTCCCTGAGCCTGAAATTAGCATTCAGCCTAAAGGTTTAAATTAAAAATTTTTATTTTTTCTTTTAAACATGCAAGCAAATCCAGGCGCCTGACTTTTCTCTCTGACAATTAAAAAAAGCCCAAAACAAAACACCACACAGGCACAAGTGGCACCAGCGTAGAAAGAAGCAAGCAGGACACTGACGGGTTAATCATCCCATCCACCACCCAGAAATGATCTAGAAGAGCTGTTTTTATCTTTTCTTAGCTAGACGACTCACAAAATTTTGAACCAGCTGCCTGGGAGATCAAGAGTAGTACAAGAAATATACACAAACATTGCATATTTTATATATATTAGTATATCCCACTGGAATTCAGTAGTCAATGAGACAAAGTCTGGACAAAGTCTAGTTAAGAGCCTTGACCTGGATCAGATCTTTGCCATTCAAGCAGCTCTGTACTACAGCATCTTGCAGGCATTCTGTGATGCTTAGTTAGTATTTTATTGTTTTCCAAGAACTTCCTCTCTCATTCATTACCATAGTCTGCTCCCCAGGCTGGGAAGCAGAGCTTAAAAAAAAATAAATATCTCAAGTCCATCATATGCTTTGGTGCACAAAGAGGGAAAATAAATAATCATAAACTTGATCTATGCAATTAAACACCTCCATCAGCCAGTGCATGTGTAACACAGGCAGATTAAACCATTTCTCACACAGTGTAGCACAGCTCTGAATAATTAATTGCATCACAATTCCAGTGTTTTTACTTTATTACCAGTAAGAAAGAGCAGCAGTCAGGCAGACTTTCCCCTCTCACTCACAGATGCCCACTCCATTTTTCAATAGTTTTCTAGGCTAATCTCACACCAAGCTACATCAAAGCTTCATTCCTCTTCACCCCTATAGAAGGTACCAACATCCTGGAGGCTCAACACATACAATTGTTTTAACTGATCGTGGCAAATCACAGTGGGCTTTGTGGTTAAAGTGCTTCCTCACATAATTGAAACCAAGCCAGTTCTGTCATACATACAACAGTCTGCTATGGCAGTACAAATGCAAGGGCTGAAGAGCCATAGCTAAGGCAGGAATCCCAGTCAAGGATCACCTGGGAGCTCTGCTGAAAAGCGTAGTTACAGAAAAAGGGAGCATGAGGGGATAAAATGCAGCAACAGCCCTTCCGTGTGTAGTAAGCACAGCTTTAATACCATTTCCAAAATTTTTCAGAGTTTGCTGCTCTTCAAACATTACAAAGTCATAGCAGGCAAAGATTTCCTCTCCCTACCTCCTCCCTAACAAGACTGCTATCCCCAAATTACACGAAGAAGAAATAACCAAGTTACAAGTGTGCTCCTCTCATTTTGACTAGCATCAAGACTACGTTGCAAGACTCCTAATAAAAATCTCAATAATTTCTACACCTCTGTAATAATGTCAGACTAACCATCAGAATATATTTGGGCTGTTATATACAGGTTTTAAGCTGGAAATGTTGCTTTATTCCCTCTCTGCCAACAGTCATAGGTCACTTGATAAAGAGCCCTCAAACCATCCACAAATCCAGTAGATGGTAGACAGCTCTTCCATTCAGTTGCTTACACACCAACACCCCTCACACTAGATGGCCTCAGTTATGAGCCTTACTGTCAATTCCCCATTTCAGGATCCATAAATTAACACTGCCTGCTGCTCAGCTATGGAGAATGAATTACTGATAAAAACATGTCTAGACGCAAGCAATGGTTTGGAGATGGTTACATGCTCACCCTGGGCTAGATATTAAAAATATCTGCACTGTCAAATACCAAAAGCAAATAGGCTGGGATTAGCTATAAAGGCCTCCGTGTCTTCCATTAAGGGTTCTGATGAAAGCTTTCAGTACTTCTGCAGGCAATAAAAGAAGCATTTCAAGGCTTCTGAAACACTAATAAAACTGCTGTAAAGTATAATTTAGAATCATAAGAAACCTATTAGTCTCCTGTAAGTCAGACATACTTCTGGAGATCTGCTATTTTGGAAGTGCGTTTATTTGTCCGCTGACATACAACTGAAGTTGAGTTAATAGGAGCAGAGATACAAAGCAGGCAAGGCTGTGTTTAAGCGACTAGCTGAACTTTCTTACTGGTATTTTCTGTTCACATCACCACCTTCTACTCTTCATGTTTATCTGCCCCTGAGGTGTGTTTCAGAGACATTTGCTCTCAAATACAAGGATGAAAATCGTGCTTTATTTAGTTTTACTTCCTACATGTTGACGTGAACTCAAGAGATAAAAGCAGACTGCTGCTGTGTTTTATGTGGCTACCTGCAAGTTTGGAGGAATCCAGAAAGCGGTCAACTTGGCTACCCTATTCGAAGGCAATCATGACCACAAGAGAACTGGGGAGGGAAAGCATGCCTGGGGGAAAATAAAAGCAGGTCAGATGCAATCTCACCCTTGAATACACCAATGCTCCAACTATGGCTGGCAAAGAACTTAACTCGCAGCTGAAATCTCGAGGTATAAGGGCATTAAAGCTCTTCTTCATCCCTTTAAAGTAGGATTTAGAGCCCTGCTCCTACAGGCAGCCGTAACTTCAAATTTTGCTCCAAGTGAAATTCTAATGGTTAAACTAAAAGGCTGTAAAACTAAGAATATTAATTCATTACCCTTTTTAAACATCAGCATAAAAAACGCCCATGTTCCCCTACCACAATCAACTCGAGGCATTTTTTGAAGGAGGTAGGGAAAAGCAGAGCTCAAAAATCAGACATTCTGATCCAGATTCCGTGTCTAGATTATCCAGTTCAACTCCTTACCTCAACATGTGGCTATAGGAGACAGACTGCCAGAATTAAAAAGGCGTTAGACTAGCCCACCCAGAGCAACAGTAGAAAAGACACAATTCTGAAAGGAATATAAAGTTTTCATCCATAAATTAATCTTTGGTGATAGGAACAAACCACTCTCGTGGCAAGTCACTCAGCAGTTGCCTATTTCAATGGCTATTCTTCAGTATCATTCAGTGGTCATCCCCTCTTTCAAAGTCTGCAGTATTAGTGACAAGGTACTGAAGGAAGCAGATGTTTAAAACTGCTATCGTGTAGCAATTCATACCTGCCCAGTTTTTATTAGCTTTAGCCACAAAGTGACCAGGCAAGTGACAGACTCATCTCAGATACAAGCAAAGCCAGCTTTACCCACTTTGCCAATGAACAGATCATTGGCCCTTATAGTTGTTCAGATCAATACCCAGTGTTTACAGTTTGACAATGCTTTAACTTTGTTATTAGTACACACGGTCAGTTGCAAACTCTGTAAAATTATTTACATGTACCATCTCATACTCATCCACTCCAAGTGAAAGAAGACATTCTATATTCAGGATTTCACCCACCTTTATGTTAATGTTCATACTGAACTTTACCCTCCAAAAAAATCCTCACCTTCAACCAGCACAGTAATTAAGATATCTTTTGTTGCTGCTTTGAGAAACAGTACAACCAAGCCATACACAGCTTAGGTTTAACTCTTCTGTAAAGCTGCAATCCCATCATGCAAGAAAACACTTTACGTGGCATATCAAATAACCATGCAGAAGCCACATATTATACATTGGACAGTCTGGCATTGACACATGTACTTTTTCCCCTGGAGCAAGTGTGAAGGTCCTCAGGACTGGAAATGGATTTATAATGGCAATTCCCATAAAATGACAGGCATGGATGAAATGTCTGTACTACTTCTACAGCAGCCTGCTGCTTTGTTCCCAACAACCTTATAGTCTGGTTAATCCACTTGTAGGAACTACTCTGACAGATCAAAGCCAGTTCAATATCCTGTCCAAGTCTTCAAAAGAAGGTGTAAAACCCTATAACAAGCAGTTACACAATTATCTGCCCAGAGGGAAGACTTCTGACTAAGCCTGGGCAGTTAACAGTTGGCTTATGCTTTAAACCAGGGAAGTTCATAATCCTTTATTTTAATCCTATCTAATTTAACCTTCTCAGCTATAGGTTGATTTATTTAATCTCATGCAATGTTTGATCTCCATATTATTGGCAGCAAGCTCGCCAGGTTAATTCCATGAAATTCAAAACAACATTTCTTTTTATTGCAGCTAAACTTGTTCCCTTGGCTTCCTTAACTGCTCTCTGACCATAGCAGTTGAAGAATAGTACCTTCACTTCACTCCTCTTATGTGTAGGCTTGTTAGGTTCAGTCCTATCAGCCCCTGGACTAGGAAGAGCTTGGAGTATCTTCCTAAGAGCAGCAACACCACACCTCCCATGCTCCTTCCCAAACCCATCTCTTCCCAATCACCCTAGGAGCTAAACAGGCAGCAGTTCCCCCCCAGTTAGGAAAGCCCAATGTGAAATACCCCGTAGCTTACCTTCCCATCTCTGCCATTCAACATTCCCCCTAACTGCTAAGCTGACAACCCACATCATCTGCTACTCAAAGCATGGAGGAAAAAAAAAAAATCTGGATGAAAGCAAGCTAACTCATCTTTAATTGCATGGAAATGAAGCAGTTTGCTGGACAGAAGGGAGATTCAAAGCCTTTTAGATCAATAGCTCTTTAAAACAAGAAAACATTTGAAAAAAAGCTTGACGCACGGTTATTTTGATGCAGATGTTATACCACTGTTTCAAGGATCAGCAACAGCAGCAACACAACCAGCATCCCACAAAGGAAAAGAGAGAGGTAAGAGCAAAACACAGCAGTAAACAGTGTCCAGTTGTGAAATACAGCACATGAGCATACTGTATTCAAACACACACCAATTGCTGCATAAGTTTGTTAACTAGTGTGGGTTGCAATACAAGTAAGAAGTGCAACTTCAGTAACAAATCAAGCAGTCCAAGACTAATTGTAGACAACACTGTATTTGACCACCTCTCCTTACACTCCACTCCCAGTCACACCAGTGAGCAAGAATCATCATAAGCTATGTTGTACTTCCCTTCCAGCTTCCCCACATGCAGTCTAGGAAAGATCTGGGAGCATTAAAAAAAACGTACAGCGAAAAAGATAAAATCAAGCACTGAAATTCCTGACTAATATCACTTAATTTAGTAGCTGGGCTAGACAGAGCCACACCTCTGCACTGCATTACTCCTGCCTATGTTCTTTACAGCAATTAGCTCTTCTCCTGAAGAGCTGAATGCCCTTGACTTGGTTTGCTCAGGATGCAACAAAATTGGTCCCTCCTATGTTTCCATACCCTGTAGCAGCAATAAATTAATCCATTGCATTAACCTAGAATGTCACGCAGTGTTTGCAAAGCGTGCAGGTTATGCCTGACCACCCACACAGCTCAAGTGTATGTTGAGATACAAGGATCAAGATCAATACCTTTAACAAGCCAAGTCATACCACTTAATCACCCTAAGCATGGCACCTCCATAAGCTAGGAAGTGGTCCCAGATTCCCTGGCCTCTGGGCACCTGCTGCTATAGAACTTAAAGGAAGCTGAAGGCAACTCAATCATTCAGCCAGCGATAGAGCCACTTACTGCACATTTCCAAACCCCACTCCAAACTATCCTTCCTCCTCTTCTCCATCCCAAGAAACAGAAGCACCAGCCATTCAGTGGCACAGACACTGAAAGAGTCATAGAAGAAACAAGTCATGGCAGAACTGTTTGCCGATCTCCCTACCCTCTCCCAAGCAACATGGCACTGTTTTACCCTCTTTCCTAGGCAGATTCTGAGAATAAACAAGTTTGCTTCAACAGAGAAGTCTATGGGCCTGAATCACTGTATATAAAAAAAAAAATTAAAGAATTTAAGCACAATTTTCCCTTTTCTATCCCATTGCCTGATGATTGGGCAGTGTTGTAACACAAGAGCATTGTCTTGACCCCAGGCAGTACACCAAAGTTTACCATAAGCTGACTATTGTGCTCAGATACCTTCAGTGCAAGAGAAGGATAATGGATCTAATAAAAGCCCAAGTTCATGCTTTTAACTGCATTGGGGGAGAGGAGAAAGCAAGAAGGGGGCATAATATACCCAAGCATGAACTCACCATACTTGTCTTTGTACCTGCTTCTTAAAACCACTATAATCTGCAAGGACTTATATTTATGGGTTTTGGAAGAAAAAAACCCCGATCCTGCAATAACAAGTAGTTGCTCAAGAAAGGTAATTAAACTGATTGGGGAAACTGCCATGAAGGGAGACTACAAGGCTGAAAAGCTTGAGAATATTTACTTTGGGGAAGAAGCAAATACGGAGACAAGATATAAAGTAGGGAAGGTAAGAGCACAGAGCAGGGAAATCTGGAATTTCCATCCTTTCAGCTCTCGCACTGGGAAACAACATCCAATAAGCTGACAAATTCAGAACAAACCCAGGAAAAACACTTTTTCACCCAACATGTCTATCTTGGCAACCACTGCCCCAGGAAGCTACTACAGCTCAGAACCATCCTTTACCCACCTCCACCTCTCCATGACTTTAAGTTCAAGAATATCTATAGTTCTATACACAAGCCTGCAGAAGGACCCACACTAGATCTGGTCACAAAACTGGAAGCTTAGGAGAGCTGACAACAGCAATTCATTGCAGTCCTACCCATAACAAGACAAATCATTGTGAGGAATGGGTCAGCCAGAGATTTAAAATATGCAATTAGAAGTACTTATCTAAAATTACATGCCAAGTCTCCGCAGCATATCTTTCTGAACCTAACCCTTTTAGCTGGAATTGGCGGTTACTCAAAGACTAACAATCTTAATTACTATGTCACAACAATACAGTTCGGAATACAACTGAGGCAGAGCAGTATGGACAAACCACATAAAAGACTTGAAAAGAGTATCAAGGGTTGGTATCAGGACAAAAAGACCAGCTGTGAAGAAGGAAGAGATCTCAAACTCCTACACTAGCATGAGCCATAAGAGGATTTGAACGCAGGTCATCATAAGAGTCCTACACACAACCCTTCACAGGCACACTAAAGTGTGACAGCTTGGATAGAGCCTTTCCTCTTTACAAGAGCAGATTTGCAGATACCTATAATGATAAAAATAGCATTAGTCACTAGATGGAAACTGGAACCGTGCTTCACGTGATTTGCTGAGGATCATACAAGCATATAGCTAGCCAGGACTCCTGAATTCTATCTCTGTTGTACTTTTTAATTGCTACCACCAAAACAAGTGCCTGAGGTAACACTACAGAAGCCATCAAGATGCAAGTGGAAAGACAGACAGGTAGGATTAAAAAAAATCCTAGAGAGTTGCTTTAAAAGGAAAGGTGGTACAAGGCCTCATCTCCCTGCCTTTCCTCAACCCCTGCCAGAAAGAGACAAGTAAAAAGAGCTAATTCATTCAGTTTTTCTCTTTACAGGTGAAGGGAAAAAAAAATACGTAAGGTAAAGAAACCATTCCCTTGAATTTTAAAGATTCTGGAAGCACATACCTCTGGATCCCCCTCAAACTGCAGAGGTCTTGTGCAAGTGTGAAGCTCAGCTCTACCCACATTAACTTTGTTCAAAACAAATGGATTATACAAAGTGCTTAGCTCTAAACAAATAGTCTGAAGTTCTCCAAAAGTTGATCTTAACATTTTAAGTACTGTGTCCCACAACCAGGACAAGTGAAGTGCCTCTAGTGAAATCAGTCAAGTCTCCTCACCCCACCTCAAGAAATCACAGAATCCTAGAATGGTTTGGATTGGAAGGGACCTTAAAGATCATCTAGTTCCAACCCCCCTGCCATGGGCAGGGACACCTTCCACTAGACCAGGTTGCTCAAAGCCCCATCCAACCTGGCCTTGGAAAAAAGGTTGTTTAAAGCACTTAGCAAACACAGAGATTATGCTAACTGAAATACAACTCCCCAGACAATTTTGATTGCATACCAGGAGTTCATCCATGCTCGTCTGACACTTCTCAAGATTGATCCGTTTAATTGCCACCTTCTCCTTCTTTGGAGTGCAGAAGGCTGCCTGCACCACTGCAGTTGCTCCACTCCCTGTGGGTGAAAAAGACAGACAGTTAGGAACATCTTACAGGACTTCAGCAGAAAGGAAGGGAGGTCAGACAACAAAATTACAAGTGCCAGTTAGTAAAGACAGCAGAACCAGGTGAAAACCAGTGAAGGCAACCCCATACACAATCCCCACTCCAGGTCCGTGCAAATCAGCAGGTCAGCTCAGCTGCGACACTGAAGTGCTGGGCTAACCAAACAAGCAGATCTTTATGATCCCTTGCAGGGATCGTTACAGCTCTGCAGACAAAAAAAACCTCCAGACTTCAGCTTACTTATAACAGAGAAGTGATTCTTCTCATGTGCTTTTAAAAGGCCACTAAGGTCACATAAACTTTTAACCTGATGTGTTCACCCAAAGTTTCAAAACAAGCCACACTCTTTGCTACCAACACTAATGAGATTTTTCAAATATTTTTATGTACTAATTGCTGTTCTCATCTCTCCTCATTTTATGCAAAGACACGAGGTAGGCTTCATTCAAGCCTGTTCAGCTCCAGCTCTCACATAGTAGCACACTGCCTCAGTGTCTGGGTTCAAAACCACAGCCGGAGAACTTTTAAATTCCAATAGGGAAAAAAATATCACATTTGAATGTACAGTTGTTCAAACTGCTAAAAGTAGGGATAAGAGTTCTGGATTTAAAGTGCTCAGAAATATCATATCCTTTGATATCGAAAGGGGTTTGCAACAGTGAGACTTAAAATCTAGTTCATGTTAAGCCTGTATTTGTTGGCCTCCAGAAATAGTTGCAACATTCACATCTCACCAATAGGACACCTTGTTGCTTCACTTTCTACCTTCATCTGGGTTCCCTGCATTTACACACTTCACTAGAAAGGAATAAATTCAAATTAACAAAAAAAGGGATAGGGTAGGTGGAAAATAGCTCAAGAATTTCCTAGTGCCAATACCTTAAAAAATGCTATTAAAAATAAACCACAGCTATTTTGTTCATTATCCCAGGCATAACTCTTGAGCAGATTTGGGCTGATGAGGGAGGTGAGAACAGCTATTCTGCATTTTGGAATAACACACCTATTTTACCAGATTCTCCTATTCTTAACACTATAAAAACTACTTCCAGATTCTGCAATAGAGGTCAAGCACATTTTTGCAAACTATTTTTTTTTCTATTATGTTCAGATAAACTGGGGGCAAAGGCTTTCAATTTCATCTTCAAACAAAGGCTACCTAACCTCCCTACAACCACCATGACTAGTCTTCTCACAGCAAGTTGCACCAAGTCACAGTCAGACTAAATTAAAGTTCCAGGTCGGGGAAAGAGCTTGAAATTCAGCCCTGAAAGATACAGGAAAAAATTCCATCCAGGGTCACACTGAAGCAAATTACAAAGCCATGAACTGTGGGACTCTGCTCCTCTCATCTTCAACCAGTACCTGCTACAGTGGAGCTACAGGAATTTCACTTCACTTTATATGGTATTGCAAGTGTACCCTGGACAATAGCATTGACTTGCCAGTTGATTCCCTGCACTTAAAAGTTTACATTTTAATGGCAGAAGTCTGCTACATGCAGAACACAAAACAGCAAGGTTGCTAAAGCCGTACTATTTCATCAAGTAAATGGGTGTTTAAGAACGTCAAGAGTGAGGCCACTTATTACTTTCATGCATATTAATTTTCAGAGACTATTCGTAGCACAGGGCAAAAACAAAGCTACCAGGAGAAGCTTAGATGGAAGAAAAGGATAGCAATAGGGGCAAGAATATTTACAAGGGACTTTGAAAATGAAGTTTGAGCACCATAAGCAGGGTCTTGAGCAAAGGATGAGATGATGGAATAGTCTAGGCAGGCATTAAACAAGCACTCAGAAAAAGCATGGGGAGGAGGTTTTGACAGCCGCGTTCAGCTAGACTGCCAGGAGCAGGGCTGAAATACACAACATTAAACACAGGACAAACATCCCAAAAACAAGCCTCTACATATACTCCCTGTGATCACTTTGCCCAACAGGTAGCAGGTACAGGACTCCAACACAAAAGCAGCAGCCCCAGCACAGACATATTCCCGCTCACTGGGAATCCTGGGTTGCACGGACCTGCTCCTCTCCACCTAGTACCTGCTTCTCTCAATTTTTCTGCTTCTTCTTTGGTGGGAAAAAAAAAAAAGTGAAAACCCACAAAGTGACTCAAGATAAAGACAGCAGAGCATACAGAAGTGGTGACAAAAGGCAGGAGAAGGGAGTTTGTATTCCTAGCACTGCTGGTCTCCCTACAGCAATAGCCTTTTGGAAGTCAGGAAAAAACAAAAAAGCCCAAATGCTTGTGCCTGTGTCATTCCTTTGCAAAGAGTTAGAACCCAGAAGAAACGTTGCTGCTGACACATTCAAAGCACCACTATTACAATTTCTCTCTTCAGGTGTCTTGGTGCACAGTAACGGAAGGAGGCTGAGAACACAAGCCAGATGCTGTAAGAATATACACTTGTGCACCTCACAGGGCTGTCTTGTCACACAACCCTTTTCACTCTTCAGTTAGTTTTGTGGTGCATATTTTCATCTCCAAAGCTACCTACATGATCTTTATCAACACAAGAGTATCTGTGCTCAAAGACTGGATATCTCAGACACTCAGTAGTTTCAGCATGTATCTGCTTCCCCCCCCCAACATGACACACCAGGATTTCTGTGCCTCTTAAATCCAGCTGGTATAAGCATGACTGTCAGAGAGATGGTTCTTACAGTCTAGATGTGATACCATACCACTACTGTTGACCAAATCTTTCACAAGATGACAGTGAAGTCCGAGGTTTTATAGAAGTAACTACACAAAGAATGGCTTTAGGTTTTTTTGTCTTCTTGTTTTAAGATGTTAGTGCCAGAAACAATAGATGCAGACTAATTAAAAGCAGGATGATGCATGCTACAGCTCCTTCCCAGTTCTCAAGCCTGCCTGATCAATGCTTGCTAGGACTTCAGGGCAAAAACTGCTTCTCACTGTTTGGACAATGCCCCAGCCTACAGGGACCTGATCTGTTATCAGTGTACGGCATTATTTGAACAGTAATGAAATGCCAATCTAAATCCTTCTGGGCGCATGGCAGGGAGTCATCCAAACTCGAGACTCCTCCCCTTTAATTCCCTGCTGCTCCTACTTTTCTAGCAGCTCTCTTCAGTTCGATCACCACCTGCTCACCCCACTCCCCCCTCTCTTGCCAATTCGTCATTTCTTTCAGCTCCTCTGTAGCACTTAATTATAGAGAAACAATGAAATCTCAAAAGCGTATCAAGCAAGGATTAAGCCAAGCTGCAGCACGATGTGCCACAAGCAAGCTGCTCTTTGGTAGCAGCAGCGTGCCATGCTTCTGGGACCAAACAAAGACGGGTTTCCATGCTTCTTTGAAAAGCACAGAAAACATAGCAACACAGCCACTTCAGGCTTTGCAGCCGTACAACTGGTTTATGGAATTCCAGGATGGCAAAGGAAGGAAAAGGATAGAAGCTGCAGCAAGGATGCTAAATGCATTGCCAAGTGAAAACAAGCATAGATAGAGGTCACAACACCAATGGAGAGAAAAAGCAAAAGGAACTGGCAAGGAACTTTAAAAAAGTTTAGGAGCAGGTAACAAATATATGAGGTAAGGTGGGGAGAGAAGTTATTTCCCTGGCTGCTGTGAAGCACATTCAATGAGCAGAAAAACACAAGGGTAGCTTGTGCTACAGTAGCACAACTTAAACAAACCAACAAAACAGCAGATTCAGATCTGCTGCGATCAGAGCCAACTGCAGTCCCACGCGCTGCTCAGCTGCAACCCTGTGGGCAGCACCTGGTTAATGTTACTGTGCTCAGTTCATGCTTGCTCCCCACCTCAAGACACTTTGATCAAGGTCAGTGCTGCGGATCTTCCCTCCACCTCCCTCAAGATCAGCTTTCGGAGAAAATTCACTCCCTGGTTAATCTCTTCCAGCATAACAGCTTAGTAAAACAATGAAAATTGGGCACAGCCAAATGCTTGCCGCTTTATTCCTGAAAAGCAGATCATTTTGTTGAGGGCTGGGGGGGAGGAAAGAGACCCCCAGGTGGGTATTAGGATCTGTCTAATACACCCTGCTTTCCCTCTGTAGGCTCTCAGATACAGTTCCAACCCTTAGGATAGCAGCTGCAAAATTCCTGCATAAGAGGGTCACGACCTGCTTTAGGAAACACTGCCTAAGGAGGAAAACATACCCTTTCTAACCCTTGCTTCTTTCATGTTTCTATGATTAAATGGTTCTTTCTGAAATAAAACCAACCTCTGAAAGGATGAAAACAACCCAAACCAAAAACTCTCCAAGCACTCAGTTACTGAAGCCTGATTTTCCAGGTTAACTCCTCTGGTCCCCTGGATCCACGTTCCCTGTACATTCAGCATCCAGAGCTCCAGCCTAACTCCTCGTTAAGTTCAGACTAACTCCACACATAAGTCTACTGCCAGCATTCAAGGGAGACTGGATGCCATCTCTTCTGCAGTCACCTGCTGTCACATAACTTATATGAAGCTTACTTTAAAAAAAAAAAAACAAAAAAAAAACAAACAAACCCTCTGAGATCTCTGTTAATGGAAACCAATGATTTCAAGGCTATTCGGAGGAGTAGAAACACAGGGGGCTGATCTGAAGACACAGCACATTCATATAACACTTTGTTTCCAAAGATAACTGAATCTTTGCAGCCACATAAGGACATTGCAGCTCTCCCAGTAAGACTGGGATGAGTTGCGCTGATGCCTCTTCCCAGGCAAATGCAATTGAAGCCAGAGGTCCTTTTGGCAGAGATAACTGCTTAAGCAATGGGAACAGTCATGCCAAACCGTCACAAGGCAAACATCAAAACCTGGCTCTAGAACAGTATTCCCCCACCATGTGTAATGGCAATTTAAAAGTAGTGAGATAGAAACAGTGCTCACAAAACAATGTTGCCCAAGCTTTAAATCCATCCTACCACTGGAAACTGAGTTTCAGGTACCCTGGGAGATGTGAAAATTTCCCCTCAAGGTAACTCAGTTGCTCACAAAGCTGTTTCAATCAACAAAGGACATGTTCCACAACAGTCTTGGAGCATCAGCCTTTATCTTAATGTGGTATCGAATCCCCCCTGTAGAGAAAATACGCTCTTCCAGGGTCAAGTGAATGTTATAAGCAATTTAGGTCAGAGGAACCTCTGGAGGCCTCTAGTCCACTCTCCTGCTGAAAGCAGGGCCAAATCCTAAGTTAGATCAGGTTCCTCAGCATAAAATTCAGTCTGATTTTGAATACCTTTAACAATAGGTATTTCTATAACCTTTTTGGCTGTTCCTGTGTTTGACCACCCACATGGTAAAGCTTTTTTCCACCATGCTATCTAATCAGATTTCCCAGCATCACTCCAAACTATGGCCTTTCCCCATGCAACTCTGTAGAGTCCAGCTTCGTATCTTCTGTAACTTCCCACTAGATAGCTGAGGACAGCAACATCCCCCCCTCAGCTCACTCTTCTAAGGCTGAAGAAACCCAGCTCTCCCAGCGTGCCTCCGTAAGTCATGTTCTCAAGTCTCCTTTAGCATTAGGCCATGCTCAGCTGAACACCTCTGCACAACCCTGCCCTCTCCTTTCACCATTCCCCAGCACACACACAAGCTCTCTATTTTTAAGCGAGATCTGGAATCCATCCTCCACTATCTGGAGTGCAGTGCCAGAAAGCTGCTCGTGACGCAGGCTCTGTTTATAATTGTGCCCCGGGTTTTCCTCTTATGAACAATGCACACAAAACACTTCCCTGCAAGGCTGCTCTGGACCAAGCAATGGCTCTCAGGCTCCAGGTATCTAGTTTCAGGTAAAAAAAGATAAAAATTCAGAACCATGTCCTGTGGGCTCTGGCACGATCTCTCAAAGGCTTTGTCTTATACTCTGCTGGCTACACCAACCAAAGAAATCACCCTATTGCAATTAGCTGCAGAAGCAGCGAGAGAAGTGGACACATTTGCTTCACTCCACATCTTTTTATGGGATTACACATCTATAACAACGAGCAGAAGATGCAGTCATAGAATTACACACACATGCTAAGGTCTCTTGGTCAAGGATGTGGCATTCACAGTCTTCACACCAGATCACACAAACAAGATACCCAAAGCCCAGGAGATTTTTAAGGCTTTGTATCACAAACTTGGTATTCACGCCTGCCACTGAAGGCACAGGGACAGCAATCACCATCTCTGGATGCTTCAGCTCTTTGACAGCCTCATGCCAAAGAGCTGTGGGAGCCCTGCTCTGTGGTTACTTGTTCCAAGGACAATACAGTAATAAAACAAGAAGCTACAAGACTAGGAATAGAATTTCTTAAGCATTCTTACAGAGCACAGGGCAGATACAGATCTCATTAAACCAGACATTAAACACCAGATTGCAAACTCGGACTGATCTTGCACTGTTTGGTCCATTTGCTATGAAGGCAAAGTTATGCCTTTATTTTCTCCACCTCATTTGAGGTTTCTGGTGAGGAGAGCCCTCTTGCAAAGAATGAGCCTCTTCTAAAAACAAGCTAGCAAAAAAGCCTACTTTTAAATTTGTAGCCAGCTCAGTACAGGATGGCAATACTCCTTTCCCCAAGCAGGACTTGGTAAGAAGAGTCCACTGGATGCCAAAAGTCTTCTGGCGCAAGCCCTAGGATTCAGGAAGAGTAAAGTAATGTGGTGTTGATGGTCCTTGAATATAGTCATAGTTCTTCAAGCCATCTCACCACTACTTGTCAAATTCCTACTACAAAATGGAAGATGCAGTCCATACTGACACTTACAAATAGCAGCAATAAAACCAAAGGGAATTTGTAATGGGACTCAGTCATATTCCTAGTACTGCCACAGAAGGGATGAAAAAATCTGCTAACCCATAGTGAGGGGAAAGCTTTCACAGAAAAGTGTCATCTACTCAGCCCAGTGCTGCAGGAAGAACGTTGCAAATGTTAACGATGCTAGAAGCAAAGTTACAGCCTTGAATCAGCAGACCATTCGGGTGCTTCTAGCACTGCTCAGAGCAAACCCTAACAGCAAGCCGACTCTAAATGCTGCTGTTAGAAAGACTGCAAGCAGCAGTGAAACCAGTAAGGGAGAATTCGGTCATTTGCGTTCTGCACCTGGTTAGAAAACCTGTGGGAAACTAAAGCAGCAGCAGAGCAATCCATGGCCAAGATGACAAAAAAGCTACAAAATCAGGAGAGTGAGCAGAGCTTTCCCCCACAGTAACATGGGGAGTACAGACATGCACCTACCCCCAGGAAGCTCCAAGAGCTGCACCAACACAGCCATGCTCACTCCCAGACACCTTTCCACCACTCATTCCTGATATGGAGTTATTCCAGTATAGCCACAGCTCAAGCAGTTTGCAATTCTGTGCAAGTTGTGAGGCCATTTATTTCAAATGGTACTCACACAAAAGGGATTTATGTTAAGACTCAATTACATGTCTTCCCCAAAGCCTTAGAATCTTTGCTCAATCATTTCATGTTAGTACCTGCAGTGCCCAACTCGCAACTAATATTCCAGCATTAATCCAGCATGTTCAAAGAATTTCAGAAAATAAGAAGCAGATTTCTGAAACTCAACTATTGAATTAGAAATACAGCCAAAATATTTGAACTGCACATAAACTTGCTGACAGTGAATTATTCACCATCTTGATGAGAGCTCTTGCTGTTGACAACACCACTGAAAACCATGGAACATGTTCAGAGCTCAGAGGTTTCTATCCATGTAAGACAATGTCTTTCTCAGGACTCCTAATGCTTTGTGTACAGCAGAGCACGATGATAAGCCCATAAAGATCACACAGTGCTGCCAGCACTTTAGACATGTTTCCCCGCCAGTGGTCCATCAGTACTGAAACACTCAATGCTGCAGACTTATTGCCTAGGTCTTTAATTCAGTTCTCAAACTCAAAAGGAGGAATACAAACCCATATCCTGTCACTTATAAGTCCAATATCATTCTCAGAGCCATCAGCAACTGCTAGGCAATAGCCATGGCTGGGACCCATCAAACTCTACATTATAAATAAATTACTCTGATTTCTAAGCTGTAGAGAGATCTAGCTACTGTAAACTGCACAACTCAATGCCAAGATTTCTGAGGAAAGGAAAGGGAGCCTTATGGAAACTTTCACCCCACCCCATGCCGCATTGTTCTCTCAAAACTCTTTCGATATCTCTCAGGCTCTGAACACAGAAAAACATCATCTGTTTTCCCATGTTCAGCCAACATTCAGGTTGGGAATCCTTACAGACAAAGTGACACGTTTTGAGAGAAAATGGTCAGCCTGTCAATATAACACAAGCCAGGACTGGAACGCAGGGTGAGGAATAGGGTTGGCAATGCAAAGCACATCAGCAAGATATCTGACAAAATTGTCACTGGGTCACTTTGCTGTTTCATTTCACCAATTAACTGCTTCACCTACAGCCACCAGTTTATGGTGCATGCAGCTGAGCCAGGTTTTCAGCTGCCTCCCTACCGCCGAGCAGTGCCGAATACAGCAAAGACCTGCAGCTGCCCAGCCATCAGACTCTAAACTAGAACAAGAGATGCAAGGAAAAAAAAAAAAAAAAGACAAGAGAAAAAGCCACTAGTCACAGGTGGTATTAGTGAAGAGAAGGATTAACAGGGACAAGTACCAGCTCATCGGATATTCTCACCAACCTTTCCAGTGCAAACACCAAAGCGTGGAAGAGAGGGTGCTAGACAGTGCTGCTGCTGACGGTACATCTAGCCTCCTGCATCCCCTAGGATATCCCAAATTAGTTCAAACTAGCACACATCCCTATCATACCTTTAAGCAGGTAT
The DNA here is from genome assembly GCA_026212715.1 of Elanus axillaris. NCBI lineage: Eukaryota > Metazoa > Chordata > Aves > Accipitriformes > Accipitridae > Elanus > Elanus axillaris. The sequence continues at coordinate 39,723,698 of JANZLQ010000078.1, forward strand.
GCTTTAACCTGAAGCCCACCTCAAGAAAAGGACAGAAACACTACTGACACACTGGCAGTCTGCAGGGAAGCGATCAGAACCTCACCAGAAAATACAAACTCTCTCCAGTTGCACGAGGTGCCCCAGTGATTTGGGGAACACCTTTGAGACCGTTTTCCCCATGGCAGTAACTACAGTCTGCTCCAAGGGCCAGTTACACAAGCCCTGCGTGACCTGCCACATTTACTTAAGATGCTATTAGCATGCCTAAATTAGATTTTCAGTTTGAAACCAATTATATTTATTTGATTTCATGCCAACATCTCTGGATAATTTAAAGGGCACTACAGCTATGCAGTGTTAATTCTACACGATGGAAAGCAGGCCTCGAACATCTCATTTCCAAACACAGCAATATTACTGGAGAAGGTTTATCCTTCCCTTTTAATCACTGTCAGTTGTCTTTATGGTATATGCAGCAATGTAAATATCATGCTGGCTGTCATCAGGTATTACCAAGGTTCAAAACACAGCCCTGGTACAGTAGCCAAGCCAGCACTCTCCTTTCTTCCCTCCCAACCTTTATCTCTGAACTCTGTATCAAATGTAATTGTCAACTGTAGAGGATATTTTATTTGGCCAGGATTCCACTAAATAGAACAATCTGTCTGCATACAGTGCAGATGTTTGATAGTACAGAGGTTATTCTAGGTAAATAAGCTTTTAAGTATCTGATATGTCCTCTCTTCAAGGCTATTATCCTTTCTTTTCAGGGAATAGCTTGATCTAGTAAGTCTTTTCTGCATCTATTAGTGTGTTCAGCACACAAGATTAGCCCACTGGTTAAAAATTACATTCTTTAACCAAGAGTAATGAGAACCATCCTGAGCCTTAGGAACTAGACAAATAACTATGCTCAGGCTGCTAGTCCATCAGCCTCTCAGCTGTTCAAATAGAGATTTGCATTGGTGAGTTGTTCAACAGAAAAAGAGTTCATGCTCAAGATGTGTTTTCCAGTGAAGTACAATCTGCTGGAAGTCAATACCAAGGTATTTCTTAGCTGTTAATACCAAGTTATTTATTAGACAGCTTTTGGCATCCTCAATGACAATTTTTACTCTAGCGAAGGGATGGAACTTAACAGCCTCAGCTTTCAACTTGCTTGGTGCACTACCTCACAAGGTAAGAAATAGAGGTTCACAAAGAAGCGGCCTAGGAGGTGAAGTTCTTAAGGGTGAGGACATGTAACACATTAAATTGCCAAAGAGCTCAATCGCCACTTGCAGATCTTAAGGAATCACAAGTCAGAGACATTTGTAGTCAACATATTTAAGGTTAGGAGACAACACAAATGCCAAGCTGCAGCTCTCCCATGCCTTCACTGGGAAGCTTCCTTGCAGATACACTGCTTGCTTTACATTCAGGCTGTAAGAAAAACACTGAGCTATAGACACATGCTATAAAAGAGAAGGCCTTGCTACTTCTTACCATCATAGGGAATCCATTAAGCAGCTGCTTCATACAGTGATGACAGGGTCACACAGAGGTTTGAGTGTTTAACAGAACGTGTGCCTGTAATTCCCCCATGCACCATTTCAAACACAAGCATTCATTAATTTGGTGTAGGGATTATACAATTTGGCATCAGCTATAGCAGGGAACTGGACTCCACGACCCTGGGAGTCCTTTCTGGCTCCACATCGCAGCAACATAAGTGACAGTAGCTTTCCTTTTTTGTTCTGAAAATTGACATAATGAAATCCATCCCTGGGGATATTGCACTAAAGGTGTTTACCCCATGACAAGAAGCATCATCTTTAATTTATGAGTTTTTAAGCCATCAAGATAACCTAATATTGTGTTGCCTGCCTAAACCTAGAGATGGCCTGAAATGCCTGACTGCTATTTCAGCTGCCCTACTTACCTTAACAGGTATCAGTTCTGAGCACGGCCACCGAATTTTCTTAAGAAAAAATATTCTGTAAATATTCCCATCCCACAGGCATGAGCTTGCTCTCTCACTTTTCAAATGTCATCATTTTCCACTACACTCTGCACCGTTTTCAAAGCTTCCTTTTCAGAAGAACTGGAATAAACCCTGGAACCCAAGAAAATGGACTTACAATCCCCTGAAGACCAAAAATAAGCAAGAGCCTAACTTAGGCTGAATCAAAAAAGAAAATGCACAACCTGTCCAACAGTAATTATGGAGCTTCCATCCAAAGTTTAAGAAAACTTCAGTTTTACAAAACATATGTTGAATTGCCACAATATGCAATGACACACCCTGACCACAAGCACGTCAATACAGTTCCATGTTCACAACTAGATTTTTAGAACATTTTCCTACTTGACAACACTCTCCCCTCTAATGAACTGCAAAATTTGTCAATTAACTCTGCTCTAAGACGAAAGGCAAGTTAAATTCTTCCACCCAATAAGCTAGCAGAGGATACCACAGGACAAGCCACACACTCAGTCAGATCTCACCAGAAGCAACGTGGGGTACTCAAGGTCAAAATTTCACTCTGCAGTTTTAACTTAATTAACAATTCTGTGGATGGATGAAAAAGAAACAGAGCATCCTCCCACACAGCTTTATTAATAGCAAGGTGCTAGCAGTAAAGACAGTAAAAGTTTATGCTTAAATTAACAGTAATGACTATAAAGCGGTAAAATTTTGACAAAACCTAAGGAGAATTTACTACAGTAAGAGAAGATCACTGAAGTATTTAAACTCACACTACTCTTTAACAGCTGCTCATACCTTTTCTCTCCAGGATGAATTTACATAGGCTCATTTCCTGCCTGAAGGAAATATCCATTTGGGAGAATGCTATAAAGTCAGTTTAGCATGAAACAGTGAAATGAAACAAAACAAGAAATTTTTCTCTCCCCCACCCCCAACTCAGTAGCTCTCAAGACAAAACGGGTGGAGCAGAAAATTGAAGTTTGGCTAAAAATTAAAACTTCATTCAGAAGAGCTTTTCCGTATTGCCTCAAAAATGCATTTTAATTCAACTGAGTTATAAGAGTTTGAAAGTGGTGTTTCACAAGCATGCAGTACAAGCTGTATAAAACTTTAATAGATGGGAGGTAGAAGGAAGATTCAGCTAATTTGGCACTTTAGTGAGAAAGTGAATCAGTGCTCTGAATTTACTCTGTACTTTATTCACGGATGGCATTTGTGAAGCCTTTTAAGACTTGAAGACAGCTGTCTCCTGCAGAATTCTCAGTGTGCAGAACCAAAGAGGTCTAAGAAATCCTTGCAAGGAATGTTACGACTCTAGTTTGGTGCAGGTTGATACATAACCAAAAATTTTTTTTCCAGGGTGGAATGTGGTTGACAGAATCCCACACTAAGGTCAGTCTCTTCATTTGTATTCATGGACAAGAGGAACAGGAGAAATATTGAAGTGATATCATGGACCTAGTCAGGTACCTGTATCCCTGTTGTCATTTAGCTGTATTTACAACATTTGTTACAGTGATCTTGTCTCACTCAAGTCAGACAAGTTTGATTTTGTTCTTAGATGGCTCCCTTCATTAGCATATGCATTATTTTGCACATCAGAGGTACCACATCTCTCCTGTCATGCAGCAGGAGTGATGACCTTCTGGTGAAGAGCCTGGACCGCCTATCAGGCAGGGACCTAACCCTGCCTCTAAGTTTCCTGTATGACTGTCAGAAAGATAGACAGAGTTTAATTATTTTTTTTTAGAAATGTCAAGGCTAACTCCCTTAGGTGAAGTCACAGGAAACTGCAGCAACTTTGAGAGCCAAGTTCTTCATATCTGCATCTCTGTTGTTTGATTCTAAAGGGAGTGCAGGGTAATAGACTAAACTCATCTATAAAGTCCCAGGATCCTGATATTTCAAAGATTTTGCAGTGCCAAATTCCACTGCTCCAACAGCTATTCTTCTACACCCACAAAGCTCTCAAGTCTGTCTCTCCCTATTAAGAAAGTTAGTAACACCGAGTTTACAAGCACTCCATTAGCATGTCCACAGCTAGATTTATTGCTACAGAGATTTACAATAGATATCATGCATTTTACGGGAAATGTTCCAAGAAAGTTTGACCAAAAAGCAGTTTCTCGCAATTCACTAACAAAATTAGCAATAAGAACCAGTGTTATTGCCCATCATTTTAAATAGATCCAACTTTTAGTAAAAGATTACATCTCCAGACACGGACTTGGTGGGCAAGCTGCTAACACTCAGAAATAAGATAGAGGCTGCCAAGTTTAAATAGACAAGTGTTCTAGGGAAGAGCTGATTCTCTCCCAAGATTTCATCAGTTGCAGAAGGAAGAAGCCTCCCAGGCGTGCATTTGTCAGCCAGCACATACACCCCTCAGGTGTGCTCAGGAGCACAGCACATCCAAGTTTCCCAGCACTAGCCAAGATACTTGCATTAAATTGAAACTATTCAAATAGTATTCTTGAGAAATTAAAGTGTTAAACATTAATCAGTCCGGTAACCTAGCAGTACTGGAAGCAACTGCCACATAGAAACCAAGCACAGGAAAGTGTGAACTACTTCCACATGAAACACCCCATATGTGTTGGGGTTTTTTAATACCCCAGAATAGCTGAAAGCAGTGGGAACCCTCTCTGCCCTCCCCTCAAATCAGCAGGAACAGCAGCCACACCACTTCAATAACAAACAATGCATTCTTCCCTGCCAGCCTCTTTCACTACCGCTTGGCTTTATATGCCCTAAATCTGCTTCCTTGTTCATTTCATCCTCCTTACTACCAGAGAGCAAACAACAGAAACACTAAACAAAGACACACACACAACTAAACATCTTTTGCTTTCACTTCCCAAGAGGTGAAGATCGACTTAATTTAGCCCTATCCTAGTAAAGCAATGGTATCAAAGGTCTTGCAGAAATGAGATGTGCCAAGTATTCAAAGGAAAGCTAGCCTGGATGTGGGAGTAACCTGGCTATTCAGTCTCACTAAGGAATACACAAGATCTATTTGTGTATGTTCAAGCAGCTGAGAAACTGTGGTACTGAGCATTACTCACTTCAGTGCCCAAGCAGACCAAGTATATGAATGACTGCTGACAATTTTTTTTTAAAAATCTACATTTGCCCAATGTTAATTTTATATAAGCTTTAACATAATATAAAACAATGAAAAGGCTTTTCTACCAACTTCAAGTGGAAAAAGTCTACAAATGAGCACACAAAGCAACTTTTCAGATGAATTAACCAGCCTGAATACTGGGAATACGCTGTAGGAATCAATTTTGTTTAGCTAGGCTATGGGAGAAGAGTGGGAATCCGTGAGGAAATGCTAAAACAAAACATATGGCACAAAGACTGAAGTCTAAACGCTCAATTTAGTTCTCAAGCAGTTATATTTTATAGAGTGTAACATTTTTCTTGAATGGGTTTTAAATAGCTAGGCATATGAAACTGGCTGCAGCTAGCACATAAGACTCAGAGGTAAAAATCAACACCACGCTTCAAAAACAAAACCTAAAAAGTAATCATTGGACAAGAGCCTCCTATTCCAGCCTGGATTTACATCCAAAGACTTCGATCACACTTGGTGAGTACTTACAGGTTGCTCTTTTTCAATGGCCATGCTTTTTCAGTATTTGAGATTACTACCAAGCACAAGATGGGTGACCACAAATGTTTTTATAAAGTTTGGGGAAGCAGAAATCTTAACTCTAAGAAGTTCCCCTATGCCTGCAAAAGAAAGTTTCTTCCGCACAGGCATGCATACACTTATATTGTGAGCTTGGGAAGAACGTGGCTAGGAATCTAAATATTCAGCTCCAAAAAATCAACGTGTTCACAGGCAAAGCTCAACTCAAAAGCTACACAAACCACAGACATTAAAAACCCTAATCATTCAGTAAACGGTGACTTCAATTTTCAATTTAAGCTTGATTTCTGAGGGGAGAAGAAACTCCCACCACATCTGTTCACACAGTCTGCACGGTCTTCATCGCTACGAAGGAATCTGTCAGGGGAGAAAGGGCACAGGAACAGAGCAAGAGAGCATTCCCACCACTAATTTATCTTCTGTTTCTGGCACAGACTGTTCACAGCAAAGAGGATGCTCCTAAATCACACAGCCACAGCCAGCACAGCTCTCCTCTTTCCAAAAAAGTAGCAAAATGAGAATGACCCAGTTCCAATCATCTTCACTACTGCTACCAGCATTTCCAACAGGAATTGTGAGATCCAAGGGAACCTGCATGTGCAAGTATCTGATCAGCACAAGCAGTATGAGGTCAAATTTTTTTTCAGGCTTCAAAAAGACAACTGCCATGATTTATATGCAATCCACGCTTAGAAGACCACCTTCACAACCACCAGCACAGACTACATTTTTCTTTTTAGATAAAAATTTAGATGTCTCCAGAGGCGGTATTCACCTGCAAAGACAATCACTAATCTGGGGGTACATTTCACAGAAATGCTTTATAAATTGTTTCTTCTACCCCACCTCCATTTTATCCTTTTCTGAAATGAAAGTCAGGTTCTGATCCTGAGCAAGGTTCCTTGATTCAATGGACCAGAAGTTACCAAACCTAAGGAGGCTACTCATCAGTTACTAACACTAACCAAGCATAATAAATGCAGGCATTAATCCATACCTTTATAATGGCATGAGTCATCCCCAGCAGTGAGTAATCCTTTTTTTAGTATTAGCCAGAATCAGGAGGGCAGTTTTACAGGAGTTCCCTTTGCAGGTAGAAAACTTGCTCTTCCGATTCCTGCTCCAGAATGGTATGGAGCCATCCACGTCAAATGAAAGCCACAGCTACTTCTGGGCAAAACCAGCACATATTAATGAATTGGACTACACATCAATTTCCTTTATTGTGATGTGGAAAAATAGCTGAGCTGGTAATCTACTGAATGTTGGACTCTAAAGGTAAAAAGCCATGGTTTTCATCAGGAAACAAGTTAAATCCTTTAAAAGCACCGGTGCAAGGTTCAACTCTTTCCACACCAGGACGTCTCTTTGTTCCCTGCTGAAAGACTTTTACAGCTCTACAAAAGTAAAGAGAGCTCAAAAAAAAACCCACCCCCTTGAGGTTTACAAGAGACATGAAGCAGGAGGCATAGCAGTCCAGCTCACTTAACACAGTGACATTTTGTCCCACAAATCATATACGTGCTAGGAAACTTGAGTCACATCTCCATCCAGGACGCCAGCAGACACACCAATGATTGAAATGAGTAAGGGGAGGGCGGGGGATGGGAAAGTTAAAAAGAGAAACCATATGTTTGCAATATACACATTTCAGTGTACACTCCATCACATGCCAGAATGCCAACACAATCGTTTAGTGAGCAAGCAACATCCAGAAACACAGTTTACAGAGGGACAGGGAAACTATACGGAAGAAATTAAATACTTCTTTCCTGATTTCTCTCCAAGCTCTGTCAGTTAGCGTGAGACAATGACGTATCTCCGTGCTCCTCGTAATACTTTGAGGCTGCAGGATGTGCGTCTCCAACAGCAAGTTCTCCTAAGAGCAGGAGTGCATTTACATTCCCTTTTGTTCCCATCCCACCCTGCTCCCCAGCTACAAAGAGGCAGATAGTCCTGTTCGCTCCTGTTGTTGGATACTCAAGCTCAAATCCTTGCTTTGTGCTACCAGAGCACCCCTTTGCAGGCTCCCAAAGGAAAAAAGCATTTCTTACACACATGGATCCAGTCTCCTTTCCCCGGGAAATAGGTGGCATGTTCCCCCCCTTCCACCCTGCACCTTTATCTCCTGCTCCTCAAAGAGGCTGAACATCGTCCTCCCCAGGGCGCATTTTGCAAAGGCGGTTTAAAGGGTTGATCTGTACAATTACACCTTCCCCATCTTTACAGGGAGTCTGTCTCCTGCCTAAAATACTGCTGCTCCCCATGAGCAAAGGGAGAGGACAAAGCCTGATCCCACAGAGCAACAGGGATTTCCAGAAGGATTTCCCCCCCTCCACAGCTTTAGTTCCTTCCTACTTTTAAACAATGCCAAGAATTTAATCTCTTAAAACAGCATTTTCACAAACTCTCCCACCCTCCTTAACAGAAAACAAGTCTCCCCACGAGGCAGAGATGGAAGACCTGGGAATGATAGCACTATGTCATTTATAAACTTCAAATAAAAGCACTCCACAAAGATTACTCTAAAAATTAACCTCCTTCCTAAAACCCTTTGGCCAGGAGCCTGCCCTGCCACCTCCTGCTTTATTTCATGCCTCCGGAGAGCAAGACAGCAGGCACTGACCTTAGAGTCACCTGTGGCACCACCTCAGATGTGTCACATACTTGCCCTAGAGCAATATATCCCTAAAACACACACCCCAACAAAATGGTTGAGACAGCCAATAAATCAGCACAGCGGGAGGTCTTTGGCAACTGTGCAGTTTAAAGTCGGGGGGGGGTGGGGGGTGGAAATCATTTAATGGAGAGAGAGCAAGGGCTGGGGCCTCGAGCTGTGAGGACAATGAATGAAAATTCACAGCAGCAGCAAAAACCCAGGATAAAAGGCTTGTTCAGCGGCACTACAAAAGCCCCCGTCCCCTGCAAAGCTACGCGGGGCTCCAAAACTACTAAGAGAGGTGTCATTCCCCACAAAATGAATGGGCGTGCCCTAGAAGGCCAGATCCCACCTAAGCTCTGGAGTTTGCTCCTGCAGAGCACCTCACACCCAGCACATCCGAATTCGCCCGGTGAGGGGCGGACAGAAGAGCCCCCACAGCGTGGATGGACCCCGTCCCGCTCACCTCGCCATGAGGATACACACCACCCTGTGCAGAAAAGGGAGGCAGAGGCTGGAGACACACACACACACACACACACACCCCAATTACCCCATGCCTCTGCTGGGGGTGGGGCAGACCCAAGCCCCCCTCTGTGGGTCCCGCAGACGCATGAGGAGGGGGAGCAGCCTCTTCCCCCGTCCCACGGAGAGGCTGGCCCCCACGGTGAGGGGACCCGGACCCACAGACACCCCCTTGGAGGTGGGGGGGGGGGGGGGGTGTGGCGGGCAGGGCGGGGCAGAC
>JANZLQ010000078.1:39733460-39758341 GCA_026212715.1 Elanus axillaris
CCCCCCCGCTTCCCTCAGACGAGACACACACGCGACACCACCACCACCCCCCCCGCGGTGCGCAGAGACGCCGTGGGAAGGGGCCGCGGGTCCCCGTCCCGCCCCGCCGCCGCTCACCGATGACCTCCTGCAGCTCGTAGTCATCCTTGTTGATGGACCAGGGCAGCGCGCTGGGGTCCTCGGCCATGGCCGCACCGCACCGCACCGCGCCCGCCCGCCCTCCACGCCGCGAGGGGGAGCGCCACGCAGGAGCGAGGGAGCGGAGAGACGCTGCGCTGCCCCGAGCGGCCCGGCTGCCCCGACCCCCAGCCGAGCCCCCGCCAGCAGCGGCACCCGCAACCCGGCCGCCTCTGCCGCCGCCGCCCGCCGCTACCGCCGGCCAAACTTTGCCTGCTCCCTCCACCTGCCCATGCCCAGAGCGCCCTGACGTCACCCGCGCACGCTGCCGCTCGCACGCCCCGCCCCTCCCGCCGCAAGAAGGGGCGGGCCTCGCTCGCCGCCATGTTGAGCGTGGCGCCCGCTTCTCCTCCGCCGCACCGCCCCACTACGGCTTAATCGGTTGCTGCCACCGGCTTCGAGGAACGGGCCTGTACGGCGGGGTGCCGAAAGCGGACGGCGGACAGCAGGGGAGCCGGTAAAGAGGAGAAAAGGAAGGGTGGGGATGCCACTCACAAGATGGCGACTGCCCACATCTTCCCCTCCCTCACCCAGGAGGCGGGAGGGGCTGCTGGGTTAAGACCCACCGCGGGCTGTGATTGGCTGTCAACTGCCTGATCCGCAGCTCCTATTGGAGGAGAAGCTGTCAGTCGCGTCTTGTCCTTTCCCGGGGACTCTTCGGCTGAGGGGCCTCTGGTCGGAGCTGGGAGCAAGGGCCGGGGAGCGTTGGGAAGGGGTGGCCGGGCCCGGGCCCGAGCTCGGCCCTGTCGTGAGGGAAAGTAATAGTAGCTGGCCGGTGCGACAGCCCTGTCGTGTCCCCCGGGTGAGGTGGACACATGGGAACCCACCGGACAGGAGGGTGGAAAGCCATGCATGGCGTGGCCTTGCCCCGATTTGGTCCGGGAGGGACGTGGTAATCCCTAGGCAAAGAGAGCCAAGGCACTGCCTCCAGTCTCCATTTCCCCACCAGCTGCAGCCCGGCAGTGAGCAGGTGTGGAGCCCAGCCCAGGCTCTTCGGGGATCTGCATTCCGTGTTTAAAAATAGGTCCCGGGTTTACGATAGGTATGGAGGGATCAGAAGGTCTGGTTTTCTCTTTGCCATCTCTGAGGATGAGCAGTTCTCCAGTTTCCCAGCTGCTGAATGCTTCTCCTTGCTCCACGCTGCAATGCCAACATTCATGGATATGTCCAACACCCTTATCCTATGGTTCACGGCCCACAGGTCCGTAGCTGGAGCTTTGTTGATCTGGATGCATTCAGAAGTACATCTGGTGGTCAGTGGGGGAAAAAAAAACAGGTTAAAAGAGAGAGGAATATGAAGCTAACTGGTGCCATGAACCCATGAAGGCTGCTGTCTGTATATTTAGGTTTAAAGTGTTTGCAGTTTGGGGTTCTATTTTTTTCCAACATAAAATAGATAAAATGGCACTATCACCAGGCCTGATAGTAACCATCAGAATTGACTGGGAATTTCTGTATCAGGTTTCGTTCTTCTTTGCCAGTCACTCTTCTCGTAGCTTGATGTCAGGCACTACTGTGAGTCAAAGAACTTCAGTTATACATATTTTTAGCTTATTAGGACAAATTCCTGAGATGCCTCTGATGAACCAGGCTTTGTAGAAGGCCACGGTACCCTGCCAAATGCATGGTCTGACTCCAGTGTTTTCTCTTGCGCTACCTAACGCAGGACACTGACTCCTGCCTTCTACTCTTTTTTTTTTTTTTTTTTTTGTCCTACCGAAGAAAAGAGGCCCACAGTCCCATCTCACTGCTGTGCAGGCACTCAACAATGATGCTCTCTGTCATAAGGCAGAGCTTCCAACTGAAAAGCTGTTTGTTTTTCTTACTTGCCTGTGTTAAACATTCCTCTGCTTAGCAATTTTTAATATTTGCTAAATATGCTTTAATTACTGCTCGGAACTGCCTCTGTGATCTTTTAACTATGTCATAAAAGGAGTTTATATAGCAATTAAAAACAGGTTTAATCCCAGAGCATGCACTCAGGTAGCCAGTGTCATATTTCTGATAGCTAACAGCATGTTAGAAATGGATCTGAGCCAGGCATCAACAACAAAAACAGACTTATATATGCTTAATTATACCACAGTGTTTTTAAAGTCAGAACCATATTTTGAATTCTCTTAGTCTGGGCTGAAAATCCTCCCCCTGAAGGCAATGCTAAAACTCTATTGATTTAGATCAATGGGGCAGGATTAGGTCCACAATGAGCCTTGTTCTTTAAGAATTAGCACAGACTTTGATTGAAATTAAAATTTAAAATGTGCACTGACAAGACCACCAGTGGCCACATGAGCCTACACAGAGGACTGCTGTATTTTAGTTTTCCAGCTCTGCAGTGAAAAATGCATCACCACATTTTTCAACCAAAATGTCTCATTCACACAGTATCTGGGTCCCACAAATTTTGTATTGTTTTTTAAATGAACTCAACATTTTGGGTCTCTCAAAAGTCAGGCATTGCTGTTGTGTTTATTCATTCAACTGGTTGTTTAAACCCAAGTCCGATGAGGGATGAAAAAATGGATCTGGCTTCCATGAAGGCCTTTATCCTGAGCCCCCTTCAGATCTCCAAGCAGCACCTTCTCTTGTTTCATTGTTAATATTCTGCTCATCCTACTTTTCCTGATTTGCTTTGTCTATCTTGTGTAGGTTGTAAGCGCTTCAGGGCAGAGGCAATGCCTCTATTTATGAAAATGCCTGTGAAGTGGTGCCGCTGATTCAAGCGGTTTGTTGTAAGAAAAAGAAATTTTAGTACAAATCTGAAGTGGAAAAGCTGTTTCCTGGTGTATCCACCTCTGCTCTGGACTGGGCTTTAGGGGAGACTGAGAAGTGGAAAAAACTCCAGACGTCTTCCAGGCAGGAAGGCTGCAGTCTGAGAAAAAGTCTCAGAGCTGGGTGTCCTGTATTTTTTGACTTCCAGTAAAACACCGCGGTGATTAGAGCAGGCAGTGCCCTCCTCCCATTGATTCTGCCGCAGAGTAAAGGCTTTCTTTGGACACCTGCATTTCACTGATGTCCTCAGGGCTGCTGGTCCCCAGCGACTGGCTGGGATCCTTTGCGCAGCAGGCACACAATGCATGCATTTGCACAAAATCCTGTCATTCTTGTAAGGCACATGGTTTCCTGCCTTTGTGGGCCAATTACTTACTGTTTCAATGAAATTTACTGGCACTATCCAGCTCTTAGCCTTTTTTTTTTCCCATTCATGTAATATTGGCTATTGTAAAACTGATGTTTAATGCATAGATTGGTGATTCTAATACTCAGCACACATATATTACTAGCTTTAGTACTTGTAAAGGATCCTTGATGGCTAATGTATTTTATCATCATCACAAGCATGAACATAAGCTAACTTCATTTACACTTGGGTTGTAGAAAACTAGTCTAAACTGTAGTTTGCGCATCAAGGCACTGCAGATTTCATCCTTCTATTCATGTAGACTCTCAGATACATAATTTTCTTCTTGTTACAGTTAAAGCTGAAGTTGCTCTTTCAGAACAGCCATGTAGAGGCATTTGCTCTCACAGTTCAGTAGTGGTGTTGGGGGCCGTGGCATTTGTTGCCGTGTTTCTACTTAAAGGCTTTTTAAGGCATCATAAATCGCTGTTTGTAAGTGCCTGTGCATTAGCTACCATGATTCTTGCAAACAATAGCAGTTAATGTGCTTATTGAACTGCTTGGTACGGGCATGGTTTGCTAAAGTGAGGGGGGAGCCCAACAATGCCTGTCTTATTGCATTCAGAATAGGGCAAGCGCGCGTCAGCCAGCAGAATGCCTGACCTTGTTTCACTACAAAATTTGCCCGCTATTCTTTCTTCATGGAAACACTTCCAGGTTTATTCAAGGGACTTTACTTACTCTTTGAAACAGCAGCTGATTATTTAACAAAGTACACTGCACTTTATCTCCAGGGATTTCTCCTGGCAGCTTTGCTTTGGGTTTTGAGAGATAAGGCAAGGACCATGCAGTGGAGGAAGGAGCAGTGACTTAAAAACCTCCAACTGGAGCAAGTTTTTAATAATAGTTGTTTTCAAAACACAAGTCAAATACCAGCCTAAACCACACCGGCAGGTTTTCCTAAGTGATCCTGTGTACTACCACGTATCTCCGCCCCGTCATTGAGTGCTGGTGTGCTAAGTCATTCTAAATTCACCTTTGAGGTCACTTTGAAGTCAAGTAGCTGAAGGCCCGGTTTTAGCAGGTGAATTCTGGTTCTCACAGTATGTTTACTGAAACTGGCTTTTGCTCTGCAAACACACTTCTTATCCCATCACCACTGCCTCTCAACAGAAAATGCTGTGCTGTTCTCTTACTTCCTCCACCAAAAATATCCCCGGATTTTAAGCTCCAGGAAACAAGCGAAGGGCTTATGACCAAGACAAGTTTTTCTTCTTACTCTTTTCTTCTAAGTTCGTGATTTTTTTGGTATACAAATTGAAAGCCAGTGAACCCTCTCTAACAAATGATAGCTTTGCTCCCTCCTTCAAATCTATTATAAGATTGATGCTAGGATTAAGAAATAGTAAGATCTTGATTACCACATACCTGAACCACAGTTTAATAATCAGCTCTTGCTCTGCTCTGGTTTACAATAATGCTTTCTTCATACTGCCTTGTCTTTACAGAAGCTCATGAAAGACACTTCACATGCCTGCACCTCTTTTTGCCCTGGGAATGTCACAGTTCCTAAGGACAGAAAGGTTTTGCCACTGGCCTTTTCTGTGGAGGGTAAATCTCCATCATAAAACATTTTCTAAGCAGCTGAGCAGGACAGGGGGGCTGAGAATGTGTTTCAGAGTTTTTTCCTTTGTTGTTGAAAGTGCGAAATAAACCTGATGCAAGCATCCAGACCCTGATGGACAAGCAGGTACACCTGGCCTGACTCCTCTTTTGCAGCTGATGAAGGGTGGCCAAGGACTTTTGGTTCTATTACGCAAAGCTTTGTGTGTGTATTTAAGACCATTTCAGACATTTTATTATTCAACAAAACTTTTTTAGAAAAATACTCAATCCAAACACAACTGACAGAATGCAGCTCAGCAATGCCAGAGATCCCTTCCTTGCCACTTGCTGTTGCAGCAGAGAAATCCCAAGTGTCCCTGGGTTCTTAAATCTCCTTCTGAGGGCTGGCCGTGGCAGGACTGAACACAGAAAGCAGCTTTTGGAGGAGACATTGCTGCTTTCAGGTGATACAGCATGGATACTCTGTCAGCTGGGAGTGCTTGGATCCTATTTACAGCTGGCAAACTTTGAAGAAATAAAATAAAACTTCTTCTGTGACATTACAGTGAAGCAGGATGAATTCTCTTAAAAGGCAGTGAGAAGACGAACCTTAGGAATAGAAAGATAGGATTGAATAAGATTTCATTCCCTTCTTGCCATCTGGGAATAAGATTTGTGAGGGAATATTGCTCTTATCCTTCTAAACGGCCAATATCTTCTCAAACCCAGCTAAGCTGAGGGCAGGCAAGGTTTGTGGTTCATATTAGCAGATCCTAATGGCATGAGTTTACAATAATACTCTAATAGTTCAGTGTAACACTGACTCATAGCTTATTACTGTGGCAATAGGAATGTAAAAAGATCTCATTTGAAAAAAAATCCATTTGGATAGTTCACATCCTTTCCTCCCTACTCATGAATTCCTGTGTCATTGACTGCTGGCTGCTAAAAATAGGATCCTTTTTGTGTATCTAAAGTAAAGGAAAACCTAGAATCAGAAAGACAGTAGGAGAGAACCAAGGTCCTTACAAACAAAGGCTTCAGGAAATATTTGTAATGAAAGCCCTCTGAGAGTGCAGGCATGTTTCAAAAGACAGGAAAAATCTAAGTCTAAGAAGACACTATGCAGGAAGAAGAAGAGTTAATGAATCCCACCAGCTTCCAGCTTTGATATTTTGCACCATGGGGATGGGAGGATTCATCCCTCTATTCGATAGAGGACGAAGCCACAGTTTTGTCTTGGAGAAGCTGTCCCACCTCAGCAGCAGGAGAGGAAGCTTCAGGGAACAGCCCAGGAGCAGCCCTGTGGGCTGATCAGGAGCCAGAAAGGAGCCACAGGAGAAGGAGACTCAGCAGGAGTCACTTGAAGGTGTACAAATCTCTTAAGGACAGCAGTAGGAAAGGGGAACTGGGAAGACGCAAGTAAGATATCTGCAAATTAAATGGATTACCACCACCTCCCCTTTGGAAAAAAAAACCAAAAAACACAACTCGCATGTCACCTCAGAAGCAAACCGCTGAAGTGTGAAATCATGCGGCAGGGAAAGCTGTCACAGAGAATCAGAAATTGATTTAATAGAGAAAAATTGACTGCCGCATAATTTGTGCAGATTGCTAGCTGAAAGAGAGATATCCACAGCTCCTAAGGGCTTAGCTGCGGGCACCGTCTGGCAAGAGGTATAGAAAGCAAAATTTCATAGCTGCTAATTCTACGTGTACGGAATGCTTCCTCTTCAATACCGAACAATTAAAATCGATGACAGGATGCTAGGTAACAAAAGAAAATGACTGATCAATATGCATGTCTTGGAGCTGAAGAAAAACCCGTCTGCCAAGAGCAGCATGCTGATGAGGCAAGATTTCTGAGAGCTCAGATAGAAAATCTTAAAAGCTTCCATTCCCCATGCTCGATAAAACAATGTAGCTAAGCAGATGCCAGATGCAGTGCTAGGAGAGGTTAAGTCACCAAGGAGCCTAAAGAATAACTGTTAGGAAAAACAGGGAATATTCATTTTTAGACTAAATAGCTTTATAGTGAAAAACGTGATGCTTCTCTTCTTTGCCTTTCTTTCTAAAGATCTCAAAAGCCTTTTACTGATATTGAAAAATTATGTTCTTTGCATACCCGTGTGAAGCTTTAGAGATGCTGAGACACTGACATTTTAAGGTCAATGTCCATTTTAGTCCTCACCTCAAAGCACTTTAAAATTTCATTTCCACATATATTTCAGTTGGGAATGTCTGCCAAGTGCTGCCAAAAATCAAACACTAAATCCATGATTCAGTAGTTTCAAATCAGTCACCCAGATTTCTGAACACTGTTGAAGACATTGCTGTAAAGCAGTCCGCAGGGTCCACTGTGGATCCAGCAGGACAGGGAACAGCATGTGGACCTCCAGGTTCGCTTACCCAGTTTTCCCCTCCTGAATGGTATTTTTGGTTTCTGAGGCAACAGATTGTAAACTGGCACACAAGCAGTTAAGCACCTTAGGACTTGCGGCTCTTAGATTTAGTTCTGCTGGCACAAACAGAAAGCAAACATAGCTGAAGATTGGAGCCAGAAAAATGCTGCAAAAACTTTGTGAAAGTTCACTTCATCATAACCCCCACATTTGCCTGAACATATTTCCTGTGAGTCCATCCTTTTCCTAACTTCAGCAACCTAAGCAGCGGATAAAGACCTGTTTCATTGCCTCGTGACTTTGATTTCATTAACAAAAAAGACAAGATTCATAGCGTTGAGCCCACATGTTCTCACTGGGCTTGGAGCAAGGGTTCTCCTCCTCCTCCCACTGTCTCGTCTCTGCAGAGCACTCCTGCTCCCTCGGTGCAGATGAAATGACCCACCGTCCACCTCACAAGCCAGCAGAACCCACTGATCCTTTTCCCCGCAGGCTGGCACCCAGCCTGGCACGCTACTTTGCTCTTTCCCAGCATGAATGCACAGTAGGGCTGAGAGCTGTACAAAATCTGTCCGGTCTGGGGAGAGTCTGGATACTTTGCTGTTGAGGAAACCCTGGTAAGTTCCTTCCAGTGCCTCCGTGCTTCCAGCCATCTGCCACCTGCCTCCTCACCCTGGGGGGCTGCGTTTGCTGGGAAGGGGAGGCTTGAAAGCGCACGGAGCAATCGTGCTGTCTCCAGGCTCAGCCCCAGACACCGCGCTTGGCTGTCCCTGCTCCGTAGGGCAGCGGGGAGGCGGGTGTGAGACAGCAAGAAGAAAAAAGTTCCAAGCAACCTCCTGTAAAGAGATGTAGTTAAGTGTTTCATGGCCAATGCAGACTGTGTTCCCTCCTTCCAGTCCAGCCCCACCAAAATCCAACTTAAGCAAGCCAAGGAACTGGGGAAATTGGAATTGAAGCCCCTCCGCCAGCTGCCAGCCCAGAGAAACTCCAGGTGCAGCTGATGAAACATTCATGCTCTGAACTGAAGGGATGCATCCCACGCAGGACGGGACAGCAGTTCACTGTCCACAGTCCACTTTGTGGAAACCACTTTATCCAGCTGAGACAGAATAAACTGCTGTCTGGTGGGCACAGACAGCCCCAACCTCTGCCACTGCACGAGCAGCTTCATCAGCAGAAACCGGAGGAGGGAAAGGCATGTTGCTAAGCCGAGCTTTGCTACAGGAACAGAAAATGCATCGTTTGTAAATTGGACTTTGGAACAGCTTAAGACTTAAATACACCTTCAATTAATTAAATCTTTCCAGAGCAGCACAGCTCCAGAGTGGATACAACAATATTAATTCTCCAGACTGCAGGTTTTGCTACAAAATAAACAAGTTTTCCAGGCTGAGCTTGATAGTGCTTATCAAGAAGTTGGGTTGAGTTCAAAGTCATCTCAAAATCCTAGTGGGTATCAGCTGAACCAAAAACGGTTATAACATAGCACCTAGAAAAGATTGCCTTTAGAGAAATATTTGTACACAGCGCATGTCTGGTTGTCTAGTAAAACCCCAATGGGGCTGACAGAGGTGCTTTTTAATAAGCTCTATTAGCATGCTTCCCAGTAATGTGAACCTTGTGGGGTTTGTTTCTTTTTATTGCCTTATTAAAATATGTTTCCAGGATGCTCAAACAATTTTCCCAGCCATTTTTATGCGTAATTACATTTTCTTCCCTATGCTATTTTTTTTCCTGTAAACGTGCCCTCTGGACCAAGCAGTGCCTCAATCATGGTAAAGCAACTCTTTTCATGTCAGCGTAATGAAGAACGGAATTTGATCCGTCAAGGGGCAGTACCTCATCTCACCCTCCATCTCTGAAGCTTAGAACATTCTGCAGCGGTTACTGAATTTCACCAGGTAAACGCTGTCTTCCAGTGAACGAGGAAATGGCGCCAATGTTCCTGCACTGAAATGAAAGGCAGGACTGGGAATATTTCTTCCGGCACAAGAGGAATGATGGCTAGAAAAGAGCTACCGCAGCCAGACCCCTGACCCCGAGCCTGAGCTACTGCCAAATACAGGCAAAAATCATTAACTGCTCAAAACCATGCAAAGAGTCGAGTGGTGTAACGGTGCACTGAAAGTGATGGGATGCCAGTGCTTCTGGGAGTGGGACTCTCCTGGCAGGCTGCTCTTGCCAGCGATTTCCGTCTGGAACAATATATGCAGGGATGGTTTCCATATCACTGTCCATATGTTCACTTGTAGTAGCCATAGCAAAGACATTACTTCATACGCTTTATAGGGAATATTGTCCTGCAAGCGGCTTAGCATACAGCCCCCCTCCTGTTGTGAAGTGCAGCTCATCCTTGACCTCCAGAAATTCCTTCCAACCAACACTTCCGTGATTCAGTGATCCTTCATCTTTTCCTGTGGCAGGTCCTTGGCCCGACAGCTGCTGGGTTCGTAAGTTATTTCCCTGGCTTGGACTGCCTCCGAGCCAAAGGAAATAAAGCTGGCAAAATCCTCCAGATCGCTGCACTGCAATATAGACCTTCCTGGGGCCTCTAGAACCGCCCAGCATCCCTGCTTGCTGGGGGCTGGCAGCGGAAGCCCTGGCTCCTTCCCCTCCGGCCTGCTGAGTACCAGGGCTGAAGCAGGCTTGGCCTGTCCAGGATGGTGACAGACACAGACCGCAAAGCCAAAAACAAGACCTGGAGAGGAACCACGTGTGTCTGAAGTACAATTTCTTCTTAATTTTCCTCGTGGTCTACCTCTCCCTCTTCCAGGCACGGCCAAAAACCTCCACTGAGGAAGCTGTTTAGGCAAAACATGGAAAAAAAAAACCAAACTAGTCCATATCATATCTCACTAACACTTCATTTTGAGACCCAGTATTTATTCTCTGAGGCCCAAGAAGGAGATTCAGCCTGCTGGGTTTTAATTCTTTATTTTAAAATGTTTTCACAAGTAGCAAAAGGGTGGGGTTTTTTTGAGGAGGAAAAAACACACTGAATTATTGACTATTTTCAGAATGGCTATACAACATGTATGCTTTTCCACAGATTCATATCAGGATAGAAAGTAATATAAATATATATGTATTTATATAAAAATAAATGATTTGGTACTAACAGATTCAACTAGGACAACTTCAGTGAGGAAAAGAAACAAAAGTCCTTTTTTTAAAGGTGTTCAAAATTTTGACCTTCCACTGAGCGTGAAAGAGGGGAGAACCACAACTGCCACTGAAATGTGTTATCATAACTAGATTTTATATCATTCATAGATGTCACACTTCATCAAGTCACTGTGACAAGACAGATATGAAAATGTCAGAAGTGCATAAACTGTTTTTTGCATAGAAGAGGATACATATTTAAAGCACATATTTTCCATTTTAGGATTGTTACTCCACTTTACCCCAAAATAATTATTTTAGCCTACAAGACAAATGGTAACTGCTTGCAATGAAGCAACAGTCCAACAACAGTAATACTTGCCTGGCATCCAAGCCAGGCAGATGGAAGGGCCAGGGCACAGAGAGCAGGGTGATAACGAGATCCCACCGAAGCACTGACATCTTTCACAATTAACTGGAATATTGCATTTATGTACTGCAAGTCAGAAGATTTAGAAATTCAGCTCTTGTTTTTGCTTTCCCTTCCAGAAGCAACACTTTCCCTGTTCGGCAATCACCAGATCATCTGTTACAAACATCATTAATTTTGCTGCTATTATTTTTTCCTATTTGCAACATCCCCGGTCCCAAACCACCCGTCAGGAGTTGCGCAGAAGACACCACACTAGCTTCAATCTGCCCAAATTCTCACTATTTTTGGTCTAGCCTCCTTAGAAGAGGTTGCAAGGGGCAGAGGAAGAAAACCCACTCCTCTCTTCTACGGTTCTGCGGGTCATGGCGCAGCCGGTCCATCCCTGCCGTCTCTCCTCCATCCCTCGCAGGGTGCCAGCACGGGCCATTGCCTCCCTCTAGTGTCTGCAGTGCAGCCTCTGGTGCCCGTGCTACCCCCTAATTAGTTACCAGAGTCCTTTCAGCTCTCCAAACTAGGAATCTGGTTTGGTCTTGCGAGTAATGACCCATAATTAATGTTTACAGACGCTCCAGAGTATGAGAATTCACTGAGCCCCAGGAGCGCCTGGGGATCAAGCAGCCTCCAGAAATTCTTCTATAATTAACATTTAACGATTATGCAGAAACCCCGAGGCAAGCAGCTGTCTCCGCTTCTGCAGGAGAGGCCTGAGGGCAACAGGACATGAAGACGAACTATTTAGAAACCCCTCATCAGCTTAACTTTTCTCCTCCCATGCTCACAGACTTCTCACTTGTTCTAGCGAGACAGAGAGGTGCAAACGGTCACCTTGGCATGATGGCAGCAGTTATATTTGTAGGACGGACTGAAAAACACCCAGCTCATGGGCCTCTCCAAAAATGGTCCCTGACACCAACATGATGTGGGTGAACAAGCTTCACCCCTCTCAGGTCAAGGGCCGGCTGCTGTCAGCCAGGAGGAACCAGGAGGACACGACTTTGCAGCACCCCCTGGTAAGGGACCATTCAGTGACAGGGTGGGTGAGGAAAAGGCAGGAGCACCCATCTCTCTCTGCACCTCAGCCCTGGTAATGCTTTAAAGCAAATCCTAAAAATAATAATTAAAAAAAAAATCATATCCAGATGCAACCTTAAAAATGTAAACTAGTAAAACATTAAGCGGCGAAATCAACAGGAGTCAGTGGCTGAAGTAATGAACGAAGTGGCAGAGTCCAAGCAACTGCAGATACATAAGCAAGATCCCTCTCTTCCCAATTTAGAAAGTAAATATTTACTGTAAATCTGTTTAATACACCAACAGGTCACTTTAAAACACTACTTTGGGCAGAACTCCTGCCCCCCGCCCCTGAGCACTGAGAACCGATGAGCTCCACTAGTCACTCTGCAGGATTCAAGGCTACATCTAACAGAGCAGTATCAATGTTGCTCCCAGCCTTAGTCACAGAAATACAGTAATTATTGTGGCGGTTAACTAAAATATACTCTTTCCTATTAATGTAACTTTAGCCTTTATATTTTAAACAGCCCAAGTGACCATTTAATACACTACTCAATATTTATCACTGTACCTTTCAGGCATCCCAAAAGCTGGTATACTGGAAGGCTCTTAAAGGTGAAACAATTTAAGATCTGGACCCACTTGGGTGCACAGCTCTGTTCCTGGTCAAGTCAATGAGCAACAGCAGCCTGCACTTTCTGTAGTAAGGACTTTCACTGAAAATACATATTTTAAGACTGAATTTCTATGAAAGGAAAGGTCTATTTTGCAAACATTTAATAAAATCTGGCAATATAAAATGCTGGTATAATGTCACTTGATCAAATATGACCTGAACAGAGACAGACATGACCAACATGATACAAGAGTGTGTCTTTCCTTACACTTCCTGCTTTCAATGACCGAAAAACAACCACTTACAGCAAACCTGAGGGACTGCCTCAGAAAATGCTAGTGACAAGGGATCTGCCCTGTAAACGAACATGGGACAGGAATATTGTGATACAACTCAAGGAGGAAAACATCCCCAGAGAAATAAACCAAGCTCAGCAATTCTGCATGAGTTATAATTACACGGATAATTGCTTTAATTTTATATATATTGCTAAGAATAACAGGAGAACAATTCATTTCTTAGCAGTGCTCGAACAATTAAAACATGCTTTTGCTTTTCTCAAAAGAAGGACCGAAGGAGACTGTCTAGTCTCAGAACAAGCACGGGCAAGGGAGAGCCCACACGCATTCCCCGTGCTGCCCAAGAGTGGGGATGCAGCGCAGGGCAGGGGACATTGTCCCTGGCAGGGCAGGCTGGGCCCCCCGACAGGGCTGCCAAAATCAGTCATTCTTATGGCACTGGCCGTTCACAAAGCAGGAAACAGAGTCTGAAACCTCAGTTCCTGCAGATCACCAGGCAGCCATGGGATTTCACTGGGATTTTAAAGAAACACCAACCCTAGACAGTACTATAGCCACTGAACAGCTTTTAAAATAATAGGAAATATTTAAGAAAGCCTGCAGTTTGAGGCTCTAAGGTTTTATTAAATGCTACAATTGAGCCTTCTTGTATTAGACACTCTGCCTTTAAATGTCTATTTTCTATATTTTCAGTGAAAATGCTTACTACACAAAATGTTGGATGCTGTTGCTCACTGACTTGAACAGGAACACCCCCACAGTCTCTTTATTTCTCCTTCTGAGTTATAAAAAAAGGGCTAGAGAAAATTCTTTGCTCCCAGTCGCAGGCTCCAAACACAGATTGCAAGGATCCAGGTTCTGAAGTGGTAGAAGACCCTGGTGAACGCCACCATGGTCTGAAGGCACAGCCAGGACAGATGACAAAAGAGCACCTCGCTCTCATGATTTTGCATCAGGGCAGCATGAGGGATTTTGCCAGTCTCGTCCAGAACCATTTTTTGGTGCAAGGATTGGTGTAATCACAAATTGTAATGAACCGTAAAATGCTTGGAAACTCGTTCTTCATTGTTTTGCACTTGACTGGAATCAGCCGTTTGAGACGGGCACCTGAAAGACAAGTCACACAGGCAGAGGATTACACAGAGCCACAGTCAGATCCTGTATCCATTTTCTCCCCACAGCAGCACACACATCACAAGATACAGGTTTGCTCCTGATTTTGTGTCATCTCATTATAATGCAACTAGCTCTCACGCTGGAGAGCAAGTTTCTGAATCCTAAGCCCTCTGCTAAGAACATTTCACTCAAATACGTAGCAGGGCCCCATCTAGCACGCATAGGGCAGCCTGTGCTGATCCCAACTGGGAGTGATAAAGGCCTAATGAACTGCAGATATAAAACAACAGAGCACAGTTTCTTGTGGAACGCAAACAGGATTATATAGTCCTAACTACTTCCAGGTGTGTATGAAGAGAAAATTCAGAGACTAAGTTGCTTCTAGATGGTCAGCTTTACTCGGTTATCTCCATTTCTTTTTCTTCCTACCCTGATGTACTCAGATAGGCTGCAGATGTTACCCAACAAGGGGCTGCAAGGAATCATTCTGCTAACATGACTGAGGCATGCACAAGATGAGACAACCCTCCCTATGATTGCTACTGCTTGAAGGAGCAGCTCTTCTAAAGAGGAACCTCTCCTCTTATAATTCTCCACAGGGACACCCGCTACCACCTAAACTGTGCTGACTAGCGCACATGATGACACTGAGATCTGGGTGAGGTAAATAACCCAAGATTTTGTAACTGCAGCAGATGCTTAAGTAATCCACGGAGCTCCAAACTTTCTGTGCATTAGTTACCCCACGCAAACAAGCACCTCTGTGATTTCTGGAAGCCTGTACTTACATGCATTTTCAATGGTAGAGCTCAGGTCATTACATACAGATGGATATTCCTTTTCCTGTTGTTCTAATGAAAGGTATGATGCCAACAAATAACTGGTGAAGAACTAAAAGGACTTTGCTACAAATCTTGATGATTAGGAGCTGATGCAATGTGCTAGGGGTGTTCAGTGGATTAACAGCCATCTCATGAAATTATTGCATCAAGGAAGACGGAGCTAATTCCTAGCTCTGCCACTGGCTTCCAGTTTAACCTCTGGCAAGTCATTTATAATACCAAGTCAGATACCTCATCTAGAAAAGAGACTTTACATGCAGGCACTCCTATCAATATTACACATCCTCCATACTATTAGGCTGTGCTGCACTTACTCCCCAGCAACATACACAAGTGCAGGATAACTAGTAGTTAGAGAAAAGCAATCTGAACACACTTGACAGAAGTAAAATGATGGCTTTTCAATTCAGAACAAAATGTATAACAGATTTTTTCCAATCCAAGTTGAACATTCATTCCATATTTTGTTTACCTATCCACAGTACTCAAGGATCTCTGCAAAAAGCCACATGTTCATTACCTGCTACCCTATTCCCAGCATCTACTCACACCCTGAATTTACTGTAATACTTTTCTCTTTATAGCATATTTCCCGTATGGATCTTGCAGCACTTCACAAGCCTGACATGCAGCTACAATGTCTCTGAAGCAGGCAGCATTAGCCCACTTGACAGCTGGAGCACGGAAGCATAGACAGCTAAGCTTCTCGCTCGCGGTCATGCAGAAGGTCAACGGCAGGGCAAGGAACCAAGTTCAGGTCCCTGCCTGCATAACAAAATTATAAAGCCACCGTTAGTTTTAATGGCTGCTTCTAATAGCAAAAATCTCTGTTTGCCTAGTGAAGGGCATTACACCCAGGGCAAGCCCTGTGCCTGGGTGGACTTTCACACACGTGAAACGTAGGTCAGTGTTGAGAACCCAAGTCTGAGACCAAGTTACCAGTTCTGTAACTATCAGTTATTTTCTCCTTCCTCACCAGTATTTATTTAATCTGTTTAAACACATCTGAGACTACCCCTCATTCTGCATTTGTGCAGTGCCCAATAGTACAGCACTGATCTCAGCTGGAGATGTTATTGTAATAAAAATTAGCATGTTGATATGCAATTTAAAATGGGATATTTGTGAGATCTTACCTGGAGAAAGACTAAGAGCAAATTTGGTCTGAAAATCACATTCATCACTTTCCAGGTAATCATCTGAAATGACAACCACCATCCTCCGACACCTGAAGATGAAGCAGTCAAGGGAGAAAGAAATAAAACGTCAGCAGAGATGCTTCTCCTTCTCATTGGTAAAAGTACGTATTCCTCTGAATTGCTCCAGTGGAGAAATTAATCTGCCAGCTGTGGTCCAGCAGGAATTAACTAGAGAGCAAGGACTACTGACAGACAGGTAGCTACATTGCACACAAAAACCTGATTACAGATACACGCTCATATACCAAAAAAATGAGGAAACAGCAAAGTCCAGATTGTCTGTACAATCTTTATTTGATCCTCTGTCTACATATTACAATGCCATCTTAATTATCTGCTTACATGCTGCCTTTATTGACTGAGCATAACTGGTACTTTTTAATATTAGAATGAACTAGACAGAGCTTTATTGTACCCATATTACTGTGAATTCACCTGGTTTCATAAATTCGAGCTTTATTCTCCAATTTATTGCTTACACTCATTTGAGGTGCCTGGTTGTAAACTACATGTTAGGCTCTTTATGGAAGGCTATGCTGTACAACAGCCAGGACAGTGAGGTCTTATAAGGGTCTCTGTTAAGGCCAAGCTACCTCCCTCTGAAAGGCTGATGTTTAAAACCTGCCTTGGGATTTTTCACTCCCTGTCTGGGGACCTGCTTTTGTGTCCCACAGCATCCACCACGCCCGAGTCCCACATAGGCCTGAAGGATCCTTGAAGTTAACGCCAGAGCCAATACCAGTGCTGTCCCCTCAAACTCCACACCGTGGGGTGGAGCTAACTCAGCCTGGAGCTGTATTCATTTCCAGATCACCTCTAAGGATGCGACTGCAGGATATTCCAGCCAAAGAAAAGCGATCAAATGTAAGCAGCATCACTACAGTGGCATCTGCCTTGTGAACACAATGAAGCAACATGTTTGGGAATGCTTGATCTTGCTTCTTGAGCCAAGAGCATAAAACAAACCCCATAAAGACATCCTTGTGGATTTTTACTGCTTCACTGGCACCACACTGCAGACATCATGGTAAAATGAACAGAATGTTCCATTACACTCAGCTGTCCCCAAAAGCCACGGTTCACTTACCTCCTTTCTATAAGTTCTCCGCTGATGGACCACACACACGTTCCTGGCAAGACATCCCGATCAAATACACAGAGCTTCAGTTTGAACTCTGTTTGTTCCAGCTCCCTGATCATCTCCTGGACAAACTGAAGGTCTTTCTGACAGTAGCAGATGAAGGCATCAAACACCTCTGTTCCATTCCCTGAAACCATTAAAAATTTAGTTGTTATCTTCTACTATAAATTAAGTTAACTCCTGAAGTGAACTTTCACTGGCTCCCACAGAGTTTGACTCTGAATTAGGAGCTTTGACAGACAAGCTCTGGCCAAACTTGGGAAGGTAATTTAACATTTTACCAGCCCAGCTACCCTTCAGCCCAAACTCCTGTCCATCATAGGGCTGGCAGGAGATAACACACATCTGTGCCTTGACCGCTCTGGTTCACAGTCCAGGCTATTCGCATAAACCCACATTTGCTGGCAGTGGTTAGGGAAGGGTAGCTGAGATGCAGACATGCAGTATCTGCAGAGGCAGTAACATCCAGCCACTGGGAAGGAGGCGAGACAGAGTCTCGGAAGAGCCAGAGGGAGCAGAGTACCCCAGAGGACACAACTCGGAGCCCCAGTGCTCCGGGATTTCACTGGGACCTATGCATCTAAAATATCCTTGTGGCTCTGGGAACTAGTTCTCTAGTTTAGGTCACAGAGATATGAACTTCCCAACCAAAACCTTCCTGTAGGCCCTTCATCTAGCAAGGTCATGACATCTGCTATCTACCGAGCTATGAGGTAGGCCTTGAAATGAGGAAATAGCAATTTTTATGGCTAAGATGTCAAACTTGAGTACCTGAAGTCATATCCTAAGTAAATGGCCCTGTTTTCCAAAGATGTTAATGGCTGGCAGCTCTCTTTTATTTAGTACTTATCCAAATATTAAAGTGCTCTATTTAAGGGCAATGTCCCTCACAATTAAGTGCCTTAATACTGCTGGATAGTTTCCTACTGTGTTATTTTTTTTCTGTATCAATGTCATTACATATATTTTCAGGTTTTTATGCCAGTTAAAGCCTACTGCAGTGAAAAAATAGGTCAGGCTCTAAAAGCTGCTCGGAACAGTAGTAGGAACCCGCCAGGCAGATCCAGCTCAAGAAGCATCCAGTCAAGCAGAAGGGTAACTGTCTGCCAGGTCAATCAAACTGAGGGTACTGCTTTAGGGGCATGCGCTAACTTGGGGGTCACATCAGGCAAAGCTGCCACATACAAACACCAGCATATTGGTTTGTGGACATTTGGGGAGGGTTAATGATGCCCCCACGTACAGCAAAGGTGGCCACCCAAAGTTGGACTAGCCAGGGGAGCATCTGAAGAGGTGAACTGACATATCTCCATTCAGCCTTGGCTGCTGCTCGCTCTGTCACAGAACCTTGTAGGATGTCCGCTTCCTCAGCCCACAGCTGCACATGCAGCCCAGCATGCACGCATACAGCTGTGTGCACAGCCCAGCACGCAGCTAGAAATGCAGAAGGCTGCGCACGCAGCCCAGCACGCAGCTGCACATGCACGTGCCTGCACACGCAGAGCTGCATGTGCAGCCCAACAAGCACACACCCAGAGAACTGTGTTTCCTCTCTCCCCCCACTTCACACCCAGACATACTTCAAACCCTGCTTCCTCTTTATTCAAGGTGGTTAAATCTGCTGAAGACAGGGCAGCGTAGCCAAGGCAATCAGCTCTGACATCCTTCCCCCTTTACTCCAACCCACTGTGCTTTCAGCAGCTGTTGCTCTGTGCCAGGCTGTACTAAGGGACACGTTTCTGGGAAGTCTCCTCCCATGCGCGTCCAGTTGGCTCCGTGCCAGCCTGCTTCTGGGTACGGCGTTCCCCAGGGTTGCTTTTCCTCTCTACCCTAGGGAGCAGGAAAAATGAAAGTGGCTGCAGACTACTAGCTAAAGTATTCTGGCCTAGGCTATGAAAAGTCATGGGGAGTAATGAAAGCAAACAGGTTTTCTTTACTTCTCATGGGGATCTGCTACAGCTGAAGGCAATTCCAACATAAGGTATCAGGCAGCAATGTCATCATGGGCCCTTACCATACGGATCGTCCCTAGTGGTGATGCCCATCAGTTCTGATGTCTTCGGCACGCTGCTGTCTACTGCTGGCACTTGAAGTGGCTGGTCGGCCTGCTCCTGCTTCCTTTGTAAGTATTTCTTACAGTCCTCCTCTGCAAAAACACACAACCAGTGCAAGAGCCTGCTGTGATGGTGGTTTTACACTGCCAGAGTTCTTTAAAACAGGAATAGCTACTTCATAGATCAAGGATATCAGAGGGAAAACCCCTGTCTGGTGTTTTTGGTACCTAGAATTTCTCTCACCCCTTTCTGAACCTCTTGATGCTGTCTCAACCACCTCCTCTAGCAATTAATTCCTGAAGATCACTCTTGCTGTTTAAAGAAGTACTTTCTTTTATTCATTTTAAACCAATCTCCTCCTACTACCCTTAGGTCTAGTATATCCCA
Source organism: Elanus axillaris (assembly GCA_026212715.1). Classification (NCBI taxonomy): domain Eukaryota; kingdom Metazoa; phylum Chordata; class Aves; order Accipitriformes; family Accipitridae; genus Elanus; species Elanus axillaris. Next base: position 39,752,972 of record JANZLQ010000078.1, read on the forward strand.
GTACACTTCAAACAGCATGCATCATGTGTGTAAGAGGTCCCAACTCTACTGTCTGCTCTCATTGTTATGCACTTTGGAGTATTTTAAATCATCAAGTAATTGAGGGGAGATTCTCAATTAAGAAGTCTCCATATTGTCTTTTACTAATAAATGTAGACACACACCAGCCTTTTTCAGACAGAACCATGGGTTACAACGAGTACATACACTCACCATGTACAGGAGCACCACATAAAATTCTAGCAAGCCCCTGAAACAGGCTTTATATTGTGCAACAGCTAGTGGAGATCCTCTTTATCTCGGGCAGAGTTGGGGGTGTGCCTCCCCTCTGGGATAACTGAAGGGCAAGCAGACCTGTCACATTCACTGCTGTGAACTTCCCAAATGGGACAGGGATGGACACAGATCTATTATATACAGATTTTATTTAAAGACGAATGATAGATCTAAATTTGAAGTCTTTGTAGAAATGACAAGAAAACCTGCAGCCTCTGCTACTCTGTGATGTGCAGTTACAGAAGAACTTGAAAGCAAAAGGAGATTTGAAACAGGGAATTAACAAAAAGATGAAACCCCCTAGTGCCTTCTCCTTTACTTAAGATTTAAAAAAAAAAAACATCAAGCATCAGTCAGGAAAGCAGTGATCACCCAGAGGGTTAGGCTAGCACAGCTACCTCAGGTTGCTGGTACAACAGCAGTAGCAAAGGATCTCCTGAAGTGCCGGATGCGGGTGGGACCCCAGTAAGCACTGCTGTGACACAGCCCTGGTTGGTAACGAGAGGGTCTGCAGGAAGCTCAGCTCCTGAAGCCCCATCCTCAGCTTCCACCTCAGAGTTCTGCATCTGGTTACTGGATTATCCCCAATCTAATAAAGTGTCAGATCTCATCAAAGCTTTTCATGAAGCTGAGGCGTTCCCAGTCTGCCTCTCTCTGCCGCCTTCCGCCCTAGTCCTGCAGTAGAGAGAAGAATCAGCCGCATTCTTGACCAGCCAGAAAGTTCAGATTTCAGGTCTCTCCTCACTACAGCACAGACTCAGGTCCCACCTCTCTGCCAGCTGCCTGTTGCCATGAGGTGTGTACATATTGTGTCAGGTAAGTCAGTGTCTTTGAAATAATGATTAAAACCACTTTGAATTGGCCAACAGAAGTTAAGAAGTTCCACAGGAAGGACTAGCACGCAGGCACTGCCTTACATGTGCCACGGTCCCCTAGGCAGCCAGCTTCATGATCCAGAATATTGCTGAATAGGCAAGAACAGGCAATTATTTAAAGGCATACTAATACTAGTGCTCAGTACAGAAATGTTCATTTTAAGTGTATTTCCTTCATGTCTTCTCTCCTTGCTTCTCCCTCCTGAAAAAGCGGCATCTATGCTGCCCTGACCTGCATTTTTCTAGATTGGTGCCCAGAGCTATCACCACACCACTCAAGGCTGACACACATTCTTATTAACATAAGTGTTCTCCAGATTCATCTAGTCAAGCCTAGCGCAGAGTTTTGATGGCATCATGCTGTAATCCCAGACACCGCTTATCCCTATAGGATAAACCTGAGAGCTGGGCAAAGCTTTCAAAAAAAACCAAACCACAGCAGCCTCATGGTTTTATGACAAGTGTGAACTGGGGGCCTTATCGCACTGAAACTGCTGATCAGTCCAGTGAACCTGAAGAGATGAAAGACATTCATGAATTTGGCCTGGGTTAGTCCCCAGATGGAAACAGTGCCTGACTGTACAGGTTACCAAGAGCGAACAAGGGTCAGAGATGACTTTGCAGGCCTGTAAAGAAAAAGGATGCAAACCAACACAATGAAGTAGCAAGAAACTCCTCCAAGCTAAGTTCTCCCACTCCACCCAGCATCTAACATAGTGCAGGCTTTACGTTCCTCCAATGGTCAAACAAAAGCCTGAGGTATTGGAGGGAAAGGATAAAAACATGAAACCTAAAGTGCGACATGATTAGCACAATGAGAAGAGAAAGAAAACAAACCCAATAACAGTCAAGCAGGAAAGCAGCACTTTTATAATGGGTCAGGTGGAAACAAAAATCCCTGAGTTTCAGCAGGAAAGAGTTAGTGTAAAAACACCAAAGCAAAGAGTTTCACATCCCTAAAGATCACTGCACAGTGAAGCATGCTGCTGAGAAAGAACACACTTAGGGCAGATCCGCTGGGATGGAAAAGCTGCATCCTGCAAGCGTCTGTACTCCAGACAGTGCAACAGGGGAGCTGCTAAATACAGCCCCACTGTACAGAGTGGCCAAAAGCGGATCTATTCCAAGGCCACAGAAGACACTGATTTTTAGCATCCTAAGCATAGCCAGGAATGGAGCACGTGATGAGAAGACAGGGAACTGGTTCTGCAGTAGAAATCACAAACCAAACATGTCCTCTGGAGCTGCACAGCACCAATGAGTTGTGTTTAACAGGGATGCTGTGTCTCAAAGGAGTTTGTCTCATTTGTCCACACAAGGGCATCAGGTGTCATTCGAGAGACCCCAGAGTGTCCGAGACACTTGTTATGGGCTAGCAGGTATGACACTGGACCTACGAATGACCCATGTCCATCAGGAGGTAGAGGCCATGTGAGATACCCTGACGCCTCTCAGATGACTTGAGATGCCTTTCTGTGAGCCGCCGAATCGTGCCCCAGATCTGCACCTCCTATGATGAAAGCACAGACTGCAGAAACCTCGATACTGATGTTTTCAGGTTCTGAGCTGAATCTCACTGCAGAAGTCTTAACAGTGTACACTAAGATGCCCTTGGCATCAGGAAATACCGTGCATAAGAAGAGTGCATGCAACCATCCATTTCCTTTCCTCTTACGAGCGTAAACATCTCTGACTCCTGCAAGAGCTCAGAGTGCTAGCAACAGGTCACAGGCTCTAGCTGCAATCCTCAGCCAAAAATAATAAAAGATAGGAATGGCCATGCCGGGTCAGGCTGAGGGTCCATCTACCCTAGCATCCTGTCTCCAGCAGTGGTCAAAACCAGATGCCTGGGGAAAAACATAAGAATAAAATAAGCATAAAGTGATATTTTCCTAAAATAATCTATCTTTTAAGTGTAGTCTACAATCTATTTTTATAATCTGTCTTTTGGAAAATTTGCAGTTAAGGAATTTCCTGAGCCAGAGGCAATATTTTTGTGTTGAATAGCCCTCAGTGGGTCTTTCTTCCAAGAATTTATCTGTCTCCTCTTATCAGTATGACCTACCACCAGGCTAAACTTGTGACTTTCCTGAAGCTCAGGTTCCTCCCCCTTGTTCTGCTGTTGTCTGTCCAGGCTCTGACAAAGACTGTCGACCACATTCCCTTCCAGCGGGCCAGCTCCTGGATTCAGGGCCAGAAGCAGCCTAGGTGATACCCAGTGTTTTCAAGAAGCCCCAGCTCTCTTGCACAGCTGGAAGCTTCTGCTATTTGTTATGAACCTCTGATGAGTGGATCACAAAGCACACTGATTATTTTTTTTTTGTCTTTCCCAATAACAAGTCTTCAGAGTATGTTCCCGAGTACGAAGAATGGCAGGAGTACGGGAAAGTCCTCCATCGCTCCTTGATCAGGCTCTCTACATAGGTGAATTTCTACATCTTCACTTATCTCCATGAGTAACAGGAAATGAGATTTATTATTTCTTCATCACTAACCCAGTAAGCTATATTATACAACACAGGCCTTCAGCGGAGTCTCTGGCTTTGCAGATCCTTCGGCAGTTAACTTCCCCTTCTGATGTCAGCTAGCTTCCCTCTGAATTTCTGTGATTGTGAAGAATAAGAAGAGTCTACAAAGAACAAGTTACCAAACAGCACCAGGACCTCCATACCTCTCGCTGACCTAGCTCAATTTTTTCCAGTGTGGAAAGAAATTTTTTTCCCTCCCATTATCCAGTTAATTATTTTTCCCTTCCATTACCCAGTTCCACACATCCATCATCTCTCCCTGCAAATAACTTCCTACCACACTAGCCCCGCACATCACAATTTTCACACCGTCCCGCGTCTGTGCAAGCTGTCTCCTGGCTGACCTGGCCCAAAGCATCCTTTGGCGAGCAGAAGCTCCAGTTTGAAGGTGTGGGATAAGACGCGGCTCCAGATTACTTTGCAGGGCTTACAGTTAGCACAAATACAGTGCGCTTCGTCCTTCTCTCCTGGAAGCTACACCACCACCGAGGAGGTCACCCCACCGCCTGGGAAAGGCTTTCCTGCTTGTGTGGGATTCTTCCTCAACATCACCTCCCTCGGACACACCAGCCAACACAAACGCCATCCCCTCCCGCCCGGGCGTCAGGGAAGCACCGAGCTTAGCGGGGCCGCAGGGCCCCCTCCAGCCCGGCCCACAGCAGCCCCACGGAGGGGGGAAGGAAGGGGCAGGCTGGACCCGCTCCCCTCCGAGCGCGGCCCGCCGACACCCCGCGCCCGGCCAGGCCCTCGCCGCCTGAGGGCCGAGGTTAGCCACACGGCTCTCGCCCTCCCTCAGGCAGGGCGGGAAGGGCTCGCCGCCTCCAGGGCCGGGGGCGCCGGTCGGGCCCCTGCGGCCGGCTCTGAGGGAAGGGAAGGTGCCGGGGAGCGGGGATGCCGCCGCGCCTCACCCACACTGCCGGCCAGGTCGAGGAGGACGTCGTGGCGGCCCAGGCGGCGCAGGAGGTCGAGGAGGCGGCCGACGGTGGCACCGCCGGGGCAGCGGCACTGCCAGTCCTCCAGCAGGGCGGCGGTGGGGTCGGGCCGCGCCTCCAGCCGCCGGATCTCCAGGTACTCGCAGCCCAGCTCCTCCGCCAGCGCCGTCCAGTCGGCGGCCGCCGCCGCCCGCGGGTTGAGGTAGAGGCCGAGGCGGCGCCGCACGCCGTAGTTAAGCGCCACCATGGGCACGGCGTGGAGGTCGGGCGGCGACGGGACGCGGCCGGGATCGGGGCCCGCCGGCGCCGTGGCCATGGCCGCTCTCGGAACTTCCCCCCTCCCGCCCCGCCGCCCTTTCGCTTCCCGTCTCGCCCCGCCTCGCCGGGCTCTGCCCGCCCGCCCATCCCCGCGGCGGAGCAGCTTTCGGGTGGCACGGCGGGCCGGGCTTCTCCCGCTGCCTGGCGTGAGGCCGGGCTGCCTCTGGAGCAGGCGGACTGCGCTGGCTTACCGCCCGGTCCTCGGGCTCCGCTCCGGCCTCAGCCGTGGGGCAGCCCCGGACGGGCAGACGCGGGAGCCGCGGTGCGGGTCCGGGGAGACGCTTCAGCCGCAGAGGGAACAGTGCTGTCCCTAATGCTGTTTTCCTCTATCCCCACCCGCCCCCAAATCGCCCCTTGGTGGCTACATTCCTGCCCGACCCCCCCGCACGACAAACAGTGGCATTATTAACATGGCCCTGGCAGGGCGTCCGCTCAAGATCA
>JANZLQ010000078.1:39764909-39783723 GCA_026212715.1 Elanus axillaris
GAACAAAGCCTCAATTCCTGACTCCCAACTCTTAATCAGCTGGTGACTTTGAGTACGAGGCTTGCCTGTACATGAAGCAAGCTGCCCTCTCTGTGAAATGAAGTCACCATTGTAACTGCTCTGAAAGCCATAGCTGATAGATGCCATCAAAAGCCAGATACTACAAAACATTCAAAACAATCCTAGAGGCTCACTCTGCAGGACAGGCAGGCACAGACGTGTTTGTGCATTTGCATGTGCTGTACCATTCTTCTGGAGGGCCACTGTGTGACATACTCAGGCTACAAGAGTTAGATGATCCATACTGAAAGGCAGACCCTGCTTGGCAAGTCACTGCTACGAAGCTTAGGGCATATAGGGTATCAGCTATCCCTTACAACCCACTAAAACTGCAAAAGACTTGCACTCAATGTAAGATTTTCCATCCTAATTCCAGCTAGGATATGAAGGATAAGGGCGCCACTTTTCTGATACAAGTTCTCTGGTGCCATTTGCTGGGGGCTCTCACTCTTATCTGGAGAAGCATCACTGCATGGAGCTATCAACAGCACATTCTGGAGGATCCTGCAGAAGTCCTGCACTGTGTTACTGTGCAAGCCCACCACTGCTCACAGCACTGGTGTGAGATGCAGCAATGGGAAGAGCACCCAGATCTTCCTGTAGATCTCCACAGCCAAAGCCATGTCAGAGCCCAGCTCCAAAGAAGCTCAAAAAACAAAATTACATTCACAAAGAAGGCTCTTTTAATTGTAGATAATGGCGAGGTGACTGGGCTTTCTCTGTACCTCCAGTCATCCTAGTGAGTAGAAAGTTTCCCGATTACCAGTAGCCTCTTGTATCCCACAGACAAGATCTTTACTGTGAGGCTGTTATTAGTATTTTGTTTTTTCCAGCCTGTACCTTTCAGCCTGGTGAGGAACAAATGCAGGTTTACCTCCTCAGCCTGTTTTCACTGCTCAGCATGGTGCTACTGATGGTCTCTCCATCAGTGTTGCCAGAGATAATGGCAACCGAGCAAAGATGCACAGGGCTGAACTGGGGACTGCCAGCCTGTTCAGACCTTCCTGGGAAGAAGCTATGGGGACTGAGGATGGAGAAGCAACCCAGGTATTTAACTGAGCTTGCATGGCTGCTGATTGCCATATGAGAAATGAATGGGTTGTCAGGGAGGTCTGTGACTCACCAGAATGAAGAAGGATGCCTCCAGCCAGGGTGGAGCTCTCTGGAAGCTGATCCAGCTATTGTCCATACTTGCCTGTTCTTGACTAGATGACTTCCCTGTCCACAGCAATCAATGCAAACATGCTCTGCCAACACTGGCTTCAGTGGCCAGAACACATTTCTTTTCATGTTCTATTTCTGGGCTATCCTCCTCCCCAGCCTCTGGGGTGAGCAAATCAGAGCATTGTTAACATAATTTATGTTTCAGATTTTCTTAAGTGTGACAGATCTAAAACCATACATGGAGGATCAAAACTTTCATTGCGGATTTCCTAGCTACATCTTGGTTGATGGCAGCTTCACTGTGGCAAAACTCCCATTTCTTACATGAGCTTTGGGAAGTATGCACCATGCAAGCAGTATATACACGCACTTGTATCAGCCTGAAAATTACCAATCATCTTCTGTATCCTTCCTTATTAGGCAGAGCTGTCCGCCTGTCTGTCACTCAGGGCAGGGAGCGCAAGCAACTCCAGATACACAAAGTGTTCAGTCTTACCAGCAAGTATTTGAACCATTCTGCCCCCATCCTCCAGTCCAGACCCAGGTCCTTGGTGAGAAAGCTGGCGACGTTCTGCCGCCCTCTGTTAGACATGAAGCCCGTCATAGCCAGCTCTCGCATGTTGGCATCAACAAAAGGAATCCCTGTTTTGCCTTCTGCAGAGACAAAAGACGGCGCTGGGACATGATGACATTTTTGGGCACTCATAAACCAAGCTGTGGTCATGCATTCACAGCTATCCAAGCAGGTAAGTCATTCATTGCCAGTGTACAGCAGCAGGGAGAGATTTCAGTGAGGTTTAGCTGGCATGCAGCCAACGAGATCCACTGGAATTTAAATGGGAAATAATACTGAAAATTTAAATGAGAAGTTTTTGCAAGAAAAAAACTAAGGTACAGAGAAAATCTCTGACTGGAAAAACAATCAGGTGGATTGCAGGGAATTTTGCAGAGCAAAATAAATATACAGACGATAGTGAGAAGGGCCAAGAACAGAAAGATTCCTGACAGGTGACTAACAGCAGAAAGGGATGTATTAGACAAGTCCCCAAGTGTTACTACCTGAAAGGCAGAGAGCCTTGTTGATTGTTAAGGGAAAAATTTATTGTACCCATGTGCAAATGGATACAGATGGCATTAATGTGAAGAAAGATATATAGGTGTGTATGTCACTGATTCTGATACTTTAATCTGTTATTCCCTCCAAGTTTTGAGATATTGTGCTTGCTATTCATGTGACAACAAAGTTATAAAAGCTAAAGAAAAGCAAGGATATTAAGAGGCTGTGGCATAACAAAAGATGTGATTTATTCTAATGCTGTTTTAACTTTAACTTTCTAACCAAAACCAATCAGAAGAACAAAATGTAGCAGGCATGGCAACCTAGCATTGATAAGAAGGGCTGGTCAGCCTCTGTGTGACTAAACAGAAGGGACCAACAGGTTGTAAACACTTCCACCTGGGCAGTAAAATGTAACTGCAGCACATCTCACAAAGTGTGTACCAGCCTGTCCAGTCATGATATCCTGTGGGGCTGCTCCTGTACAGTGCTCCTGTGCTCAGTCTCAGAAGGGAAGCCAGGTATCCTGCACTCACACTGAACCAAGAGGCTGGGTTCTTGTTTGGTGGAAACAGCTTAAATGACAAGCCCTGATCATGCTGACAATTCCCCTATGTAAATCTGAGTTAGCGTTAGGGCACATGTTAGCATGCAGACACATGGAAACCAAAAGCACACTTAGCCAAACCTGTAGTTTCTACTGACCTTTCCAACGGTCAAAGAGCTGAAGGTCCTTTTTCCAGGGGACCTCTTTATTTTGAAGCCCTATTGAGGAAAAAAGTGAACTATTAATGAAGACAAATGCTGACACAGGCAGTTATTAATAAAAAAATGACAGCGAAAGGCACCGTGGTTGACACAAGTTGTTAGGATGAAGCTAGCTCTCTCAGTGGTATTACAAACAAGCCATGTTCCTTCTACAAAGGTTTAGAGATGATCCACTCCTCCTTTCAATTGTTGCAAAGGGGTGTCTCATGCACATGGAGGATGCTTAAGCCCTAACAGATTTTGATTATTTGTTTTGTTGGGGTTTGCTCTTCTGTTTTTTAATTAAAAATTACTCAGACTTCACAAGTGGCCGGAGATGTGCTCTGGCCCAAGCTAATATTTTCTTGTTCACTTTTATTCCAGGACTATTTTAATGTGAAATCTGTTTCTGTAGCAGATAATAAACCCAGAATTACCAGGCAGAAGTCCCCAGTAACACTGCTTCTGCAGTGGGGTAGGAGCAGATGAGGGGAATGACTTTGTTTGCAGGTGTCCAGTGGCAATTACAGTCCTCTGTACAGTGGAATGGAGGCAGCAGGGAGGACTCAGCTGTAGCTCCAGACATACAAGGTTAGGCCCACTACTGGCATCCAGTGCCATCAGAGATGCTGCAGAGCATTTGAAACAGCCGCATAGGCCTGGCAGATGTGACACAGGCTGGATGCCAGGCAGACTGCCCTAGGGCATCTAAAACAGTGCTGTATGCTGAGGTGTGGGCAGCTACATCACATGGAGAACAGCTCAACCTGCACAGGCATCAGCTGTAGGGTTTCCTGACTATATGGACTAAATATTTGTTGTTGCACTGAGAGTTCAGACTCTCATTTCATGTGTAGACACCTGCATGTAAGTCACTGGCTCTGGAGCTGAATCTCATTCTGATTCCTGTGTAGTGCAAGGCAGAAAGAATATCTGGTTTCTTGGGATTCACGTTGCTGGATCGGTTCCTGCTCTGTCCCAGATTATCTGGTGAACTTGGGCAAGCCTGAAGCCTGGATTCTCTCCAAAGGTGGAATGTCTCCAGAAACAGCATCTTTACTCTTATTGTGCTGTTGTTTCCCACTGACACGTGTTAATAATACTCCCCATATCTAATCAGATTTGGGGCAAAAGTCTCGGTGTCTACAGTGTCTAGCATCATAGTTTTGAGGTACTTCTGTGCCAAGAGGAAGTCCTCAGCAACATCTGACACAAGTGCTGTGAGAAGAACATTTGTACAACCCCATGCTGACAGCCTCTTCTCTTTACTTTCCCTTTTGTAAGACTGTATCCTTCCTCTCCAAATATGGTGATCCATACACACCTCTTAATGAGAAAATTCTTCCGCCATACTTCAGGGCCACAAATCGAAAGTAATCCCGCCACAGCAGTTCAAACAGGACCCTAAAACACAAAGCTATGTCTGTATTGTACTGTGGGTCAGCTAAAATTACTGATTCAGGATTTTGCTTCCATAGCACCCATCATTAACACCGTGAGGCTTATTGTCAGTGAGCAACTTCACATACCTTCTCATGATAACAGTTCTTGCCTCAAGCCTACTTAGCCAGCTTGCACCTAGATGACTACAGTGAAGGCAAACTTTGCATGAATCACTTGGGAAACTTTTCTTAACTCAAGTGCAGGAGCAGAATTTCAGGAAACCTGTTCCTCATCCGTCCCTAGTGGGATGTAATTCTCCAAAGAGCAGGGCAAGGACCTGATTCAGCTTCATGCTTCCGCATGAGCAAGCATGTCAGCACATTCCTAAGAGCTTTGATTTAAGCAATAACCTTTATAAGGGACTTGAAGGCACCTTTGAAAACTGGGTTTACAGTGGTCTAGCTCATGAGATCAGGTGCTAGGCCCACAGAAAATAGAGTTTTATATAAAAACTTTTTATTAAAACAGCTTCTTATAAAATGATAGCACCTCAGCCTCTGAGACTTGCTTCAGCAATCTGGCATATTGGAAATACTCTGCTCAGCTGATGTTTTTGGTTACAAGATCTTCTTGAAAATCTGATTACAAAACAGGACAGTGTCCAAATGCTAAAACCTAGTGTCATGGCACTGAGGTTCAATAAGTCCCTCAAGTGCAGCCACCACAACCTATACTTCACTGCACAATTGACTCCAGTGCCTATGAGCTGACAGCTTTTTTTTATAATTATTTATCACTTTAAAATGCTCAGATCACCATGGCACCCCAGCTGCAGGGAGGCTGGCTGACTATTAGGTGGAAAAACATGAGTATGTTCATTTCTTGAAATCTTTCCTTTCTTAATTGTCTCTGAATTAAAAAAAAAAAAAAGGCAGCATACATTCAACAGGCAAAAGGTCGATATTTTATCTGTCATTTGAATTTTAATGAAATTGAGTATTTTGGCCAGAATTGTTGGCAATGTTCTGCCTGTTCTTCACCAACCACTGTGCTGTTTGACATGTTGCAAATGTAACAAACCAATACAAAAAACATAGTTCTGCAGTTTGCACAAACTTTCTGGTTTGGGTTTCTTCCCATCCAGTTCTACTGTTAGGCCAGGCTCTAACATGAACCTGCTTCTCCCTAAGAGCTCCCTACCAGGCTCTAATTCACAGTGTCTGGGCAGATCAGAGTGCCTAAGAAGTTCAAGGCCAGCCCAGGGATTGATACACTGACTCAACTGTCCCCCAGACTCCTTCAGGACAACCAGCAGGCAGGTGAGCAGTCAGCAGTGAGGTGAGGAAGGGCATGGGTGACGAGGCAGGATGCATTAGGCCCACTTCTGACAAGGCAGGATGGATTAAGCCCACTTCCTAGTCCTCTCTTCCCCTTTGCTATGGTGGTGTGGTCATGGCCAGGCAGCTGAGCAAGCAGAGGGCCATTTGCTGGACTGTGGCCAGAGGTGGTCCTGACACCATGCGATTTTTACAAGTCGCACACTGAGACTTTGGGGTGAAACCCTGCTCATATCCTTGGCATGAGAAACCCTTTGGCTTTTATTTGTAAATCATTCTCCTTCCTTTTCATCTAGCACATAGTAATAATACAGAGAAGGATGGTGCTGGTTTACAGAGATCAGTTTTAAAATACATGAGCCACAATTTGCCAACAATAATAATAACAACTAGCATTAATAATTTTTACTTATGAAGAGCCTAAAGCCTCTGGATGTCAAAGGCAGACTAATAAATCCATACTGAAATAGAACTGCAATGCAACCCAGAGGAACCAGACAGAAGGCACAGGAAAAACAAACATTAATTAAGGAGAAAGTTAACAAATCTCTACTGCGCGTGAGATGCCAGTTTCCTTTTCAGAGAAAACAAGCCACAGTGATCGTGCAGGGACATACCAGTATGTGCTCTGATTTGCCGTTCTCTCTTTCTCATACTTCTGGATCTGCTCATAGATGTATCGAGGTGAAATGCAGCCCAGCGCCAGCCTGAAAGCAGAAGAATGATGTCCTGAACGCAATGTGGGACTGACAGCTTGATGTCTAAGCAGAGGGAGTGGAGGGGCAGTTTTGTGTTTAGAGCTGTTGTCTGAAAACTTTGCTCAGTTTGCAGTTCTGCCACTGACTTCCCAAAGTCGTGTGACTTTTTTGCAACTCTGCAATCTGAGAATCAAAATCCTCCCCCCTTCCAAGCGTACGACTGTTACAGGAGTCTCCAAACTAATGAGATAAATCATTTTACAGAAGTTTGACAAGTTTTACCTAGAAGACTTTGATCTCAAATGTCAACCTCTGCATCAGCTGTCCTAGCTGTTCAACAGCCCTCCTTTTACTATAAATCTATTTATCATATGCCCAGGGCTCCTTTCCCGGCAGTACCTTAGTGTCTCATTTGAGCAACCACAGGAGGCAAGTGACCTGCTGAAAATCTCAGGCAGGGTAGGAAAAGTAAGGAATCAAACCCAGCTCTGGCATTTCAACCCACTGGGGTCCCTCTATTTGTTCCAAATCAGTGCTGTGCAAGACAGGAAAGAGCTTGTAGATGCCAACCCCATCACAAAGGGTGATAAAGAACAACTTTTACCTTAATTTTCCTAGAAATGTATTTTACTGCAATTTCCCACTAGGGCTTGTGGAAACATTTGATGTTCTAATGAATTCTGGAAAACAGGAAGAAAGGGCCTGAAGAGTTTTTCCTTCATTGTTGAGCAGCTCTAACACTTAGAAATGGCCAGTATGAGATGTGAATGCCTGGCCGCAATCTGACCCGGTCTGCTTTTCATTATCTGGCAGAGGAACACTTTGGGGCAGGCAGATCAGGACTGTCTGCTCTGGGCAAATGACCAGCTTGGAAAAACCGGAGTGGAGGCCACAAATAAATAACTGCGGTGCCAGTGGTCCTGGGATCCTAAAGTGCCACCAGGTGGAGCCATCCACTGCAACCATTACAGCACAAAGACAGTTGAAAAATAAGAAACCCTGACCTGTAACAGCCTCAGCAAATTGTTTCACAGTGCAATTATGTCAGGAAAATAGTCCAGATGTTCTCAGAATTAGGCTGAACTGGGTTCTGCTGCTGCAGTTTCAGTCTGGAATTAACTTTGCCCCTTCCAGTACCAGAGACTAAAACCCCTAATTAGAAGTCATCATATTTACCCAGATGAGATCCTTTTGCAATAGGAATCATAAGAAGTGTCTCTTCACCCCACAGAAAAATGGAATGCCTGTGAGTTGAGGCAACTTGCCCCACAGTACTCAGCAAACCAGGACTGGATCAAGTTCTGCTTACAGCCCTATCGACATGCTGAAGCTACGCTTCTTCCTTGGCTGCTCTCAACCACTCCAGATAAACAAAACAGCACAAAGCTAAAGACAGGTTGTGTGTCTGTCCAGTGCCCTGTCGGCACAGTACTGCTACACTTCAGCAATTCCTAATTGCAGAAATGTTCCCAGGGAACCACTGCCTGGAAGCACAATAAAGAGCAGCTCTCTGAGACTCCTCGACCCCAACAAAAGGGCAAGGGAATCACACCTAGGGTCCTACCCTTGCCCAGTGAGCACTCAGCAGACAGGTAACATCAGTTCGGGATGGGAGCAGAGAAGGAGCTTCCAGTCTTACAACAAAAATCTTTACCATGGTGCAAATTTAGTTGAGTAATCCATTCCCACCAATCCATTCCGAGTCTCCTTGTAAGATGCAACCAGGTTCTGTGCAAGCAGAAGAACAAAAGATTTTAATACTTTACGTCCAACCTGCTAAATAGATTTTATTTTATACTGGAGCCAGGGCAATCTAGCAGGTCTGGGCTCCCTCTTATGGCTGCCTGCAAGGACTACAGAGCTGCCAAATTACTGCCTCCAGTGCACAGGAATTAATCAGGCCAGCAGTTTTCATTATAGCTCTGGGATGCGTGTCACAAGCTATGCTCCTCGCTTCAGCCTGTAGCACATTTCTTTCTACAAGCACTATGAACCTGGCTGTGCTGCTCCCTGCCCATACCCACCTGACTCCAGGTCAATAATCCACTTAAAAGCACCAGTAGGACTGGCAGACAGTTCCATTGTCCATATGGCTGCTTGTTTGGGTTTGAAACCCACAGTGTCTGACAGCACCCAACACTAGCTGCAGGAATCCTGATCACTGTTATTTCTGGGCCACCCACATTTACAGCAGGGTGGAGATCTTCCATTTTCTGAGTACTCCACTGACAAAGCAGAGGACATAGGGAAGCCTGATCTTTCCTTGATCCCCTTCACTGCACAGGTTACAATTGCTAAAGGGCTCTTCTAGCTCACCAAGGAAGACAGTATTTGCATAACAAATAACAAGGAACAGGTTTTCCAGCATTGATTGTATTACTGTTTGATCAAGAGTAGAAGCTATGCATGCTTGCACTGGTTTTGATGGGGATAGTTAATTTTCTTCATAGTAGCTTGTGTGGTGCTATGTTTTGAATTTGTGATGAAAACAGTGTTGATAATGCAGAGATGTTTTCATTATTGCTCAGCAGTGCTTACGCAGAGTCAAGGCCTTTTCTGCTTCTCACCCGACCCCACCAGCGAGGAGGCTGGGGGAGCACAAGAAGTTGGGAGGGAACACAGCTGGAACAGCTGACCCCGACTGACCCAAGGGATATCCCAGACCACAAGATGTCATGCTCAGCAGTAAAAGGTGGGGAAGATGGCGGAAGGAAGGAGGGGGGAATGTTTGGGTTGAGGGCGTTTGTCTTCCCAAGTAAGTTAGGTGTAATGGAGCCCTGGAGATGGCTGAACACCTGCCTGCTGATGGGAAGTAGTGAATGAACTCCTTATTTTGCATTGCTTGTGCATGCAGCTTTTGCTTTGCTTGTGTATGCGGTTTTTGCTTTACCTATTAAATTGTCTTTTTCTCAACACATGAGTTTTCTCACTTTTACCCCTCTGATTCTCTCCCCCATCCCACCGGCAGGGAGCAAGGGAGCAGCTGCGTGGAGCTGAGCTGCCTAGTGGGGTTGAACCACGACAATGCTCTCCAGCAGCAAGGGAATGCTAGAACTTCTGTAGCACAGCTGAAAGAATCCCCAGGGGGCTGTCCCAGTGAGTGCACTGGGCACACTTCTTAATCCATCTCAGCTGCAGAGATGCTACCCCCTTTATCCACAAAGCTGCATAGGGTCTGATGCTGTTGAAAATCAGCACACATATCTTCATTTAAATTCACACAAGGCAAATTTAAGGCAGTTCCTCAAACTGGACCAGGAAAAAGTTCAAAAACGGTCAGGACTCACACACAAAATGTAGTCAGCAGCAGCTTCACTCCACCAAAGCGAGGGAGCAAGAAGTACCCGTACTTACTGGCTTTAAGTTTTTAAACTGAGCTACTGGGAACCTCCTACTATTTTTAACTCTAGGCAGCAGCTTGGGTTGGTTGTTCCTCACCCACATTCAACTGCAGCCCTTCAGGCCACTTTTCACTCCTCCAGAATGGAGGAACTACATTGCTGATGATGTGGGTCAGGAGAGTAGAAAAGGCAACTCAGGGTAAAGGAGCTAAAAAAATTGTCCCGATTCCCAAAAGTTGATGGAAAAAAAAGACTTAAGAGGGATGTCCACTAAACTAGGTTCCTAAGTATTTGGCTTGCATTCCCAGTTCCTGGATGACTCCTTTTTTATTTAGTTTGTCTTTCTGAAAAACTGAAATAATGCTAATTCCCTCCTTTGTAAAGTGTTATACAGGAGCTAAGGAAGTATTAGGAAGTGAAACTGCAGCCACACCCACTTGCACAGCCATATGTACAAGGGGGAGGATGTAGATGAGGAAATATAAGAGTTACCGTGTCCCAAAAATAATACTGCAGTCTCATTAAAGCCTGTGTCTCTCCTCCACTGCAAGGGAAGGCTGTTCGTGGATCATTCACAGGATCTGCCACAGAAAACATCATCACCTTGTTACCCCCTTGGAAAGCATTTCAAAGGTAGGGAACTTAAAATCTAGGGATGTACAGCAGTAGGACTGTCTGCTTTGGGGACATAAAAGATTTGTGCCCTGGTCTTTCTTTAAAACAAGGGCCACATCAGACATATTAAAAATTACTGACTAAGAGGATGTTTTCTACCCAGCTGCAAAGCAGCTCCTCCATGCAGGGAATGTACCTTCATTTGCTCTATGAGTGAAGGGAAGCTTAGTTACAGTTTGAAGGGCAACCACCACCTTTGGGAGGCCTCCCTGTTTTGTTCGTCAGTAAGAGACAACTCTAAGTAGGATTTCATGGGAGCAACTGCCAAATTAAGTTTTCTTACCCTTCTGTCCCAAATTCTCCATTGTAGGAATACACCCTTCTTCCACCCCTGGAGCCAGAGGCTTTAGCTGATCTGCCATCTGCAGGGTTGGCCGGACCTTCACCTCAGATTCCACCACTTTTCGGAAATGGGTGTAGACATCAGGCAACCTGTACAGATTACACTGCAGTCAGATCTCCGCAGCACAGCTACCCTGGCCCCTCCACACAGCACCACATAGCAGTTTCTGCAGATGGAGGGTTGGCTTTCCAGGCTTCGCTCCCCAGAGGGCAGAGCGTGTAATTGTAATGCATGTTTGTACACTGCCTGGTACACTAGAGGTAGATGCCCCTGGGGCTAGCAGCAATCAGAAGTTCATTCCTTCACTCAATTTCTTTTTGTTTCTGATATAAATGGTGCCTTTTCAATTTTAAGGTGTGTCCTGATGGGGCAACCCATGAGGTTCAGATTTATCTCACCTAACTTCTGATTACCCACAAGGCTGACCTCAGTGTAAAAATTTGCAACCTCCTGCTGCCTTTTCAGTCAATGGAGAGAAACGGGCATTTTTATGGCCTGACTCTTTGGCCCCATTTTATACATTTTCTATAGGATACCATGAATCACTCAACTCCATCGACTACACTTCAAGTGACTATTAAGGGAGCCATAAAGAGCCCACACGCAAAGGGCTACTGTCATAGGCAGCTGCATTTAGCCAGATGGGGTAATGGAGCAATCTAGCCCAATGTCACAAGGACTCCGGGCACTGCAGACCGATTATCCAAACTGTGCTGGTGGAAGGGCAAAGAGAAATCAGTCCCTCAAATCAATGGTCAAACAAACCCCTCGGATTTATGCATACTGAAGTGTAAATCCTACTAGTACAAAGGGATGAATGTGCCCCTTCCTGTTGATGTGTATGAGCATGACAGCATTTTTCCATAAATGTAGACAGACTAATAGGTCCCTTCCCTGTGGGATCAGATGACTAAGACCCCTCCTGAGCAGTTTACTCGTGTGAGAAACAAATGGGACAGTGGAGAAGTGAGTGATACCATGGAGCAGCCCACCTGGCAATAGGCTTGAAGGGAAGGTCATCCCGATGATACAGCGTGGATGCCCAGAATGTGTGAATCTTCACCCCGTGCTGACTACACACCTGGCACAGCTCCTTCTCCACATCCAGCTCCTCCTGCGTGGCCTAGGGAGAACAAAACGCAGTGAGGCCATGGCTGCACAGCCTCAGCTCCCACATGCACACTGACCCTGGTCCTCAGTCTTGCCTTCCTCCCTCATCTCATTTAGCTTCATCTCTTTAGAGAGAGGTGCACATAGACAATCTCTGAGTATTTCCCTCTGCCAAACCCAACAAATGTTTTCACTCTCAATTAGTAGTGCCAATGCCAGAATAAGGAATCCCTTGATGTAGCATGTTGCAGATCTTTTAATTCTGCATAGACTAGAAGGGTGACTGGACAAATATATGTAAAAGAAAACCACTGAGGGTTATTGAATATCAGGATACCATTCCTGTTTCAAGAAGTTCTTGAGCCACAGATTCTTGGAAGTTGGGAAAGTATTCAGAGGAAGTATCTTCATAGATTTGTCCCACTCCTGTTTTCTCCTCTGGGTCAACAACCAATCTGTTACTGGTCGCTATCAGGAAAAAGATTCTGGAATTAGAAGAAGCCTTTTGTCTGATCCTCTGTGGTTGTTCTTAGTGCTGCATGGAACAAGGCACTATGAGATGCATAGGTTGTCGTTAGAAGGGTTTTAGGCCTGACAGCAGGAACACCTGAAGTGCAGGTCACAGAGTGATCCTGCATTAGACAGCTCTGAGGTCCAGACTTGGCTAATACTGAGTGCATCTATGTACATACGTATGTATATGTGCGTACACAAAGCCCTCAGACTCAGTGGTTTGGATTCAGAGCTCTCCATTGAATTCAACAGGCTCTGGATCAAACCACTTAGCTCAGTGAAGACAGGTCAGTGACACACCAACCCCATCGGCAATCCAAGACCAGACTCATATTTCATTCTTCAACACACTGCTGGGCAACTGTCTAAATATAGGTGCTGACAACTCACTGTGGGCTTTTTCTACACTTGATACAATATGCCCCCCTGACAGCTAGCTCCCTATGCAAGAAGGGTGCCAGAAAGAGGCAGCTTGATGCAAACAGAAGGAGAAATGGACTCAGCTGACCTAAAAATGCCAGTTGCCGGAAAATCCTCTTCCTCCAGACACAGCACTTTCAAGTGATCAATCACAAATAGCTGCTGTCATCCAGCAAGGACTCCCACCCAGACACCTACACCATCCCCATCCCAGGAGCTAGCCAGTTTCCCCAAGGTTAACAATACCACGGACAAGAAAGGCTCTGAACACACAGGATCTGCATGACTATTTGTTTGTGAAGAAAGCTCCACAACCTAATTTTATATTTTAACAATGTCACTCAAATATTTTCCTTACCTCTTCATGGAAAGCCACAGCACTGACAGAGCCCAACTGCGTAATCAGATCACAAACCACATCTTCTGGCCTCCCCTTCCTCACAACCAGGGTACTGCAAACACAAAATACTGACCTGAACTAGGCTTGATGTTATTGTTATTTATGTGTACAGGAGGCCGAAGTCCTGGCCCAGTCACCCATGTACTAGTTCTCTAGGGAGCACAGAGAGCGTATGGAGGCAGGCAGACATGATCTGAGTAGCCTACGTTTTTTTAGGACCCACTGAACACAGTTTATAAGCCTCTGGGGCTGAGTTTGTATCAAACACATTTCTACCACCCCAGATGCCTTAGAAAGGATGACTGGGCAGAAAGCCAGGCTGTTACCTAAAAGTAAAACTGTCAGATTGGTTCATCCTCACACACTAAGGCTGAGATGCAAGAATTTATTCTTCTTTCAATCCCTTTCACAGGTAGTGGTGGCCTGTGGGCAGACCCCTCTCCACTTTCATGTGGGAGTATATTCAAAGAAATTCCTTCCTCTGAACATTCGGTGTTCGTAACAGAGTCAACAGAACTTCCCTCCCACCTTGCAACCTCACCAACTGCCCAGATGTGTACCCAGGGCACCAGACCAAAAGAGAAGCTGTGGTGAGAAAGTTCATCAGAGCTGGGTGCAGAGTTCTGCGAGGAGCCTCATACGTGACTCTGTGCTTTTTCCTGTCTCTTGCACACATGCATGTCCACATGCATATACACACCCACCCTACTGTGTCATCTAAGAGAGGCCTGTGCTGGAGAAGAATTTCTTGAAGGGGTAATACAGTGTTTTTGCCACAATAATTTAAAGCATAACTGAAAAGTTTCTTCAAAGGTGGGCTGGGTCTGAAGAAGGCAGGAGCAACGGATGCTGCTGAGAGAGCAGTTCCCCTTACTTCCCACAGAAAAGCAGAGACCAAGCTGCCCACAGGGAGCACCACAGGTTGGATGTGGAGGAGATTTCTGTCTACTACTACCATGAAGGCACTTGATGGTTGTGGAAATGGAGCCTAGGTCTTAGCATGGCTCTTCACAACCATATGTCTGTCACTGCAGAAGACCAATCTGTTATCAGCCACTGACAACAGCACAGCAGCATTCAAGCAGCTCTGAATCTTTTCACTGTGGGGTGTGGGTGCAAATACCCAGTGATCAGTTCTTTCAATCTCCTGTAACATTCACCATCTGTGTGGTCCACACTGCACTGCAAACCCAGAGCCATTCCTCTTGCTTCTACTACCACTGTTATGCTGCTCTGAGAGAAGACAGGCTGGCTGATGCACCTCCTGCTAAGCAAAGCCAGAAGTTATGTGGTAATCGGATTCTTCAGCATGTAGACCTTCAGGCCCTGGTCTACCCCAGTTATGGTTTCTAAAGGCATAGTGTCGGAGGAATCCCTGAAGACCCCCTTCCCAAAGTGTAGCCTACCAAAAAGATTGGGTTTAGCAGGACAGGGCATGACCAAACTTAACTCTCCAGTCTCACAAGGCAGGATCTATGATGGTCTGTCTCAAGACAACTCCTAGGGCAAACTCGCTAGGAACAAGGAAGGACGCACGCAACAGTAGCTAGTATCATTGCCTAAATCTCAGAAGACTGTTGTTCATGTCTCCAGTCGTCAGGACTCTGGGCAAAGTGCTGAAGGCTGATGCACATCTGTTGCATCCCAGTTCAACAAAGCAAAACCCCTAATGGCATGCAGCCTGCATGGCTCTTCACTCCCTTGCAAATGCCACAGCAGGTCATCTGAACAGGGTTATGTGTGGGACGTTATTGTACCTAACAGAAGGACTGTGGTGGCTCTGTGAAGCGAGCCATCATCAGAGCCCAGAGTATCTGACATGATTTGACTCACTGAACAGATATGTGTCAAAACCAAGAAGGAAAATAAAAATACACGTGTTATTTGCACAGTGCTTTCTCAACTACCTTCCTTTTTTCTTGAGTGTTTCTCTTAGATCCTTCACGCTTTCCAGCAAAAACCTGAGCCGATGGGGCCCTGTCTTCGGGAAGCCATAGCAGGGGGTGCCCAGGTAGTGCCGCGGGTCGAAGCAATAGAGGGGAATAACGAAATCTGCATTACTCTGAGCCCAGTGGAGCACCTGGAAACACAAAGAGGGCCATGGCAGCTCTCGGGGGCTGGATGCAGTGCGCACCCCTCCCCAGCCTACCCAGGAGCAGGGTTATTTCTAAAGAATACCCGGGGGGCCGCTGGCCGAGCCCTACCTGATTATCATGGGCGCGCAGGTCGCAGCGCAGCAGACAGATGGCCGTCCTCGCCGCCCCCGACATGGTGCCTCGACGGGGCCTGTCCCTCCTCACTCGGCCCGGCTCTGTCCTCCCTCAGCCCGGCCCCCTCAGCCCAGCTCGGCCCTGTCCTCCCCACGCTCCGGCGCCTCAACCCGCCCCGTCCCCGCCCCGCTTCTCCCCTCAGCCCGTTCCCGCCTCACCGCCCCGCTTCTCCCTCAGCCCGTTCCCTCCTCACCGCCCCGCTTCTCCCCTCAGCCCGCCCCGCCAGGGAGGAGCCGTCCCGCCTCCGGCTCGCTGCGGCCACCCCCGCGGCCTCCGTGTGGGCCCTGTGGGACGGGCGGGACCGGGACGATCCCTCAGCAGCGTCGGTCGGGGCTGTGTGGGCACAGAGGAGGCGGCGGGGCAGGAGGCCCGTTTCCCTTCGTCTGGGGTCCCCACGCCTTTCGATGGCAGCCTCTCACCAGAGCCCTGCCCCTGAATTTGTAGGGTTTTGTTTTTTTTTTTAAACCTCGATAATCTCTTTATCTTCCACATAACAACAGCTGGCAACCACCTCACACAGCAGCGTGGCCCCATTCGTTGCGCTGGGGCGCAGCCATGATGAAACCAATGCCCTGCAAGGAGCACAATTAATCATGATTAGTATTCGAAAGTGCCAATGCTGTGATATGACCGCACCCTTGCCCGCTGGCATGCAAACCAGCTTTGTGGATAGCTCGCTCACCTGCTGACTAACAAAAGGTAAGCTGTAGATTAGCAATAATTGATGTCTTTGACTCCCAGCACTGACAGCAGCGGCCAAACTGTAAAGGCTTGTCTCATCCTATAGTTTCCACAAGTCGACATTGGATGCCAGTGATCACACATCCCTTACTCACTGAACTGTCCCTCAGGATCTTTTTTTTTTTGGTTCAATGGCTCTCATAATAAGAGGAAATGCAAAAAAATCCTGCTTGGCTCAGAGGTCTCCAGCCACATGCTCCCCTTGTGTTACTCCACTGATTCTCTTGGGGTGGGAGAGGATGGGAAAGGGGTTAACATGTTGCAGCAAGGACTTGGTGATGATTGAGGATCCAGGTTTACAGAAATTAATTGCTGCATCTCATTTAAGTACCTGAATTGCTGAAGCGGAGCTTTTGGTGGAGCCACACAGACTCCTAGATGATCACCAGAGATTAAATGTGATACCCAAACCCCAGTGGGTCCTGGGGAGTCCTGGCTTTATTTCCATCTCCTCCAGGCCTGCAGGTCCTCTGCATGCAATCTGCATTGGCTGGCTGCGGGAAGTGATGCCGATTCCCTGTGTGACCCACATGACACATCGTCTCCTCATTCCTTTTCTGTGCAACAAGGGCTCCTTTTCCTGGCTCAGCAGACTGCAGTCCGCTCTAAGAACCAGTGACTCATCCCAGAGGACTCATGTTTGGTGAAAGGAAAATAAAGCCAAAACTTTGGCTCGTGCCCAAGGAAAACACTGTTGTTGGCTTACAATGCATATGCCATAGAAGCCAACACCTCTCTTTATCGTATTAGAAATGAAGGGATTTTACAAATCCAGTTTATAAATCTTCCCTGTTTGCCTTTGCCTTCATTTGGACAAACAATGCAGTTGGCTTCACTCTTGCTTGCAGTCAGGTTTCCCGCCAATATCTTGGTTGACATTAAGCTGGGCCAAGTCTGGCAATAATGACATCCTCTTGTAACTTACTCATAGCTGCTAGACAGCCATCCACTTGCATTGCAACTTCAAGAGGTCTTATTTAATGGGCATGCAAAAGAGAGGTGCCCTACTGCCTGAAAAGGGTTTACTTCCCATTGGCAAGGAAGGCTGGTTTCCACCAAACAAAAACCTCTGCAACATAAATGGAGAGAAGAGATTTGAAACTTTATATGCCAATGAGGAAACAAAAGTGGGCTTAAAAGCAAGTGAGTCTCTGCCAGTTTTCTATTTGTATAGATATAAAAGATGCAAGTTGTCCAATGTTGCGGTAGTGGCAAAAGTACCATGACAGACTGCACTGACACAGCTGTTAAATGTGGTGATCTACGTAGCAAGAGCTGGCAGGAAAAACAGGTGTCCATAAAGGATGAACAGTTTGCTCAGGCCCAGAACTCAGACCTCCTTACACCCAACACTGTACCCTTTCTGTCACGTTGCTGGAGGTCAGTTTTATTTCCTTTGCACTCTTGTAGGAGAGTACAAATTCTTTTGCACACTCAAGCCAGTGCTTTCTAAAATAATGCTGATTGCATCCACTCTGTAGTCTACCCTGATAATAAAGGATGATAGTTTTTTACTTACAGTTATTTCTCCTTCCTAGATTCCACATGTACGTCTGCTCAGTCCCTGCTTTTGTGAGACCTTACGAAATCATCCTCTGAAAATATGTGTAACGGGGTCACTTAGGAAAAGTGGTGGTGAGGAGTACTTTGTTCTAAAATGAGAAACCAGGAGACCTGGCATTGTGAACTGCGGGCTCTCCTGTCTCCTTGCCTGGATTTTCCATTCAGATGAACATAGTCAATGAGAGCAAAAGCTTTGTATTTTTTCCACTGACACCTGTCTCTTTACTCCAAGATGGTGTTCCAGCTTTCCATTCTCCCTTTGGGAAGCAGAGAAGCTTTGCCAACAGGGGCGGCAATACCAGCATTCTCTATGCCAGTATGGAGGGGAACAAGCTTTCCACTGTCATTTTTGTTCTTTTAAGTATCCTCCAAGAAATGGCTTACTTCCTGGAGCCCTGAAGTTGTTAGGTAATTCATTGGACATGGGGAGAGGTCTGTGAACTTTGATGAAGTTCCACAGGGGACCTGTGATAAAAGAATCAGATAGCTATGGACTATCCAGACCTAGGGGAAACCTAGGGATCAGGCTAGACAGTATCTAGCAATTGCTTCTTGCAACGTGAACAGTGGCATGTGATCCCTTTGTTTCTCAGAGACAACCTCATGGGATACCAGGTCTTGGACAGACCCCAACTCCCAAGTCAATAATCATTTAGCAGTACTCTTCCCTTTGTTGCTTTGAGTGTCACTCATTAAAGCCATTTATTGTCTCTTGTTTGTTGGAATTGAGTGTTACAGTCAGAAATCTCTGTTGTAACCATCTCGAATAACAGAGCCAGAGAATTGTACCTCATCACCCCTGCAGTAAGCTCTCCTTTTATGGCTTATGCAGAACAAATCTGTCAGAAAGACAGCCATATTTTTGGACAGAGGAACTGGAGGTGGACCAAGCTTTCTCCTTCCCCTCCCCTCCCCGCTCATAGGGCCAACCGCAGCGGCCACTGCATTTAAAGAGCGCAGGAATCCCTCGTGTTCAAACCCTTCGAGGCCCA
>JANZLQ010000078.1:39800764-39854710 GCA_026212715.1 Elanus axillaris
CCCCCCCCCCCCCCCCCCCCCCTTGTGCTATGGTCACTTCTGGCAGTGCTGCCTGGGTAATATAAAGTGCTCCTGGATGCTGACTTGAGTCATGGGTGGCTCCGACAAAAGGACAGCTGTGTTGTTTTCTACATATCCTGATGATGGTATCTGTCTGAAGACTCGCATGGCTTCTTCACCTTGCTTGGCTGAAATGATCTCTTGAGCATGAAGGATTTGAGGAACCATGCCCACTCTTGCCTATTTTTTGTTCAGGGTGGGGATGCTTGCTGGGGCTCTCCATGATGCTCTCTCCAAGACATGTGCATGATGCGTGTCACCGTGTTATCTGGCTGATGGATCAAGAAGAAGAGAGAAAATGTTTAGTCATCGCAATATTTCAGCAACTTCACCTACAGCATTACCGGTGTGATTAACAGCTGGTGCATGCCCTGTTGGCTCTGGGATGGGGTGTAAGGGGTGAGGATGTGTTTTCTGTTTGCAGTTTCTGCTATAGGAGGTGAGAGCAAACAATTGGCTTTTGGACCCAGCACAAAAGGCGCTTAAGATTTTAACTGTCTTCACCTCTGGAGGGAAAGCTGGGGATAAGCTAGGTCAAGTCCTGGTCTATGTCCAGGAAATCCTGTGCAGGAGAACTTCCCTTTCAGGAAGCCTGTTGGGCAGTTCCAGGGAGGTGGTGTGGCATGCTGTGTTTTCATCCTGGGTCCCAAAGCTGTTGGGGACTTGGATGAGGTGGAGCAAGACTTCTAGTACCCAGCTTATTATTACACGGGTAGTCGATTTGCCTTTCGTAGCGTGCACTGCCAGAGAGGTGCAGTTTGGTGTCTCACTTCTATGGGAGCTTCTCAGGCAGCGGTGGCTGTGTGTTTGCTGTGGGAGTCACTGAGAGGTGATGAAGGTGGGAGGTGTTTGTGGAAGAACATGGGATGTGTTGGAAAGGGTCTCCCCTTGCTGCAAGGGGAACCTCCCACCTCCCTGACCTGTCTTGGGCTGGATTTCCAGAATCTCAGCCCTGGGTTTTGACAGATGGGTGCTTTGGACAGGTATGATTGAAGGGCTCTAGGTGGTATCACAGAACACTACCATCTTCATGGCTATATTCAGGAGTGTCACTGAGGGCGTTGAGTGGTGCCCCTGCAGTAGTCTCCCTCACCCAAAGCGGGTGGTAGGGAAATAATATAACACATATTTGAAAAGCCTACTTTTCCCTTTGCAGTGCTTGGATAAATTGCATGAATGTTTATTGTGCGAGTCTTGAGGTGGCAGCAGACACAGTGGTGTTCTGCTTAACTGCAGGTTGGCATCCTTCTGGTTATTAGCTTGCAATCCTTGAGAAATGAGAAGAGCAAGCATTTGGTCAGGGACTGATGAAAGCTTAAGTATGTCTTCCATGCACTTGCGTGCATATGTGCATCGAGTCCTGTATCTATGTCCCGTGCAGTCACCACAGACCCCTGCTTGGCAGGGGTCTGGTGGATGAAGCATCCTGCAATTCCTATTACAAGCCTGCTTGCCCCAGTATTGGCTTTTGGGCTGGCAGGCAGCAGGTTTCCTAGCTGCTCCAGCTTGTGGGAAGAGTGTGGGTAAGGGACTTGCTGCCTTCTTGCTAATCCCTGCCTCTGTTGCTTCCCCCTCCATTTGCTGCCCATAGCGGGCATCTCTGCCTGCTCTGAGAGCATGGGGTGCTGAGAAGCACCCCTGCCATGTGAAGGTCAGGACCATGGGTGATCCTGGCTGCTGAAGGCTTTGCCAAGTGCTTTTATAGGACATGCTTTGTGGCGTGTCTTATAAAACCTCCTGCAAGGTAAACTATTTTGGGGCCGTCCCTGACATAACCTGTCAAGAAAAGGTCTGCTCTTTGACTTACTGCTGAAAGTGTGGCTGTGGATGGATGACCAGTTGCTTACCTAGCATTACCAAAGCAACGAGTTGTTGCTTTCCATGACTCATGAAAATGCACTGTAGGCTCTCTTAAGAATGGCTGAGATCATTTCTTGGCTGGATTGGGGTATCTGGTTTCCTTAGCAAATAGCAGTGGGGGTGGAGGGAGGGGGATTTCCAAACTTGTTTCTTTGTATGTATGATCTGTTTTTTTGAGCTTGCCTAATAAAATACTTCATTTGAAAAAGGGAGGGAAAAAAAAAACCCGTCTGTAGCTTCCATCTCTCTGTTTAGTTTTCGTAGCATGTCTCATTTAGTTGTGTTTTGCTGTAAAAAGGGGAAAGGTACTAATAACATTCTAGAGCCACATGCTGTATTTTTCCTCTTAAGCAAGCACAGAAACATTATGGGTGGTATTTTTCTTTTAAAGCAAATTCTTCTGCAGAAGGAGAAGGAGGTGCGGAGAAAATTCTGCAAACAAAACCATAAATGCATCAATTTTTTTTGTTGATAATGTTTACTCAAATAGAGGACTGATTCTATAGTGATGCAGCAAGGCAGAGTATTAGCAAGAGGTATTTTAGTGTTTGGTCAATCTTTTATTTATTTATTTATTTATTTATTTATTTATTTATTTATTTATTTATTTATGGACCCTTGATTCGCTTTCCATTTTTGTCTGTGCAGTCTAATGGGAGCAGCACAGCAAGATTATCATTAACCGAAGGAGAATCAAAGTGGTGATAGCTTTGTGATAACTTCAGGTAGCAGGAGGTCCCCAAGTGTTTTGCCACCTCTGCAGCCAGGTTGCGGCAGCCTCTGCAGTATCTTTCGTGGTCTAGCTCTGCTTTGCAGGCACCTGAGAGTGGGCAGAGAGAAGGGAGGGGAAATCCTCAGTAGGCAGAAGGTAATTGTTTGAATAGGGAGATACGTGGAGCAGTGGATTTAATGTGCCTGTGCTTTGCAGATGGTGGAAGGAGCGAAGGTTAGGCTTGTTAAACACTGTATGCAGCAGTGTTAGCTGAGTTCAGGAATTTAATACATGTGGACCAACCTCTTGTGCTGTGCATGTTCTCTGCCAGCGCTTGGCTGTGGTTGAATTCCCCAGCTGGGGCAGGCAGAAGCGTATCCCGGTGTGCTGCGGGAATGGGCTAGGGCTGCAGAGGGGCAGCAGGTCTGTCCCGGGAACAGCAAGAATACAGAAGCGTCATGGCCCGGCCGTTGGCCAGGGGTGAGCGGGAACAATGTGACTGAACAGGTTTGTACTCACTTCCTTGTAATCTCGATGAGATAATACAGAAACCCAGAAATGTTTGCCAGTGAGAACAGCAAGGCTTCCTTTTTCTGCCCCTGTGCGTGTCCTGCGAGGCAGCAACAGCTGACTTGCTGTAGTCTCTGGCTGCGCAGTCGGTGAAAAGCAAATCATTCTTGCTCGAGGAATGGCACAGTTGAGCTCAAGTCGGGGTAGTGGACACTACCCCCTGTCCTTGGCTCTGGGGTTGCTGCCTGTGCAAGCACGCTGCACTAGAAGCTGTTGTCTGTTCGATGATTTCTCAGGTCCTTCCTGTTCTCCTCCTCTGAAATTCTCTGCATCTTAGTTAGCTTTGGGCAGAGTGGGTAAAGACCACTGGTTTAATCAGAAGTGTAGCGTTTACCCCTTTTTTCCATGGATAAAACTTATTCAATGTATAGCATAGCACACCCCAGATCCAAGGCTTCTAGATCTTAGATCTCTTCTTCCATGTGAAAAAAGGAAATAAATGTGACCTGCAGTCTTCTCTCCTTCATGGTGCTTGTGGATATTTGAATGTGGGGCCAAAGTTTATTACTCTGAAGTGGTGGCTAGCTGCAGTCCATGTGCCACGGTGGCTGGCACAATGAGCTGAAGCACAGCCTCAGGGCTCAGCAGCAGCACGGCTTGAGCTCTGTAAGAGCCAACAAAGGCTTTCTCAGAAGGTCAAGTCCTTATTTACAGACTAGTTATTACCATAAGGTATTTCTGCTGAGCAAGACCTACCAGTGGCTGTAAATCTGGTAGTTTTGGTGAGCAGAGGATGCCAGCAGATGGGCTGGCATAGCTGACTTCCAAAGCTTTACCCTGCTTGATGCTGGATAAAATAAGTGGAAGCAAAATTTGGAAAGGTATTCTGCTGTATGATTATTTCATTTTATTTTTTAAACTGCTGGCCCTTCATATCGTCTCCCAGTACATAATGCTTTTTTGACTAGGGAGGCTAGCATCAGGGTACCTCAAGGGGCTACCAAGTTTCTAGGCAGGTGTTATTAAAGCTGTTATTTTCTGATCTGTAACTTACAGATAGGGATATTGGACACACACACCCACCCCAGCCCCTAGATTAAGTCATTCCCTGCCCAGTCTAAGGTTTCCAGTGTATTGGGGGAAAAGAATCCTGGATCACCCTCTTTTCTCCAAAAAAATGAATAAAATGGTGATTGTTTCTTTATAATTTTTTCTGTTTCTTTTTTGTTTGAGCATTTCAAACTTCATGACTTATACTGCTTTCTTCAACTTTTGACATCTACAAGTAGTTCTTCTTAACCAAAAAAGAGGAAGTGTGGATTCTGATGTAATCATGTGACTCCAGGAACGGGGTACTTATGAATAACACTGAATCCTATGAGAACTGGCAATGCTCAGGGTCATCCCGTGGTCCAGCAGCTGAACTAGAAAACCAAGCAAAATCGTCTACTCCTGACTCCCTTTCCAGTATTGCTTCCCCGTCCCTTGCTGTGTCTGGTTGCAAAAGATCCAGATTGTGTGGCTTTTGGATTTTTTTATGGTGTGTGGGGTTTTTTTTAGAATTTATGTGGGAAAAGTTTTTTTTTCCTTACATGGTAAAATTTGCAAATCTGTGATCCTGAGGCTCTCAATTGCTCTTTGGATTATGTGTGAGGATGGTGACTTGTAGAAACCTTTCACATTGGTGCATGCTTTGTTTGAACACGCTTTGGAGATGATGGAGCAACGGAGCTGGACCCTTCTCTGTGTGCTGCACTTCTTTTGCATTTTAAAACCAAGAGGGCCTTGCTGCTGCTAGTGGCATGAATCAATGCCAATGCAAACTGCAATATAAGTCATAGTATCTAAGATGCACTGGATTCTCTTCTCCCCAAACCCTTTGGTTCTCTGCATTTCCCTTTCGGGGGTGGTTGGCATTTGTTTGGGTTTTTGCATTTGGTTTTGGGTTGGGTTTTTTTTCCAGCTGTTTTCTGACAGTCTGTCATAGGAGGCTTGACCTGGCTGGTTGATGGAGGGCATGCTTGCTGCCTGTTCTCTTGCCAACTTGTTTTCTGCAAAAGTAAAGTGAGTGCCTCTCCATGTTGGACAAGATCAGACTTGAGTGCTTAGAGAAGCACAATTACTCTGATAATACAGAAGTGAGGTTCCTGCGCTGCTTGTGGCTGCTGGGACAGGAATTAGGGGACTTGCTCAGATGCCTCAGAGCTCACTGAAGCTGAAAGCCAGGCAAATGTGAGTCCTCCTTTTCTTAACTCTCCTTGGGTACGTCCTGTTAGCGTGAGTGAAATAACAGCCAGAAAATCAAGTATCTTCAGAGGGCAACTCTCTCCCAACATAAGCAGGCAAGCAAAGCCAGCATGTTTCTTTACAATGTGGGAGATATTTATCCTGTGACTAAGCATAAAAGTTAAGAGATGGAAAAGGTCCTATTAGATCATCTCGTCCACCTCCCTGCTGGCGTGCAGTTTTTCTCCCTGGTGTATATTTATTAATAGGCTGTTGGGCAGACAGGATTAGTTTATTCAGGGTACTATGGAAAAGTAGCAGCCAGCCTGTGCAGGTGAGGAGGGACTCTGCACACATGTGACTTGACTTGCATGTGTACAAGTTGCTTGCAGCAATAGGATTTTTTAGTAGAAGGGCCAAAAGCTCTAGACTTGACATGCTTCACGTGCTTGGAGCCTTCCCATTGACTTGCTAGGACTCAGTCTATGCAGGCGTCAGCTCATCTTTATTTAATGTTCTAGGAATAAGCTAATTTTACTTTATATTTATGATGGAGTAGGTGGTTTGAATAATAATAATAGGGGGGAAAAAATTAGAAGCCTTTTGGTAAGGAGAGGTCAGCCAGCTAGACATCTGCACAGCTGGCTTGGGCTCCATTGGCCATGATCTATGACAGTGGTGTGTGAAGACTCCCAGAGGAGATGTCAGAAAGGTGCAGGTGGAAATGCTATTGCTATGACAAACAGATCAGTGCTGGAGTTTCAGGCCAGAGCTTGGGGACCATCAACACTGCTTCGTTTGTTACTCCTCAGTAACCATAGCATGGCCTCATGCATGCATAGTTTTTTTCATTTCGCACTCCCCAATTTCATTTGCAGCTCAGAGCACTTAGCATCTCCCAGACTGAAATCACTGAGTGTTGAGTATAAAGGGACAGATAACTAATTTTCTGAGTTAACTAATTCAGAGAAGAACTAGAGCATGTGCTCAGTATAGATAGGGGATGGGAGCAGAAATTTCATATCCAGGCATGTGCTGAGCTCCCTTCTCATGTAGACTGTGTTGCCTTTTGCATTTAGGATCACTGTGCTGGGTCCAAAGTTGTCTCCTAGTCAACAGCAGTTTGAGATCAATATTTAAGATTGGAGACCATGACCGTTCTGTGTTGCAGGTGAGCAACCAAGCCTGCTTTGCCACCAGTGAGATATTTTTGCTGGTGGTGGCACTGGGTTCGGCCCCTGGGGCTGTGCTGTGGGGCCTGATGATCTGTTTCCTGACACTACGGTGCATTTTGTGTGGTTTTCTGGAGGTGTTACAGGATATCTCTTGGCTGAGCAATTGCTCTGTTGAATCAGGAGAAGCTATCCCCTAGATCTATGGAGGGTACGGGCTGGGTGTTTTATGGTACAGACTGTGTCCCTGGCACCAATGGTCTTTCTCTTGGCATGTTCTGTAGAAGTGACAGGATCACAGATGACGTTTTCCAGGAAAACTTCCAACACTTGTAAATGAGCTCTGAGATGGGCTTTGCCTCCCTTTCCTCAACCAGGCATCTTCTAAGGAGGGGAGTTGGAGCAGGGCACAATGCATGCAGGGAGCAAATCTGCTTTAGTATTATTTAATTTAGAGAAAACTTGGTCTAAATATGTAAAAAGCAATTGCAAATGCTGTCTGGACACTGCCTCTCCTCATCAATTAGTGGCATTAAACGCTCAGCAGGGAGGATTAATTAGAAAACTGAAATCTTTCCATCATGACAGCCTTCTGGTTTCCATTGAAATGCAGCTGAAGAACTGGAAAGGCTTCTGTATTTTGTTTTGATATGCAGGCGTATGTTTCTTTCCATCCTGGAAATTAATTCTGTCTGTAGTGGGGCCGTGGGAATCAATATTGAGTTGAACTCTATTTCTCCAGAGCTTTCTTCTAAAAGTAGTTGACTGTTTCCCCCACTGTGCCTAATAAGTGACCTGATTTTGGAGCAGCTGAGCAACTGTTCTTCCAGTTTAGAGGTGTTGTGTGGCTGCCTTCACAGTTGGGGTTGGTCCACGGTCTCTTGAGCGTGACGGGCTTCTCTCTTCTGAAAGTCTTCAGGTCAGACTTCTTCGAGATGGCCGAAAAGGCCCACAGCCTTCTGCTGCCTGTGACTTTCCATTGCACTGCACCAGGCTGGATGCTGTAGGAGAGGAAATTACTCATCACTGCCTCCCTTGCAGACTGCTCTTGGCCTTGGTGAGCTGTCTTGGTCTCAGCCTTCCTCCACTCTGCAATGCCCTAAGCTGGATTTAGAGGAAAGATCTGCCTTTTCCTCAGTTTCCTCATCTTTGCTTCCCTCCACTGGGCTTGGGGAATGAAGGAGAATTGGTGCAGCAGCCATGACCTGCTGCCTTGTACTGGGGGAGCAGGTCACTGCTACATGTTGGCTGTGGGTGGCACAGTTTGGGCAACTCAAGGTTGCTTTTCCTCCTCCAGAAGAAGCTGCTCTATGTGTGCTGGAGCAAGGAACAGCCTGTGCATGGGGTCTGCAGAGCCATGGCTATGTGAAAATTGGATGGTGAAGGGCTGGCAGGAGAGGCAAGAGGCAGGGCAGACCTGGGAGGCCCTGAGGACTTTGAGCTTCAGGCAATGCATATGCTCTACAGATCTGTAAGGTTGTGTGAGCGTGTGGCCATGTGCTGCCCAGTCTGGTTCCTGCGCCATTAATGGCTCATTCTTTATTGTGTTCAGTCACACATGAAGGTAAGCGTACTTGAGTTCATGTGAAACTACAAGTCAAGAGGACAAGGAGAACAAAACCTCTGTGGAAGCTGACCCACGTGTTTCTGTTTCATAACCCCATCACCACCCCACCAACGGCATGCACAAGCCAGCAGCTTGCGGAGACAGCAGTGTCCTGGGACTATGCAGAAACACGGTCCTGCCCAAAACCACAGCGTGTCTTTTAATGTTCGCTTGCCACCAAACAATTACTGAGATCTGCTTTCTACCGTTGTTTTAATCTCAATCCAGAATTGCATGGCGGAAGTGGCAAGAGCAAGAAAAGGACCTTGCAAATTCTGTGGTGGCTCTTGGGGGCCAATCCTCAGGTCCTGGTCTCCCCATGTGCTGTGGAGCTCACGTTTATTGCCCATGCAAAAGGAGCAAGATAACCAGGTAGCTGCTGAGAAAGCAGAAAGTGGTCAATTAGTCCTCAGCCCTCGGCTTCGCAGTCGATTGGAAAGTCGTGTTGTGATCAATCAAATCTAGACAGGCTGCAGGGGTGAGGCTGCAGCTTGTTAAAGAGGAAGCTGTGCAGTGGGATGGCTGTGAGAGGGACTATTGATTGCAGCCAGTTGAGGGTAAATGGTGGTATACAAAGGCTGGTAGGACAGCTCATAGGAGATACAGGCATCATCCTGTATGCTATCAGTGGGATGTTGCAAGTGAGAGAAAGCAGGTCAGCTAGAAGGTGGGTTGAGCATGGAAGATGGCACAGTGTCTTCAAAGCCCTTATCCTGCTACAAGGTCTTGCTGCCCACCTAGGGGATGAGATGGACCTCCCTCTTTCCCAGTCCAAAGCTTGGTCACTTAGTGTTAACCTCCCCATTAGAGCATGTTGGACCAGTCATAAAGTTTGTAATGCGTTTGATACTCTTGGAGGTCAAAGCTACAGAGGCGAGGTTGGTTGCTGCCTGCCATTATCCTTGCAGATAACTGGGTGTCCTAGTCCTGGGTGCAGATGCCAGCTCTCAGGCCAGGTTTTCTATTGCACAACATTGGCTTTGCAGCTTGTTGTCATAAAGCTTTGTTCACAGAGACTTACTCATTTCTGATGCTGGATAGCAGGTTGGTGCTGTGCAGATGCTTTTCTCCCAATTGCTTTTCCCAGGAAAGATTTTGCTCAGAGACAAATGCTTTTTCTGAGGGTATATTTCATCTTAAGGTTTTAGTATGTATTCCTCCTTTTTGGTTTCTGCTCCTTCTTCTTCCTGTTTCTTCCTAAGGACATAGAAGAAAGAGGCTTGAAGCCTCACTTTTTCCAGATATGCTTTTTTCTTTTAATTTCCCTCTCACAAAGTCTTCAGTCATTGGCCATGAAAACCTGCAGGAGGAAGAAGTGACAACGCTCTTCTGTGTTGGCTTTTGTCTTGTACATAGAAATACACCTTCCCCTTTGCTGTGTTCACTTAAGGGGGGGTATGTTTGTTGAAATCAGAGGGTTTCAGCTGGTGTAACTTGTGTCAGGGTTTCTCTTTTCTTTATAAGTGCACAGATAACTATCCAAGGACAGGATTTTGCCCTGTCAAAGGAGAAAAGATGCAGAACAGTGCTCTTCACTAGCTTCAGACCTTCATCTTCAGCAGGGAGGACTGTGTGTTTAAGTAATCCAGACTCAGCTGGCTTCTGGGGAGATGAACGTACTGGGTTGCAGGAGATGGAGATCCTTTAGACTTGTGTCATTACAGTGCCTGATTTATAAATTTGCATTTAGGCACAGTGTATGGTGGGACTGAGCTGGGCTTTGGGATGTGATCAGGGTGTCTGCTAGTTGGTTTGGCTCCACCAGTTGCTGACGGAGGCAGTTCCTCGGTAACAAGCATGTCTGCACTGTGCAGACCTTGATGCAAGTAAAAAAACCAATCAGGTGGGGACCATGTGTGTTCTCTGGAAATTTGCTTTCCTTGACTTGTCTGTTATTTATATATATAAATAAAAATACATTAACCCTGACCTGATAGGGCTGTGTTGTCTGATTTTTGCTGATAGAAGAGTCCTTTCTAACCCTTTTGATTTGTTTCCTTTTTTTATGGGTTTCTAGAAGTTTGAGATCTGTATGCAAAATCAGAACTATTTTATATGCCAGTATAAATTTCTGATTATTTCACTGAATTTGGTAAAAGGATTATTAATGTAAAGCAAGAAAACTTATTGGAGCATGCTGTCTGCAACACTTCATTTACAAAGTCATTTGCGTGAAGAGGAAGTGTTGAGAATGTAGAGGTTTTAAGATTTCAATGGCTGTTTTAAAGGGCTGTCATGGAAGTTAACAGCAGGAGTCGTGCAGGTTTTAAAGTTCTTAATCTATGTACATGTTGTGCTGGAATTGGGATGGCTAGGATGTTTTTCTTCAGAGTCGGCTGTTGAATACAGTTGCATTGGCTGGATCACTGACTAAAGGTAGCCTCCGTTGTGCACGATGGCTCTTAAGCACTGATCTCTTCTCCCAGCAACATATGTTGTGAAAAAGATTCTTAAGTAGTTTTGGGGTGTTGTGCCCAAAAATGGGGAGAAGAAACCTCAACTGATGAATATTCATATCAAATTGCTTGTTGGGTTTCATTGCTGTAGTTCCCAGAGCACTCTGGCTTGCTCCTTTCGTGAGCTGTGCTGATGCATGTATGTCACTTCTTGCTTAGCAGCCTGATCAGTGCATGCTCAGGGAAGGTTTTTTTTCCTCCTCACCTTGGCTTATGAAGTTTGTCTCTTGAGCCCACATGGGAGAGAGATGCCTGCAAACCTGGCCTGGTTACATGTGTGTTTGCAAAAAGTCCATCCCAGTTGCTTGCTCATAAACGTAGAATCATTGAATCATTTAGGTTGGGAAAGACCTTTAAGATCATTGAGTTCAAGTGTAAACCTAACACTGCCATGTCCACCACTAAACCATGACCTTAAGTGCCATATCTACGTAGATGCATAGTCTTAGATGGCTACTCTTTGACTTCCCCTGTGTGGTGCATCCTTTGGATAACCCGAGTGGAAAATGCCATGAGAGTAGGATCTTGTGTGTCTGAAGTGTCACTAAAATTTAGCTATTCTTTTATGCAGCCCTGCAATATGGATCCTATTTCCAGGGCAGTTCTATGTGCACAGGGTTGAATGTTCTGTAGTGTCTAGACAAAACTATAAGGATGAGGTTAAGAAGATCTGAGGAAACCTGTAATATTTCAACCAGTCTCTCTTTGCATTTGAATCCATCTTTGCCAAGCCTGCAGGCTGTTTGACTGAGCTATCAGCATGCATACGCTTGCTTGTATTCTTACCATTAAAACAATCTCATTTGCTTTGGTGTTGTTTTTAACACTACCCCAGCCCTGGCCTCTGAAGCTTTTTGAAAATAACATTTACAATAATATTTTTAACAGTTCCGTAGTATACAAAACTCCAGCGCTCTGGCAGGACTCCCGGAAACTTGCTGAAAGTTAATGTGGTCAACTCTTAAAAAGGAGAGATTTTTTCCGCTTGACTCTTGCTTGTTAAACTCTCTGAGCCCAACATGTTGTTCCCTGCTGCTTGAAAAAACAAGGAAAGTCCCAATTTTAGCAATGCTCGTTTGAGTAGCTTTCCAGCTGAGCCACATTTCAGGGGCAACTGTGGCTTATTATTTTTTTTTTATGGTGGTGTGTCCCTACACCTTCAAACCAAAGTGTTAAGTGGTGCTCAGGCAGCAATAAGTAGGTGCTGCTTTCCCTCAAAGCCTGAGGATGATAAACTGCAGAGGGAGATGCGACTTGCTTCTGCTGCAGTACTGGCAATATATGCTGACGTGGAGGCCATGTTATATGTTGGATGCTGGTGGGGTAAGAACAGCCCTTTTTGGGGTAGATGATACTGTAAATCCCATTTCAAATCGATGATAGCTCGTGACTCCAGCTCTCAATGCTGGACTGCATTCTTCCCACTTTCCTAACACCCATCCTACATTCTTCCGCCTAGTAGGTCTTGTCCAGTCACTTTTTTGTCTTCCCTTCCATCCGGGGAAAAATTGCTCTTATCCATCCTCTCCTCCCTGATTTGCTTTCCACAGCTTAGATGCACAGAGGCTGGAGTCATATCTAGCTGGACAGTACGTTGCTTTTGTCTCCCTTGAACTCAGTCTTGCTTAATCCCTTCCCAGCCAGGAGTATGGGGAGAAGAGGGAAGAACTGGGATTAATTTTTAAAGTGGATTAATAGCCTTACATACAGCTCTTGCATGGATACTCATACTCCGTGCTCATGTAGCAGTAATGAAGTTGAGCCACTTTGGCTGCAGAATGGAGTTCAGCTCAATCAAATCAAAGCTGCTTTTATTTTAGATGAGAGCATCTATACTGGGCTTTCCTGCAGGTTAAGTAATCTCCAGCAGTTTCCTGAGCAGACAGGAGCAGCTGAAGTCTCTTGCATGCACAACACAAACCTGGAATCCAAGTACTGTATTGCCCCAGCATCCCTGGGAGCCGACGCTTTGCTGAGCTCTTACTTTCACTGCTTGGTAGGAGGTGTTTGTGCATGGTGGGGTAACCAGGGCAGTAGTTTGAGGACTGAGAGTGGAGATTTAAAGTAGATTTACAGCAGAGGCTGCTTCTGCTAGCTGTGGGAGTGGTGAAGCGTGAAGTGGGAGTCCTGTTTCGGACACTCGCTGGTTTGTCTTGTAAACTGCCAACACTTGAGGGCTCTGATCAGGGAGCTTAGTGGGAGGTGAAGTGGGGATGCTGCTTTGATGTGCATCAGAGTAGAAAAAGGATTTTTCCATTTTTTTCCCCCTCTTATTTTTTCCCTTTATCCCTCCTGTTTTTTTAAGGGATGTAATAAAAAGACAAAATTTCTACTTAGAAACAGGAATTTGTCCTTCTGTAACAGGAAGCTGCTGGTATGTATTTTTGGGAAGCCACGGAAATTGCCAGTGTTTGCAGTCCGATTTGAAGGCTGGCTGTCCTCAGGATTGAAGAGATCTGCTAAAATAGAAAACCTTTTTTCTCTCATGTATCCATGGAGATTTTCTGCACTGTGTGCAGATTTGCTCATGAGCTGGTCAGTGGGGTCTCAGGGGCTTGCTATGGCAGAGTTGATGGAGAAGAGCACAGGGTAGGGCTCTGTTGATGGAAAGGTCACCTGTTTTTTCCAAGGTTCATTTGCACAGTTCCTATAGGTGCATACTTTTGTAACTAGATACAGATTGCAAAGGTCTGGAAGGTCTCCAGAAAGCCATTAGAAAAGTCTATTACACTGATAGGCAAGTTAACCTGGGCTATCCCAGGAATTTAGGGTTAATCCAGGCTATCTGCCTGTGGCCTCCGGTGCAAACTCTGCATGCAGCTTAATTGCTGGAAGTGTCGCATCAATTTTGAAAGCAAAAGCAGTGAAGATTTGGGTGGTTTCCTGCTCTTGTTATAATTGGATGGAATTTTTACACTGCTTTCTTGGTGGTTTTCTGCTCTCTCTTGATTCAGTGCAGACTTTTCAAGATAGGATTTTTAACCTTCCCAAGCCTGTTAGTTACTTCCTTGACTCCTCCTTTGTCTTCAAAATGGACAGAGCAGAGTCCCTGGCGGCTGTGGGCTCTTAGGCTAAATCGTGCTGTCCTGAGAGGAAGTTGCAGCAGCAAAAGGAACAACGCAATTCAGGGCACATGTACGTCTCTGCCTCTGCTGCTTTCTTATCGCTTTCCCTTCCTGCTCGTCTCTCTCAAAATAGGTTGGATAAATATCCTCCTGCTTGCCAGCACCAAGGCGCCAGAGCTGCTGAAAATCATTTTAATCCACGCTTGTGATCATTCCTGGTTCACTTCAGATTTGTTATTGCGTTTAAATTGATTTGACTGAGCTGGGAGATTTTCAAAGTGCCTTTTTCTACTGCTTCTGCCCAATGCATGGTACATAACACTCCAGAATTCGTGTCTGTGTCCTGGCACGCACAGCTCCCATTGACTCTGGGGCAGTGTTGCCTGCAGTGACTGCAGGATGGCAATGTCTTACTCTCTCCACAGGAGTCTGATGAAGTACTTAAGATGTCTCTCCATTTACTCATGCTATCACACAGGTTTACAACCAAGAAATCTGTGTGCTTATCAGCCAGCTAAAGTGGACTGGTCTTTGCTGATTGTGTCTATCACACTGCTCTTTAAAAGGTGCTCATCTTTAGGTGGGTTATGTCTTCATTCAGTCTAAAATGAGGTTTTTCACTAGTGAGCAGGACTGACTCCAGCAGGCTCAGTTTTACAGTAAGTTTCTTGGTGAGAAAAAAAAAAACAAAACCAACAAAAACCCACAACACCTTACTGGGCACAGAGCTTTGCCTAAATGCAGAATGCCAGGTAACTGAACCCACTTCTGCATAGGTTTTGAGCAGATTAGCAGATAGCCATGAGTGACACTTGGCAACATGCAGAGACTCCAGAAAGGCTGTTAGGGACGTGCCTGCCATGAGGGATGTATAGGGCATACATTGCTGCCGAGAGCTGCCTAGAGTCAGCTTTTTTCCCATGTGGTCAGAGGAAAGCTAGTCCAGCCTTGAGGAACCTTGGCTGGAATTCGGAAGGCCTAAATTTAGGTTTCTGCTTTGATACAGGCTGCTCCTGGGACTGACTTTCCACAGCCTGCGGTCAGTTTGGTCCCCAAGTGAGTGTTATCCCACAGGGATGCTGCAAAATGTAATGCATTGAAGATGGTATTGCTTTAAGGTTACATTATCTAATGTAAAAAATAATTTTAAGTGTAATGTATTAACGATGGTTTGCTCTTAACAAAAAAGGACCTATGGCACAAGTATAAGTTGTTTACTCCAAGATTTTAAAACCATAAAGGTACCAGGTTTGTAGTGTGTTACCTTAGGGGTATGTAGAGGAGGGCAGACTGCTGGTCTCAATTGCTAATAGTTCTTCTCTTTCCTCCAGCCCAGGTGGTGATGGGGAAACGCTTTGTGAAGAGTGGTCCTGTTAGGTGCTGTCCCCATTGATGTGTCAAAATTAATCTGTAACCTCTGTGTATGTTTGTTATTACAGGGTGGATGCTTGAGAGTGGAGGATAAGGTACAAGTGTCTGGGACCGGTGCAATGGAGGCCTGATGTAGATGGAAAGATGGGTAAGAACTGGATTCCCCTGAAGCAATTAATTTTCTGCAGCCTCCTAATTTTGGTTGGGGCTACCAAGCATGAAAACAGAGTGGGAGATATTGCCAAGATGGTCTGGCTGAATATTACATTGCTTCCTAATTTTTTTGTTGGCTGTCAGTGGTGCCAAAATTGGACAAATTCTCTTGTTATCATCAGTGTGATCTGGTGGGTCATGTTCTAGGTGGAGCCTCTTCCCAAGTCTGCCTTGTATTTCTGGGCAGAGCATCTTCATTCCCTGTATCTCTTCTCCCCAGGAAGCTTCTGTTTCAAACAGAGCCGAAGTATATTGCTTTTCGAATTGGTGACCTGGATTACTTGCACCTTCTCCCTCTTTCCCTGGAACAGTTGTGTATTAAATGCTCTGTGGTGCTGAGGGAGAATTTTTTTTTTTAAAGTGGAAATTATTTATAGTTCTGGAGGTACATAAAGATCTTGATCTTATTTCTACTGCTAAACAAAATTCATTATGTCAGAAATCAAAATTCATTATGTCAGAAATCAGGACCACTTGGAAGTGCTGGACACTCCCAGTTATAGCATGTGAATAATCATGTTGGTGGTATTGTCTCACATGAGCACGTGATAAGTGTGAGACCCCCAGCCCCCCTTTAGCTTCTCATGCCATTGGCCATGAAACTTATCGCATTACTCTTGCAAAATCATACCTTACTTGCAGGAAAATGTCCATGCTCTGCGCTGTGCTTGTAACCTGTCACACAGGTGTGACACAGCTGGAGGGATTGCCTGGTGTCTTCCCATCCCTACTAAAGGACTTTGCAGGAGATGCATGCCTTACTGACAGCAGCACTGCTGGGTTTGGGATTCAGCCAGCATTTCATGCATTTGTGAGCATGGCTAAGTATGAGGAAGCTCTTTGCAGAATTAACATTGACCACAAAACCAATTCCAAATTGGTCTACAAGCCATTCTGCCAGCCAGCAGCAGTTTGCAGCTGTAGAGTTTTGTGTTCCTTTTCTTTAATTTTGCTGAAAAGAGAAAGCTTAGCAGGTTGAAGAACACAGCCAGGTTCTACCTCACATGGGTGTCAGTGCTTGATTAACATATGGAGCTAATTGACCTTTGATTGTCCTGTGTCCTTCACCAGAAGAGTCAGGTTACAGAGAAGCCTGAATTAATCTCCTGAAATGGCTTCCTGACCAGGTGACCCAAGGAAGAAGAGATCTTGGAGGAGTCTGGGTGAAGCTGAGCCCTGCACTTTCACATTTGCAGCATTTACACAAGTTCACCCAAAACTTTTCAGGGCTGGTTGAAATGGTGCTGGGGGGAAAAAAAAAAAAAGAAAGAGAAATGAGGTGGGGAGAAATACCAGTAAATTTAGGGATTGTCCTTGCAAACCTGATATAAAAGTGATTCAGAATTTGATAGTGGTTTGAATTTTAAAAAATGAAAAATGTTAAGCCACTGCCACACCTTAACTGTTTGTCCTCCCCCATGAAGAAAGGAGAAAAGCGGTGCTTACCACATACTGGCTTTATCTCTCTGATTTTTTGTGCTTTCTCTGTTACCTAGAAGAGAGATTTTGTGGGGAGAGGACTATTTTATTTTAAAGCCAAGTAAAAAAAAAAAAAAAAAGGAAGGGAAGAGAAAGTCCAGACCTCCAAATTCAATGTAAAGAATGACAAATTTTGGTTTAAAACCCCTGGTGAAAAAAAACCCAAAGTTTTTTAGAAACATTTTTACTTTGAAGGCGAAACCCACTCCTTTGTCAATGTAATTTTTTTTTTGTTTCAAGAAGAAAAGTTCAGACTGGGTCTGAGCACCGGTAGGGAATGAGTTGCTGGCTCCAGTCCAGTTCTCAGCAGATAGTCAGTTTGACTTCTTTATCAGAGAGTGTGTTTGATACAAACTGCTCAAGGTGCCTTCAAACTATCAGCTGTAAACATAATATGGATGCACTGAGGAAGCAGTAAATGCGGGAATACTGTAGTGAAGAGAGCACCCTTTTGCAAGGCACTATGCTTTTTGGGAAGGTGAGCCGAATCGGTAGAAGTCTTGTGACAATTTGCAATTCTGCTTACGCTTGTATGTGGATGGAAGGTGCTGATCACAACCCCTTCTCCAAATGTCATTGCTTGGAGCATTGCTATAGCTCATCACTAACATAGCATCAATTCCTGTGTAGGGACCAGTTAGATCTGCCAGGCTGCGTTCAGAAAGGATCATGGTGTGGTCCCGAGTCTAGTCTCTGGCTTGACTGTTAGGGCAAGACGAATGAAGAGATGTGTATCTTGATCAGTGTTACTGAGTGGTGTTTGTTAGTTGAATCGTTGCAACAGCTTTGCTGATGCACAGAACATTAGGCTAAATTTTGAGGTTTTATTAGTTTCATTTCCCACCTTCCTTTTATATGTGTGTTTGGTTCTTCTACGCATTGGGGTGAGGGAGCATTTTCAAGAGAAGAGCAGGGAATTTGCAGTCATGTCATTGATTCCTTTCTGGTAGACCATGGAGGAGGTGTGTTGGATGAAGTGATCTATGAAGGCCCATTCCAGGTCTACCTTTCTTCCTAGGTTCCTATTTATAATCTGCTCAGTGTCTCAGAGTTCAGCATAGGACTGTTCACTCCTGGGCATGTTCTAGGGAAGCTGCATGACCTTGTATGGAGACCACAAGATGGGAAGTGGGGACTTCTGATGTCTCTGTGGGCTGCA
The DNA here is from genome assembly GCA_026212715.1 of Elanus axillaris. Lineage (NCBI taxonomy): Eukaryota > Metazoa > Chordata > Aves > Accipitriformes > Accipitridae > Elanus > Elanus axillaris. Next base: position 39,818,654 of record JANZLQ010000078.1, read on the forward strand.
CCTCTGACACAGCAGTTTGGTAGTGTTGTGCGGTGCAATGATGCTTGGACTAGCCCTCTGCAACCGTGGCATTCCAGCACTGCAGGTAGGTTGCTCTGCTGTTGCAGGTCCAAGACAATATCCCTACATGTGCCAGCTTGGGGCCAGCCTAAGCAGAGGTCCTTGGCACTGGGTCTTCTTATGATGTGTAGACATGCCTGTGACCATGTCTTTCAGCATTTATTCTCTTAGTGCTGTTTGTGAAAGACCTGGACATGTCTCTGCAGGATAGATTAGAGGGCTTGATTTTGGAGGGGAGAGCAACTGGATACAGCATGGGATCTTGGAACAGAATTGTTCTGGTTTCGCTTCATGCTTTGGTCTTCAATAAATCACTTGGGCACCCATTTAGTGTTGTCTTTGGGACACTTTACTGCAGATCTGTAATGATTGTATTTGTACTGAAGCATTTTTGACTGTTAGCGTGGAAAAGGAAGGTGGTGAGAACAGTGGGGTGGTTTGTAAGCAGAAATGGTGTCAGAAGGACTCTGTGATTTCTAGAGGGAGAGATGTGGCCATAACGTAGGTGTTTAGTCACTGCTTCAGAAGCTGACCATATGTTTCCTGAGTGGATCAGGTCTTGGGTATGGAGGTAAAGTGGGGTAAGATGACTGAACATGGGTCTGAGAGAGACATCTTCAGGAAGGCTAGTCCCCAACACACCTTGCTGGACACTGATCATCCAAAACAGTGCCGGACCCTGAAGTGGTTATCTGCTGTCAGTTTGGTACTCTAACTCCTGCTGGTTGGAAGAATAATGAACTAATTTTTAACATGGTTGTTAGATTGCCATTATTCTCAGGCCTCAGAGAGTCCAAGCGACATATGCCTCTTACATAGGTTTTCTCAGCCTTGATAATGAGAGAAAAATTGGAGTGGAGAACATGTGTGTCCTAAAGCAGGATGTTCCACCTCTTGCTCCTGGCACAGAACAATTCATCCAGCTCACAGTCTATTTCCATCTGTCACCTCTCCACAAGGGTCCAAGACATCTTTATACTTTGATCAAAATGTAGCTGTGGACCAGCAAGCGCCTATGACACTTCTAAAGATGTCCACATCTCCAGTACAACACCGTGGTCACTAGCAGTTAAAAATTGCTATGTTTAAACACTATATCACAGTAAAAGTAATACTAAAAAACTGCAGAAGTTGATATAAAAAGCACTAATTTTTTTCATTTTGTTTAAAAATGACTTAAGTATTCTAATTCTGGCTATGAAATGCTGTGTGCATGCATGTGTGTTTCTGATGATAAAAACTCCAGGAGCACTTACCTATTCTGTTCAGCATATGTGCATGTAACTCAAAGGTTTAGGTCTTTAGTACTTTCCTGGAGTGAGTGTGACCTTTGCTTCAGCAGAAAGGTAATCTGAAGAGGGGGAGATGGGAGAATGATACTTATTTACAGTATTGCCTTGACAAAGTATTGCCTTGACAGAGTGGGTGCGTTTGGAGAAGAAGACTGCAGGCTAGGCTGGCAGAAGACACAGCAGCTTGCTGAAGGAGAAGGGGACCTGTTTGTACACCCATGGTCTGGCCATTTAACCCAATTCAGTTTTTTTGGGGGGGTTGTTGAGATGGAGAGAACTGCCCCATTTGGTAGGGGGATAACAGACCGACTGTCCCTATCCCCATGCACGCAGGTATTGATGTCTCAGCTCTCCCATGCCTCGTTTTCCTCATTCCTCAATCTAAGGCAGTGGTTTTGCTCTTCGCTCTTCACTTGCTCTTTGTATGCTGACAGCTATTAAAAAAAAAATCAGGATGAATTGCAGCAGTTTATCTTATAATAAGGCACATCAGGCTTTCTAGCTCAGGTTTTGTTATTTTTGTTATGAGGTGTCCGGTTAAGAGGTATCTGTGTCTGCTGACTTTGGGCACCTGGGGAATGCCAGACTGGACCTGCATTGCTGTATTTGGGACATTGCAGCTGTTGCTGCAGCAACAGGTTAGGAGTTCATGGGCTCTGGGCTGTGGCTTTGAGCACTGGAAGTAGCTGGGCTGGGAGGGTGAAAGAGGTCTTTATGAGCCTGCAAATAACCTTCAAAGGTATCGGAGGCAGTCAGGGGAAATAACTTGCCAGCTATGTTTCTTGCTGGATAAACATTTTTCTCCTTTCAAGTGTGCTCAAGAGAGAGGTGTGGGTTGTGGGGAGAGGGTAATATCTTTTATTAGACCAAACTGATAGAGGTGGAAAAAAACAAGCTACCAGGGCGAATAAACCCTTCAGAAGGAGAAAATTTTAAGCTCAGCAGGAAAACAGGCTGGAAAAATTGCCCCAAGTTTAATTTAATGATGTTAATCCATTAAAGGAAAAGGTAGCTAGTGTCTGTGGAGCAAAAGGCAGAGTTATCAAAGAAGCTGTGAAAGTTTGTTGCGGGATGAGAGAGAGAAATCAGTACCTGGTACCTTTGAAGTGGTGAGGAGTTTTGCGGGCAGATTCTGTGGGAGTAGCAGCATCATGCCATAAAACCAAACCGCCCCTCTTTTTTATTTTTATTTTTTTAATGCTCAGCGGAGCTACGGGCATACAAAATTTTCTTAAATGTGGTTAATTTTGCTTTTTAAGGGTCTAGCCCCTGCTTGCAGCTCTCCTAGACTAACTTTAATCTGCAAAAGCAAAAGAGAAACAACAGGTTTGTCCAACAGCAGCGTTAGGTTTATGGTTGGACTCAATGAACTTAAGGGTCTTTTCCAACCTAAATGGTTCTATGATTCTAAGAGCAGAGATTTAGCATGGCTTATCTTGCAGAACTCTGCTTTTGTAGGAAAGCCCTGGTTCTCACTGCCCTGTTCCTGTCTCTTCCTCTCACGTTCCCCAGGGCTGCAACTGGGAGCCACCCAGTGTGGGAGCCTGTTTGGGGCTGGGAAGCCTTTGGCAGCTGGAATGGTCAAGGCTGGGTTAAGTTTCTCTTTGGTGCTCTGCAGGGTAAATGCATGCTCTTTGGCTAACAGAGACTTGCTTATTTAATCTTTGCTATGCCTCGGATCTCTTTATGAGCTTCGGTAGCAGGGGACCGAGGTGCACTCTCGTCATTCCCTGCATGCCTCAGATGGGTTTGCAAACACACCAGCCTGCTTCACAGCCAAGTTCAGAGGCGCTTGGAGGCAAAGTGGCTTACCCAGTTACACCTTCATTAGCCAGCAGGACATGTCATGGCCCATGCTTTGGCACTGCATGTGCGAGTATGGCCAAATTCCTCTCCCACAATGGAGTGGCCTTGTCTGCTGCCCTTACAGGGAGCAGCCCAGGGGGTAGGGTATCTGACTGGGGGCCCACGAGGCAGCATGGATGACAAGGTGGCAATTAGCTATGGAAGGTCACAGGGCAGGGCTTGGGTGCTAGTCTTGCTTAGCTGACTAAATACTAAAATAGTCTAAGGAGTGTAAAGCTCATGAGAACTCCATGTGTGGGTCCTAGCCCTGCGTGGTGTGCTCGGTGCTGGAGACCGATGCAGGGCTAGGTGCCCTGCTGCTACCCTTTTGGCAGAAAAACGGCACCTGCTAGGGGCTGGAGAAGTATTTGAGGGGCAACTTCTTAGAGAGATGGTGGGTATGACTGGCACACTAGGGTCCTGTCCTGTCCTGCATGGCCTGGGGACATGGCTGGGCCTGGGTACCCTGCTGCAGCCTCAGTGCCATGGTTGCCCGGGCCTGGTGGCTGGGCCTGGGCTGAACCCAACTGCCCTGTGGTGATGGGGTGCAGGGTCAGTCAGCAACTGCTGGACAAGCACTGAAACCCTTCATATCACTAAAAACTGGTGTGTATTTTATTATTGAACCATCACGTCTTGTGCTCCAGGATCCAAGTCACTGGCTGGATATGAGGGGCAGCACCTGTTTTCCCTGAATCTGCCCTCTTCAGCAAATCTTCCCCCTCTCCACCAAATGCCACCCAGTTTTAACCCAGATGTTTGCCCCATTAGCTGGGGAGGGTTGAAGGGTGTGGGGTGCCATGGCTGGACCCCCACAGGTTGTTACAGGGCCCAGCAACACTGTGCTGCTGGAGGAGGGGGGCTGTAAGAAGGAGGGAGGAGGGCCAGGTTTTATGCTTGAGCCTTTATCTGAAAGCCACAGGATAAACACCACAAGGGCAAATATTTTTGTCCATCTCCAAGCTGTCCAGCTCTGATACACACCACAGTGCAGCCTCTGAGCAGCTCTCTTCATCCTATAAAGCCAGGGAGTTTACGTGCCCTCATCCCTGAGCTGCTTTGCCCTAACCAAATCTGGCTGTCAGGATGTTGCACAGGCTGTATCTGGGGGGAAAATGGCTTCTTAGCCAGGTTTTGCCTCCCTTCTGTGTGTGAGGATGTATGGGGGACACGTGGTGACGAGTGTGCACAGGGATGGGGCCGTGGAGGAGGGCAGCGTGTTGCAGAGCACAGGAGAGCTCTGCCGGCAGCTCTGATCCTGTGGAATTTTACTGCATGCGGTGCTGTCAGAGACGGCTATTTTGGGAGTGGAGAGTTATAGTGAACCGCAGATGTAACCCCTCTTTTCCTCCCTGCTGAGCTAAACCAAACACCTTTTGGATCCTGAGTCCTTTTCCATTGCAAAGGTCCCTGGTACATCTCTGGGATGAGAGTACGTCAGTATTGTGCCACAGCTCTTTGTGTTCATCAAGAGAAATTTCTTGTATGATTTGTGGCTTAGCCACTGGAACTTTTACAAAGTGATAAACCTTTCTGGTCAATGCCCTTGAGAAGTGTTGGTTTTGGTATTTGCAAGGTATCGATCACTCAGTGTTTTAAGGCATTGCTCCTGCCTTACCTAAATCGAGGTGCAGTCCCAGTAGCGTTAGGTTAGCTTTTAGTTTTCCCTGGGGAAATTCAGAGGGCAGCTGAAGTTCTTCATTATCTCACACCCTGGATCTCAAATATGTTATGACATAACATATTAATTTATTTGCCAGTTTATTCTCCTTTGCTGTTTTCTCACTGCTTTTATAGACATGTTAAGAGCCCAAGCACTTAATATTATATTGGAGGTGTTTGCTTATTTGTGTACATGAGTATTTTGGGGACTGGTTGGGTCCTGTCATTGTGGTGATTAGAATTAGTTACATATGTGATATACAGTTTTACTAATTATAATTTTTTAAAAAACAAACTTCTTTAGCTTTTTTTAAACAGATTCTTGCCTTCTCCCCCAAGCCCATTCCTGAGCACTATTTTCTGTCCCCTTTTGTAAAGGGAAGGGTTGGTTTTTTATCTAAACAGGTTCTCTAACCGGTTGACTGTGCAATTTTACCAATGGTTGTATGGATCACCTGAGTGATGGCATGGGGTAGAGGTGGAATAGGAGGCAGGAACTCTCAAAATGAGCTTTACCCCCAAGAAAAGGGTCTGTGAGATAGTATAACTGTACCCTAAACCCACAAATGTTTTTTTGGCATTTGATGTGATGGACATCTCTAGATGTCAAATGCCTCTGATGGATTTGGTTTTGTTTCTTTTCACAAAGCAGTTACTGGTTATGCTATAAAAGAAAAATTCAAAATAAAAAAAAAGCCATTTATGGAGAGCAAGCATTTAGCATTGATTTGTCAGGTAAAGTATTAATAATCTTCTATACCTATTAGATGGTGCACCCTTTAGCATCATAATTCCTTGATAAGGAGAAACATGCTTTCAGGAAACCCTAGCACCCCACAGCATTAGTTGCCTATGTGAATTTGTCTATCCCAAGCTTAAGACGTCAGTGAGCAAAGTCCTGCCAAGAAATCCTGCATATCAGATGGGTCTTTCCTCACTTCCTCGTGTATAATTGCTCTGTTTGACCTGCTGAGCTGCCCTTGAGTCGTACACAGGAGTGACCTTGCCATCCCTTGGGTGGGGTTGCAGGAGGGTGAACGACAGCAGGATCCAGCTGCCAGCGAGCCTTTGCAGACTTGCAAAGGGAATGTGCTCTACTGGTGTGTGTGCTGCAGTGCACAGTAATCTGGACTGGGGGAGGGTAATTAGATAATTTTTCTCTTTATCACACTGATCCAGACAGTGGCAAAATGATTTGTGCGTGTAGGTTTAATGTACATGGAGGTTCATCTGCATCTCTCACTAGATGGATGCATGCAGCAATCTGTTTTGTCACAGGTAATTCACAGACAGCCGTTCTAAGGGGGACAAGTTGGAAAACAGTATTAGTACCTGCCTGTGAGAGTGTCTGGGTCCCTTGCTTAGAGGCTTTTGTTACGGTCTAAGTCAAGCTCTTGAGCTTCTAGCTCACTGGTCTCCTTCCTAGTATTGATTGGGACAGTCACTGTGATGGTGTTTACTTACAAATTCATCCCTTCTACTATTTAGAATCATACAATCATTTAGATTGGAATAGACCCTTAAGATCATCAGGTCCATGCTGTCTTGGTAGCTCTGCCCCTGGTATTTGGTGCATGGCCTGAATCCTGGTGGCAGTACATATCTGTTGATGGTGTTTGCAGGTACTGAAGAAACCCAGAAGCCCTGGTTTTCTCTTCATCACCAAGATTTTTTTTCCCTCTGGCTTTTGGAGAAAAGGCAGCATTTGTCTTCACAAGCAAATTCTTTGACACCTGATTTCTCCTAGGTTAGTGTTGTCTTGTTCCCTGGACCATGAAAGTAAACCCAGGACTGGTATGGCATTGACCTTCTGATGAATGCAGTGGGCAGTCCAGGTTGCTGTTGGTCCAGTAGATGTGAACTTTCACTGTAATGTGTGGGCCAAGTTTGCTGTTACCCCACACTCACTCTGCAAATAGAAATGAAAAGATGTTGTGGCCATTGAACATTATATGCTACTCTGATGTTTGCTCTGCTCTTCATAAAGGAAAAAGACAACTGCAAAGAGCTGTAGGAAAGAATCAAGGATTACTCTAATGTAAGAAGTTAGGTGTTTCCATTTAGTTAAATGAAGACGAGTTAAAAGGGGATGAGATTGCAGTCTGTAAATACCTGCAGAAGGGGCGGGGGGGGATTTCTGTTAATAGAGGGGATCTCTAAGATACAGGGTTATCAAGATCTAATGAGTAGAATATTAAGTGAGCTATACTCAAACTGTAATTGAGAGAGAGATTTGTTACGGAGAGGTTATTGGAGTAAGTGCATGAGTTCTTCAAACTGAGACTTTCTGGTCAGCTTTCTGAAAGAGGCTGTTTTGCATGATTCCAGGTCAAGATTGTGATGTAGAGGCTGCTAAATGAATTTCTGTGGCCTTTGTATACAGCCAGGAAGGCTAGATCAAGTTAAGTCCTTTCTGAATTTAAGCTCCATTTAATGTATTTAGCTCTGGCTACAGACTTGTGTAGTCTTGACCAAGACTTTTGTCTGTCTCGGATTCCTGTCCATCAAATGAGACAACAAAGACAGGTCATATCTCTTTCCATCTGACAGTTTAGCTGAAAGTCCATCAGGACAGGGACTGCCCTTTGCAGGTACTGAGTGATGCTGAGGTGGTGTCTTGGCTTTCATTTGAGGTTCTCTTTGGTAAATGATAAATGTCATATACCAGTTAATAAAAAATTTGTATTTTCAAAAAACAGAGAAGATGAAAGGCTGATGTACTTTGCAGGCCAAAGGTAAGATTGTCAGTGTCATAGTCATGTAGTTCTGTATTTTTTTAACTAAGTTTTATTACATTTCAGTATTTTTGTTACTATGTGTTCAGAGTCTTGCCTTTTGAAAGGGCTTTTACTGAAGGTGACAATGTTTCTGTGAGGCTTCCCATTCTCTCTTCATCCCCTCTCAGCCTTCACAGAACTCTTCCCTCTGCCTGGGGATAACCCCAGCAGTTGCATCACCTTCCAGAGAGGTGGATGCTAGTGATGAAGAGTGCCGCTGGAATTTACACAGGCACAATGGCTGAACTGGGGATCAACAACACGGTTGCAAAAAGCACAGTGAGATCTTTAGTGACCACAAGTGGTCACATCTGTGGTTTTATGTTGCATCCAAGCGGAAGTGTATGTGACAACGTGTGGTCCCTTAGCTACATGCTCCAGCCTTGCTCAGTAATGACTCAGAGGACTATATTCTTCCCTTCTGCAACGCCCAGGATTTTTCCCTGACTTTTCCCAGCCCTAGCTCTGCCTGGTGTGTGTGAGAGGCTGAAATCAAAACTTGCAATGTTTTACAAGACACTGTTTTACTTCTGCAGGCTTTTCTGTGTGTTTCATCCAGCTGGTGCTTTTTTTTGTGTTGATGGAAGCAGCTTCATGGAACTACCGTAAGCTGCCTCTTAGTAATGACCTATTAGTGAAGCCAACAATAACAGCAGTGTCTAGACCATCTGAACAGAGCTAAATTATTCCTTTGTCCCTTCTTCATTTGCTTTCTCTCCTGATTTGAATTGTTTTGGGTGGTCCATGTTGACCTTCAGGCTTGCTGTTTCTCCCTTGCTTCCCCCCACTGCCCCCTCATTTAACAGTGAGCCTGCTGTAGTAAGACTGAAACTCCAGGTTCCTCTCTCCCGCACGCATGCTGGAACCGAAGCCATGTAGCAGTGCTGAAAACATGTATATGAAGGGCAGAGAGATGTGTCATCTTGTGGCTTTTTGATTTTACTTCGTAGTTGATTTTGCCAAGTGCTGAATGCCCTAGATTCACATTGGTAGTACTTGGGATCTGTGAGTCTTAACATCTTACAGAACTGAAAACTTGATGAGAGAAGGAGGTATACTTCTTTTGATACAAGATCCTGCCAAAATGGATCAGTGTACTTTAGTAGAAGTATAAAACCAGCCTTCCCATGTCCACTGTAGCTCCACTGGTCATTGCTACCTGGGAGTGCTCTTGGCTTACTTCTGTGTGTTTCTCTCCTCTCTGGGACTATGGATATTTATCCCCACCCCCAAACCTTTGGGAAATCAATATCTTTGAGACTGCTATTATATTTGGTTGGAAGTGGTCCTTGGTTGGATGGGCTGGCAGCGTCATTGCATGAGCTTTGTCACAGGAAGCTGATTTAAAAAGCACAAAATTGGGTTGTTGGTGGGAAGTAGGGAAGAAAGAAATTAGTTTCCTACTAAGGGAAATAGCTGAAAACAAAGTAAGAGCTGAGGATGGAAGAAAAGACACTGGGGTCAAAGGGAAAGTGCTAAACATAATTGATTTTTACATTTTATTTTTGCTGTCTGTGTGATCATCGTTTCTTTGTCCTGCTCTTCCATCATATAAATATTCCTCGTTACAGAGAGCAGGCTTTGTTTGTACAATTCAACCTGTCAACCTACAGTGCCTTAAGTGAATTTGTACAAAATGATCCAAGAGTGAAGCTGGGCCAGAAGCTTGTTCAGGAGCAAGAACCTGCTCACATTGCGCAAAGTCAGTGTTTTCCATAAACCTCAGAGTCCATCTGAGCTCTGGGATACTTCATTGGTGTTGTGCAACTTGCAGCTGTTTTGTTCTGGAGCTGCGGCAAAGCCTGGGAAGATGTTTGCTATGTAGTCTCAATGCTGCCTTCTCAGAAGGCTGAAGCATGCTTGGGTCCTGCCAGTGCTAGATCAGGAGAACCTGATCTTGCATGTCCCTTGGGCATGGGATTCCTGTTGATTCCCCAGCATTTCTTCCTGGGAGAGCCACCCATCCTGCACCCTCTGCTCTCTCAAACCAAGCCAAAGAGAGAGCAAGCAGCCTGTGATTCCTCTTTTACTGGAGAAGCTTCTGAGTGGCATTTGGATTTAATTATCCAGTAAGTTTCAGTGCTTGTTTGAATTTTGACTGAACTGGCTGAGCTGGTTGCTTGTTTCCATGGAACAAAGTTCTCCACCCTTCTTGGGAGTCAGCTTGGAGACCCCAAGAGCAGTAATTAGGATGGGCAAGAGGCTTAGTCTGGAAAGCATCAGTCCCTGTGCAAAGCTGTCATGGAGAGGACTGGGAAGTATCGGTTTTGCAACCGATGATGAAAATTGTGCTTCTACTCTGAAGTTGCTTCAGAGTATGGTGTGGTTTGTTTTTTTTTTTCCCACTTTGTTTTGAACAGTTGAGACTTTGGTCACAGTGCTTCTGAAATGGCAGTTCCCTTGGACTAAAACACACTGTTAAAAGTAGTTTAAAAGCTACTTAAGCACATAGAAATACATTACTTCAAGGAAATCATATATTTCTGCTTGTGCTTAAGTTGTGTTCTTTCATGCTCCAGCAGCAGAAAACAACTTTTCCTGCTCATATACAAAGAAGTTTTCTTACCTTATTTTGTAGCAGTGGTGACATGGATGTGTATTTTGTTTTTTTGACAAGTAACACTTATGTTTCATAATAAAAAATTATCAAATACTCTTCAGAATGCTCTTTGGCATCAGCTTTTTAGTAGATGGAGGAACGAAGATGCTGAGTTAACAGCCTAAATACAATAAATGTCTTCTCTTTCCTCCTTTTTTTTTCTTTCTTTTTTTTTTCTTTTTTTTTCTTTTTTTTTTTTTTTATTCCAGTACCTGATTCAGGACAGCTGCAGCCCAGTTTTAAAAGGCTGATTATAGGCTGGTTAATTTGATGGTTGGATATTTATGAAAATGGACTAAATTTAAGCAGTTACTGAAAGTGAGTGGATGTTTCTTGTTTTGTTGGGAGAGATGCAAAAGGATGCTTCTGGCAGAGATGTGTAGCCTGACTTTCTAAGGAAATGTAACTTTCATAATCGTGCAGGTGGGAGTTGCAGCACCAGGAATTTTTAAACCTGTATTTGATGAACTCAGAAGACCGCATTGCAAAAAGTTTTGACAAAATTGATGGGTAGGTAGAGGAGGAAGACTCAGTTACTGCTTTGAGGGCAATGTAATATAAACCCAACATTTCCTGGACATTGGAAACCCCACAGTGTTTAAGGAGACGACAGAAGTCCATGGGAAATTGGCCTTCCTTGTTTTGTCCATTGGTAAACAACTTGCCACAAGTTAGTTTGAATACCCTAGTGGTGGCACATATAAGCCCCATGTGGTAGGATAGGCAGCAAGGGCATCCAGGTTTTCTGTACACCCTGCACAGGTCATATCCAGCCACAGTCTCTCTGTTTTGCAGGGTTGCTCACTTCCAGCTTCCTTCTAGTGATATTACATTGCAATCTCTTTTGACTACTGTCCGTAGGAGTGGCAAAGTAATGTACCCTGTAGGAATAACATGGAAGCAGTGACCCTGAATACTCATCTCTAGTGGTAATAGTGATAGGATCCACTTCAGCTCAAAGATCTCTCTTTTTTGATGTCTAAAGTGGTGCCATGTGCTCATCAGACATCCTGGCAAAAAGCATGGTTCACGCTATTGCTTTCAGCTGCATGGTTGGTTAATCCTCACAGGCACCCATGGGAGGTGGTGGGAGCTCTCGGCCATGTGGTCTATGGGGTGCTTGGGCCAGCTCTTGGGGGCTGCCAGGTCTTCATCTTGGGAGGAGTGGAGTGAGCAACTTACAGTCACTCCAGAAAACTTTGAAGTCACTCTGTCCCTGTTTGTTGGTATATTATTTTTTTATTATTATTACTACTGGCCTCCAGCAAACCCTGCTGTCCCTCCTTGGGACAGGCAGTGCTGAATCTTACAAGTTCTGGAATATCCTTGCAGGGCACCAGTGGGTTAACCAAAGATGCATCTCCTAGCAGATGCTGCCAGGCATGTCCAGGGTGGTTTGGAGGTGGGAGAGCGGTGGTGAATCAGGTGGTTTTGCTAGCAAAAGCCTGGCTGTACCACTGCCTGTTGAAGCCCTGTTTCCCCATGTCATTATGGACTGTGTTTTGTGTCAGTGAGTTCAGGAAACTTTTGTTGTCTCTCAGGTTGGAAAAAAGCAAGGGGTGAGGGATATTTTAGAGATTATAGCTTTGGTGGAAAATTCCTGGAGGGCGGTGTGTGTGGGTTTTGTTTTTGTGTTTGTTTTTTTTTTTTAACTTGTCCCTCCCCCCCTTTCCCTTCCCCTCCACAAAAAAGGGCATTTTTTCTTCTTTTTTGTGTTGGTTTTTTTTTTTTCCTACTACAAAATCTGTCTGGAAAACTATGCTTGTCCCCAAAGGTCCCTTTTAACAACGAAAAAAAACCCAAACAAAAAAAAATCAACCCAAACCCCAAATTATGGCAACATTCTTACTGGTGTTTTTTTGTGTTTGGTTTGTTGTTTGTTTTTTTGTTTTGTTTTTCCCTGAACTAGAACTGAAAGTTACCTTGTTCTTGAGTGTTATCTTGTAGCATTTCAGGTTATGCTCCCTGCCACCCCTCTGGAAAATCATACCTGTGTTTTTAGTGGGTAGGGGAATGTGGAAGAGAAGATGAGTTACACTTTAATGTACTTCAATATGAATTTTATTATTTTCTTAATTATATATTTAGTATTGATATGTAGATATATATTTATATTATATTTTAAATATTTATGTACACACGCATTGCCTACAGGAAAATGTAGGCATTTTCCTAATGCCTGATGTAGGCATTAGAGCTCATGTCTGAGCTCTGAAATAAAAGTGACACTGGATTTTAAACATTTTCCCCCCATATTTCCCCTTATTTCTTTAATGAGATGGCTCTGGGTGCACAGCACGGATGAGAATTTTTTTTCTCACATGTCTTTTTTTTTTCACAGCTTCAGTCCTGATAGAACCCAGCCGGAGGAGTAGGAAAAGATGAGATGATGTTGTATCTTGAGTATGAGGATCCAGGACATATACCTCCCTGGGGAAAGAACCTCAGTATTTGGGTCTAATCCTGTCTGATTTCATTTAGTTTTTGTCATCGTTCACATCTTTGCGGACTTGGAGTTAAATCTCCAGGCTGGCTTGGTGTAGGGGTGGCTCTATCCCTGGAGACACTCAGTTTTACACAAAATATGGTAGCTGTATTTGTATTTTTACAGTAATAGCTGCATGTGCTTGATACCTGCCTGTGTTGACTGCATCATGAGCATGGAGCATGCAAAGGGTTCTTGCACCCTTCTAACAAGTGTGCCGTGCCCTAGGTCTTGATAGGGTTTTTAGTCCTCGTGGTTGGTATTTTGCAATGTAGTAGTTTATAGCTGCTTTAAGAGACCACAACCACAGATTATTGAAAAGGAGGAGATTGGTTTCAGATTGAATAGATCCTTCAAAGTTCTCTAGTTACTGCAGAAATCAGAAATACCATGTGGGTTCTCAGTGTGTCTCTCTCTTCTAGCCAGCATAGTTGAGTTTGTTACCTCTTCTGATGAATTTCTTGCCCTCTCCCATGGTTTCTTACTGGCTCTAGTTTTGAAAATCAGTTGTGGTTCTTGAGCATCTCTAAATGAAGAGGAAGGAAAAGAGGAGATGAACAATTGTGTCGTACTCTATCACCTGCTGTGTGAGCTTTCTGGGTCCTGAAAGGTTTCTGTCCTGTAGAGTACCACCTTATACCTCGCAAACTGGATCCAGCCCCCTGGACAGTGCATCTGGCCTATGGGTCTCTCCAAAGGACCCCACGGGCAGCAGACATGGGCTATGAGCTGGAGAAGTGGTCACCCACAGTCAGCTACTGGCTTTTCTGAGGAACTGTCTCACGTGTGATGAAGAAAGCTGTATTTCCAAGACACGATGGGCTGGGAGGGACTGTGGTGTATTCTTTGAATGCCTCTCTTAATAGGACAGCTAGACACTGTGGCCTTTGACCCATTTGGGTTGAAAGATTGTATTTGCAATGCTGGTTTTTTTACTCTGCACTTCCAGGGGTGAGGTTGCCTTCCATGCTTCAGTTGTCTCTCCTTCTTTTGCAGATGAAGAAGAAGCTCTGAACTCTATTATGAAGGATTTGGCAGCGTTGGGCAAATGTGGGGGGCTGCTGGACAACAACAGGAATAAAAACAGCGTCCACTCTAGCAAACAGGTAAAGCATTGCTTGAGTCCACCCCAAACTCCAGTATACCAAAGAGGTGGGCATGGTGCTTAGCATGCTGAGAGGACAAAGTTTAGATGTTAGAACTGAAGTTAACAAGTGCTGCAGGAACTCAGCATGTCAGAAATAACAGTTTTACTGAGGCATGAGATTTAGGACCCCTTTTTGAAGAGCTGTAAAGAAGCTACTGGCATCCCTGTATCACAGAGGAGCAATGGAGGAGCAGAGAAGAACAGTGATACTCCAAATCATTCACAAATGTAGCAATAGGGCCTGAAACTGGTTTTAAGTCTTAAATCCCACCCCAAGCCACTTCTTTCTCTTGCTTAGCACTGAAAGTAATAGAACTTGTTACAGGCTATGCAGCTTTAAGATTTGGATTAGTCAAATGTTTTCTGTTGACAGTGTTGATGAAATACAATATTTATCATGTGCACATTTTACTTCAGATATTTGAAAGACAGACTGCTAAATTTGAGCTGTAGACACTCAGGTTCTTTTGGGAGGAATAATGTCATTGTTATATAAAGTGTTTAAATATTAATTACTGGTGGTTTTGCTCCTAAAACCATACATTTTGGCACTGTTGTGCATTCAGAGCTGATTTGGTGAGCAAAAATGTTGTCCCTTGAGCAATGTCAGAAATTATTTGCTGACATTGATATAATGGCTAAAGTGGATTTAATAGCTTGTTTGTGTATGGAACAAATATTACTTGAACACGAAAGCTGTGAAGAGAGAATTCAGTTGTCAGAAAAGCAAGAAAAAAAAGAAGGGGAAAAATAATTAGGAGGACTGGGAAGCTGCTGGAGAATCATGCGAGCAAATCCACTTGGAATTCTACTTCTAATGCTATGGATTAGAATAAGCTTGCAGTCAACTTTGCAGTTGCTGAATGCCTAGCAAGGAAGAAATCAAATTGTCATTTTCTGTCATCATGCATATTTTAATAGCACTTGTACTACTAACAAAGAACTCTGGATGCAGAGGGGAAAGATCCTTTCCTGAATCCCTCTAGACTTCCTAGACACATGCAGTCGAAAACACGTGCGCACGTAGCATGTCTGTTTTAAAGTGTGTCCTGGTGGTAGCAGCTGTCCAAGTTGAATCACTGGATTTGTGTTCAGCTCATGCTGAAATAAGTCCAAGATGTTTACAAAACTGACTGGAGAAATTCAGAGCTGGCTCTCTGCAGCTGCAGGCAAAGCAGACAATCCAGCGCAGCTTTGGATGGCTCTGAGAGTAGCATTTTCTGCAAGTTGATGGGTGGGGACCATACCAAGACATCTTGGGTTGCTTTCAAGATAGCAAAGCTTTTTAGACTTCTCTTAAATAACATACTTGTTTTCTCACAATGGGGGAAAATCCCTGCTGTCATTTTTGAAAATTGTTGCTGTAAATGCAGCAGATACAGTTAACCAGATAATTAGTCAAAAATAAGGAAAATAATCATTTTCATTGGCTGAATTCTTAACTACAAAAGTTTCATAAAGTTGATGTCTTGCAATCAAATTTGTATCCACAGGCCATCCACTCTGAATCTTTATTTATAAGTCACCAATAGAGTTATGTTGTGCTCTGATACCAGCTTTAGAATTGTTGGCTGCTACTTGCGTTTAGTTTTATTATATAAAGAATCAAACTTTCCTTCCCAATTACAGCATTGATGCTTGGAAGAACATTGCCTCCTTTATGAATTTTCTTTTTATCCATAACCAGACCAGCTGTAGCTGCATGCTCATTGTTACTTAGAGCTTTCTGATGAAGGAGATGCAAATAGTCACCATCCTGCTCTCCTTGCGCATCCGGAGTTGAGGATTCAGATCGACAGGCCCCAGGAGATGAAGGGCGTTGGAGTATGTTGAATTGTTGCTTCACTAAATTGGACTAGCTGGAACAAGTCTGGCTCGCGGGAGGATGGGAGTCTAGTCTGTGAGGTGGGGAGTGGCCAAAGTAGGTGGAATTAGTGGGGACTTGGTTCACATTTGCAGCTCAGAAACTTCTAATTGGCTTGTTTGGGTCACTTTTACATTTTTTTCCTTGTTTTTTAGCACAGAAATTGATGGGGGGGAAAAAGATTGTTTTGGAAATGCTGTCGTCATGCCTGTGATTTGTTGTTCCTTTGGTACTTGGTGTTCCCTTTTTTTCTTTCTTTTTAATTTTTTTCTGTGATCAGGTTGGCTGGTGGGAGTGAAGGATGCACTGCACAGTCTTCCCTCTTGGAGAGGGAGAGTGAGGCATGGAGCATTTAGATACTAAATTTTCCTCTTGGGTATCTTACTGTAGGTGTCTCTTATGAGGCCCTGTAGCAACATGCTCACATTGAAAAATTTGGGTCTGGACATTCAGTTACTGGATTAAAAAAAAATAAAATCCCTTTTTTTCTGTGGAAAAATGCTTTTTGTGATGCATGGAAATCCTTTAGTCAATGTTCCAAATTTCCACTGAAAAACACTTTAAATAAGAATGTGTTGACTAACTAGCCTGTCCCTTTGTGGCTTGCAGCAGTTTTTTGGTCCACAGAGAAACGCAACCAAAGTGTTATCTCATCCCTGTCTCCTGGAGGGGTTCCTTTGTTCTCTCTTGACAGAAGTTGAAATTTGGAGCCTGCCAGATAGTATTCCTGGTAGGTCTGGGCCACACAAGAAAGTAGTCTGTGGTGGTATGTGCTACACAATATTTTTTCCCAAAAATATCGACAGTTTTGCTTCAGATCATCTTATGAAATTAACATCCTTTGGCAAATTGCATAAAAATCTTTCTTTTTTTTAGTTTGATTTCCTTACAAATGAGTTGAGGACTAAGGCTGAGTTTCTGGATGTCTAACGCCTCGTGGCAGAACAAGCTGGAAATGAGAACAGCAATACTTGATGCATGGTGCACATGAGTTTCCTCCCTTAGATTGTCCAGGCAGCTGGCAGCAGATGTGATGGCTGAGCTTGAATCTCCTGAGTCCTGATCAGGTGCGTCAGCCACTATGTGATGCTGCCTTTCTGCCCTGTGAAAAGACAGAGTAGAGGGGTAGAGATGGACACCCTTCTCCTTCTTCATGCAAGTCACAATCTAAAAGGGAGCCATTCTTTGGGAACAGAGGGATCATCCTGACATTATTCCTAGTGCATCCTCTGCACTATTATTCCTCCATTATTCCTTTATCTCCATTATTCCTCATGCATCCTCTGGCATGGCTCGAAGGAGTCCTTTCAGGCAGTCTCCTGGACTGAACAGACAAAGGAATTTGTTTATAGCAGTGGCTCTGAAGAGGGGAAGGAGGAGACAGCAGATTAAAGATCTGCACTGTGATCACTAAGGAAAAAGATGAGTGGGATAAGAAGGGCAACCACAAAGAATTAGAAATCCCAGACAAAAGCATGGAGGATAAAGGAGCAATTATATTAACATTTATTTTGCATCTGTATATTTATGTACAAATCCATTTATTTACATAAATAGAACTTGGCAAGTCGCAGCATGAAGTCAGTTGTCGGTGCTGCATTTCGGTCTAATGACAAGGCATTGGTGTGGGCCTCTATCACAGCTGATGACAGCTAGCAGTTCCTCTGGCACATTAATTTTGATTGCAAGTTCCCCCGTGGCAATGAAGTCCGGTACTTGCAAGGAACATTTTCCCATGCACACCAAATGTCAGACTGACCTAAAAGTTGTTCTTTTAGTAAATTACCTCCGGATTCTCTTTCCTTTGGCAAGTTCAATGCAGGACAAGGCTTGCTCATAACTAGAGTAAAATATAGCTCATGTTCTAGGGCTCTCTGTTTGTAGGTCTTCGAGCAGCCTAAAAGGAGTTCAGCTTTATCACATCTGTTTTACTGTTGGGGAATATGGTGAGGGTCCATAAATATCACCTTGAAGATGGGAGTCTCTGTGAGGAGATCTGCAGGGATTGCCCCACCTGGGGAGCAGAAGCAAGGGACCAAGAGGGGAGCAGCACCGGTTGGGAAAGGCTTGGCTGGAGATGGCAAAGGCAGTGGAGTCACAAGGATTTGGGGGAGAGGCTTTCTGTGTGTGAAGCTGACTTGGGTGCTAAGAGAGTAATACCAAGGAGAAATCCAGCTGGAAAAAAAAGCTGTTCTCTGCCAGGTAGTTGGTTTTGGATAAATGTTTTGAAGCCTGTGATTTCTGCTGCTATATAAACTAAAAATATCTATAACAGAGAGCAATGAACCCTCTAGACGTCATCTTTCCACTTGCCTCTGAGCTGCTCACGTGCTGGGCTTGCTTTTTCAGAGGAAAAGAGCTGTAAGGATCCAGGGGGACTAGGATGTCTTGTAGCTTCCACCCACCAAGAGAAGGGGGCAATCCCAGACAAACCCCTTTCTGTCTGGTTGCTGAATAACCCAAAGTGCGTGGGGGTTCTGTGCAGATAATTCCTAATGATGCAGATTAGTCATCTCCTATTGCGGTTTAGGGACGTGGTCCAGCTGTCTGGCTTGTAACAAACGTCCCGTTGCTAAAAGCAGGGGCGAGCACAGGATTAATGCAAACAACGTGCACATCGGGGAGGTGTAGAAGTCCCCCTGGCCTGGCCCTGTGGTGCTGATTTCTCTTGGCCGAAGCCAGAAGTTGAGGAGAAATCCCACCACTTTGTGGCTTTGTACAAAGGAATAACTAGAGCACTAATGCTTGAACGCTGCACAGCTCTGCGGGGTTTTCTCATTGTTTCCT
The DNA here is from genome assembly GCA_026212715.1 of Elanus axillaris. Classification (NCBI taxonomy): domain Eukaryota; kingdom Metazoa; phylum Chordata; class Aves; order Accipitriformes; family Accipitridae; genus Elanus; species Elanus axillaris. The sequence goes on from JANZLQ010000078.1 coordinate 39,837,172, forward strand.
AATCCAACAAGTAGAAAATAACAGAAGTGAATATAATCCCTTTGCTTATTCTCCAGCATGCAGAAATGGGTCTCCTTCATTGCTCCTATTTTGTCCAGGGGGGAAACTGAGGCAAAGTAAGTGTCCGAGGTCTTGTGGGTGGGTAAGAGCAAAGCTTGAATGAGCCCCTCGTGGTGCAGCACTGAAGGAATGGGGAGGTTCCTTGTGATGATTTTTCCTGCCTTTCTTGACCTCAGAAGGGTTAATGCTGGAGTTGGAGGCTTTGTCCCAGGTGGTCTGTGAGGCAACCATGGATTTGGATGGAAGGAGTGATCCAAAGGCCCTGTCCCTGTGGTGTCTCAGCATGGGCAAAGCTGTCCTCTGGTTAGGTTTGACAAAAGCAGGTTTAAAAGCTAGCCACAGAGGTGGAGTCTGACCAGAACGCTGTATCTGACGGCAGCTGAATTTAGGAGGAGAAGAGGATGTGACTGGGAGAGTCCTTGAACTGGGATTTTACAGTATGGCAGTTTTAGGTGCTTCAGCTCTCGGTGCCACGCTAGCGCATGGGCAGATGTAGAGATGCAGGGCTGTCTCCTCTGCTGAGTCCCTGCCTGCAGTCGATGGCATTGAGGCGATGCAGCGAGGGTGTCCCTGTGCCATCAGACACCCTTCTCCACAGGCATGGCATTGCTCAGCATGGACCTGTACCCTGATCTGATCGACCCTCCGGGTGTTCAGCAGTGAGGATGCTCAGCACCTTCTGTTCCTCTGAAGTTGCTTCCATTTTATGCCTAACCGCATGTTTTCCTGTTCTCTGTGTGTGCTTTTATTACAAACAGCAGTCAGCTCTTCAGGGATCTCTGTCTAAGATCATGATTCACCTCGTTTGGAACACTTTTTCCATTTTTTTCCAACGTTTTGCTTAATCTAAACCAGCGTGCAGGGCTGCTTGCTCCAGCTCCGGGGGCTGAGCTTGGCTGAGCCTGCCGGGGTGCATGGTCCCCAGCCGAGCAGGCAGAAGTGGTTACCCCCTTCACCCCCCTCTCTCAGTTGCCATCAGCGCTTCCTCTGAAGCTTGGCAGTTGTGGTCTTTTTCGTGAAATTCAAAGTTTTGAGAAAGGAGCTAAAAATACCTCAAGGAAAGCCTGGAAAGATGGTGATGGGTTTGTGGCCACGGCGGTGGCTTTGCTTTTTCCTTTCTGAGGTGGATGGCAAGAAAGAGTAAAATACTATTTGTTAGTGGTGCTGGAGGAAATGCCGCTACAAGTATCTTGGAGAAGAAGTTATTCCAGAAACGAAGGGAATTACTGTGGTATTTCCTGTCAGGGTTGTCGCTTATTTTGTTTGTGTCGCAGCAGGGCCTGCAGGCGCCAGCCGAGACGTGGAGTGCTCTGTGCCCCATGTTGTATGGAAACGCACATGAAGAGAGAAAGTTGCTCAGTACATATAACCCGGGAGATCAAATATCTAAATTTTATGCTTGGCTTTGCCACTCTGCTTCACAGAATGAATCACTGAATGGTTTAGGTTGGAAGGACCTTTAAAGATCATCTATTTCCAACCGCCCTGCCAAGGGCAGGGACATCTTTCACTAGACCAGGTTGCTCAATGCCCCATCCAACCTGGCCTTGAACATGTCCAGTGATGGGCCATCCACAGCTTCTCTGGGCAACCTGTTCCAGTGTCTTACCAACCTCAAAAATTATTTTTTTTCCATATATCCAATGGAAATCTAGCTTCTTGCAGTTTAAAACTGTTGCCCCCAGGCTGGGCTTTTTCTTCACGCCCTTAGGAAAAGCACCTCGCACCTCAATTTCCCCTGCTTGCTCCATTACCTGCCTCAGCTTTCATAGCATTCCATGAAGCTGTCAATGAAATCCTCTGCTAGAGCTCAGTATTGAAGTCTGGTGCGTTGTGGCATGGCCTTATCTGTCTCCTAGACCATGTTTAACACAAGCTCTTCTTAGACATCTGAGCTTGTTCTCCTACAGCAACTAATGACCTCTTGATTGTGGGGAGAACAAGGCTGCCATTAACCTCAGTTGACATCTGATGGCAGGGAGGGTAAATAGCATGACTTGGATTGTGCAAGGAGTCACCGCTGTTGTCTTCATTCCTGACACAATTGCAGAAGTGAGTAGGACCTGGCAGCCTCCACCATCTGCATGTCTTCCATGACCTGCCCTCAAGCACTTGTATGTTGTGTTGAGGTCCTTACAGAGAAGATGCTGACCCTGCCTTCCCCTCAGTCGTGCATTTGAGATGCTGGGTGCAGACTCGCGTGAGATTTTGTTCCAGCATTTGGCAGTGCCCCAGACTCCCTGTGTAATCTCAGACCAGTTGCTCCAAACCAGATTTCCATGGGTGTAAAAAAATCGTAGCCTGCTCCAGCACTTAAGAACAGCTTTGCATCCCCCTGGGGCTTCCTAGTGCTTTGGGCACTGCCCACTTTTTTTTTTTTTCTTTTTAAAGGAAAAATAGTATTTATGCTGATAGCAGTGATGAATTCAGCTTTACTGTGGGTCAAAAACAAGAGCAAGCCAAGGGAAGACTGAAAAATAAAACTAACCAACTTCTCAGACTATAGATAAATATATATTCATCCCTCTTCCAAATGCTTGTAAGCTTAAGGTCTTCATTTCTTTGAGAGAGGTGAGAGGTTAATGTGATTTATATCAGAAAAAGCAAACCCTAATTAACAAATGAAGTGGGTTTTCATTTCCCTGTTGCAGCCGGTGTGTTTATTGGTCTACTCAGAAGCAGAACGGAGCAGTGTGGGGCAGCTGGCTTACTTCTGTTGGCTTCCAGCCACAGCACATCAACCCTGTTGTTGATGTAGAAGAAAAGGATGCAGCAGGGTCGTGGCTCATTTTTTTTCCTTTTCTTCTCTCTCTGGAGCTTTATATGAATGTTTTGACATTTTTCCAGTCACAAGCTGTTTTTCAAAACTTATTTGTCTGTGAAATTTGTGTTGCTCAGCATAAACAGGCACTGTGTGCTATGTCCCAGCTCGGTGCAGCATTAGGGTCTGCAATGAAAGTGAAACCTGTGTTTTGAAAGGTTTCCTGCAGCGAGGCTGGAGCTGCGTGAGCTCTTCCCCTTACACGTCCTGCTCCTTTGTAAGGAGAAACCTCGAAAGTTCTTTTCCCTGATTTTTTTTCTCTTACTTTAGAGAAGGGCTTTGTGGAGCTAAATGCAATGAACCCACATCAGCTGATTTATTGCCAGCATCCAGGAGGGGTGAACCAGCCAGGCCCTGTACAGAGAGGCACATGCAAATAAAACTTGGCATGAAAGAGCCCATATCTTTTTTTCCTTTTCCAAGAGAGATAATCCAAGGTGGCAATCCCACCTGTACTTGCCTGTCTCTCTAGAATGATTTGGACCTTCAACACTAGGTTGGTTATGGTCATCTCTTCTCCTTTTGAATTTTGGACTCTTTCAGAGTTTGGTTTTTTTACGAGTTGGGCCTGTTCTAGAAGTGAACCTGGAGTTTGTCCAAAAGTTGTGGGTCTGGAGAACTGGCTTTAGACACCGAGGTGATGTAAGTGCCTGTTTAGCACAGGCCTGTAACATTGCTGGAGTGCCCCATTTGGTGACTGTCCCAGCACTGGTTCTTCCCAGCCTTTCTGGAAACACAGAAAGTGCCACAAGTAAAACTAAAAACGATGCATTTTGGATGATCCAACATGCTTACCCTGAATCTGCTGGGGTTTTTTTCAAGCTTTTCAACTGAATTGCCTCCAGCCATGACTTCCTGAAGTTTGATGGGTGTTTGCAGAACTCAAGGAGTTGTCAGTTTAAAAATAAACCTAAGGACACCCATCCAGCTCATTTTCCTCATTAGAGACAAAGCTGTTTCGCTGTGGCTCTGCTTTCCCTCTGAGAGGATGGAAAGTGTGCCTTCACGCGTTGGCAGTCCAGGGTGAGAGATAAGGCCCTTGCTCAGGAAGGGCTGTCACCCACCCATTCGGGGATTATCCCTGTGAGTGCAGGCGTCACAGGACCGAGCCCTCCCTGGTGTTATACCTCAGAGGGAGGTGGCAAGCACTTTTTTCTCCATGGGAAGAAAACTACTGTTTGAGGAGGCTTGTGTACGCTAGCAGGGGCAGAGCCCTGGTTAACTGGGGTGACTAAACCTGGTCTGAGAAGTAAAGAGGGTTTTGATCTGCCTTGGAGACCATCGGAAAGTCCTGGCATGAGCCAAGGGTTGCTAGAGGGGTGCTTGGCTCAGGTTCGGTCTTAGAAGCTGAATGAATGAAAAGGTTCCTTGTGGTCTCAATTGCTGCTAAATATACACAAATAGAGGATGGGAGAAGTGGCTTTTACTAGTCCTTGCACAGTTGTATGTCCAGTCTGCCTGTGACTCCATTGTCTCTTCTTTGGGGAAATGTAATGATTTCTCTTGAGGTGAGCAACGAGTCAGTTCAGGGTGGGCATTTACTGTGTATAGTGTAGTGATGCCTTATATATACTTTGCATTTTGTAGGTCCTAACAAAATAAGAGCTAGCCCCATCACCACACCAGCACTGTTGGCTTTTAAAATCCAAGACTGTCTCTCCACTTCCATTATAGGATTCTTGCTTTTACTTCTTATTTTTTTGCTCCAGATATCCCTGTGTTCTCTATTAAATATCCTCTGAGCTTTGTTTTTGGGTTTCCAACAGAAAAGTACTGCGGTAAAACCATGGGGAGCGCTGAAGATGGACAGACATCAGACACTTAACATGTTTGCCTCTTTGATAATAGTGCCTTGTTCCCAACTGAGTTCAGAGCATTTGCAATTTCCCACTTTTATTATTTCATTTTATTAAACTAGCAGTTATATGGATGAATCAGTGTCCTCCTATCAAAAAATAAGGTCTTCTATACACAAGCACATTTATCATCAATGTGGAGTTTCCCCAAAGTCCACAAGACCAGCAGGTAGCTTGGCCCTAAATAGACCAGATGCCCACTGGAGTTAGGGGAGTCTCCCTGAGAACACCCATCAGCTTTGGATCTGCGAGTCAATCTGGGGTTCAGTTTAGGACCTAACCATTTTCTGTTTTTAATTTCAGCAGCGAAATGTCAGGATCAAGTTTGAATATGAAGGAGAAAAAAGGTATGTACCCAACCCATTCCCTCACAGGTACAGGGGCAAATTACCTTTTTTACCCAACATCGTTCAGCTGACTTCAACCAGCTGCAGATGAGCTCACAGCAGGTTTTGTTCCCCTAAAATCAACTACAGTTTTACATGCAAGAGCCTTGCCTCATCATCCCATTTGCCACAAGTACCTCCTGGGATTTGCACACAGGCAAAGTGGTTCAAAGCTGGAAATCATTAAGTGCCTCTTACCAGGGATATAGGGTGCATGCTTGGATCCTTTTCTCTTATTAATTCTTGAGCCCTGCTGAGCCACAGCTGAGCTGCAACTCTACAGAAATACATCCTTTGATTAGCAGCCTATGACACTTACTTAAGATAACCAGATTTTGGGCATGGGTCCCATAAAAATAGAGCTGGGAGTTAAAGCTTGCCCGCCCTTCCCTGCTTGACATTTTAATGGACTCACCTCTGCTTGGTGCTCAGTGACTGTGGTGTGGCAGGGCAGGACACAGGGCTGGAGACTCACAGACCGATGGTCCAAGTTACGTGTTAAAGCCAAAGAAAATTTAAGTCATGTTATTGTAGGGCTGGACTGTACCTGCTGATAGGTACCTGTAGAGCTGCTGCTTGTGATAGTATACGTTACAGGATGCCAAAGTGCATCATTCTCTCTTGGATCCGTCTGTGCTACTCAGAGCCACTTGCTGAAGGTGGAGTTGATAAATTACTGAGCAGTGCCTGATTCTGTGTTTTCTGCAGTGAAGGGCTGCTGGACTTTTTTCTTTTCCACCTGTACTTCACAGCAGGGGGAGGAGCTGCACTAGGATTTTTAGTAGATGCTTTTGCAGGGTAGGTCAAGTCCCCTCTTGGGCATAGCAGACGAGCAGCATTTCTATGAGCATAAAAGCAAGGAACAAGCTTTATGCTTCATGATGGAGGAATACAGGTCCTTTCTTCTGAATTGTCAGTCTAATCCCAAATTCCAATATGCTTCTACTAAATTGAGACTATTGTTTTATTTGTTTGTGTATACAGGATTATCCAGTTTCCAAGACCAGTCAAATTCAAAGAAGTGGTGCAGAAGGTCACAGATGCTTTTGGACAGACGATGGACTTAGTCTGTGTGAACAATGAGGTACTCTTCTCCTTACTGCTAAGGGGAAGTTTTAGGGTGCCTGGTGCCCACTTCAGAATTGGGCAGTGGTTTGTCTTAAAGCCCTAATTTAGTGTTGTACATGGATGTAAAGAAAAAAATCTTAATTTGTGGCTCCCAGCTAGTGAATGTCGAAGAGCTGTGGTCTGAACACAGCTCAGTTGGATTCTCAGACTCCAAGCCAGGCTTTCCCCTTCTCAAAACTATTTCAATTAAGGCCTATTAAATGATGATGCAGGAACGTTGTCTTTCTCCGAGAAGAACAAATCCCCCTATCTCAAACAGTGGGAGGAATTAAGTAACTGAGTTGATGGAGACATGGTCAGTTCAGCTGTGCAGTCAGCAGCAGTAGATGTTTTCCCATTAACACCCTTGAGGCAATAGGGCCAACTTTCAGAGTGTGTCTGGCTGGTGAGAGCACACACAAGGCAGAGAGGAGAACGGCCGAGACCAAATGGCTTTCTGGAGAGCCACATGAAGTGTCTGTAGGCTACTGCATATTTGGTTTGGATATGAAGCCTTCCCATCTTGGGGCAGTTGCAGGAGTGTGGTAAAGTCCAGAGTATGAGGGACAGTGCTGCTAACACAGCGTACTTTTATCTAGCACTGACTTTTTCACCCCAAAGCCCTAGAACCATGTGCATATTCCTGTGGTTAGGTCTGCAGTGAAATGTGCATCACTGAAGGTTCCTCTAGCAGGTCCTGTGGCCGCAGACAAGAAACCCTCCCTCAATGATCCTTGGATTTCAAGGCTTGAAGACATTTCTTCTCCAACCTTCTTCATAACATAGGCCGCTCTGTTTTTCCAACTTTTTCTTTGAGCCCAGCACTGTGTCTGAAAGGAGGGTGCTGATGAGGGCCTTTACCTATGTCCTGGGCTCAGCTGGAATAGAGTTAATTCTCTCCCCCCATCCCACTGAGTGGGGGTGCAGTGAGTGAGCAGCTTTGTGGTGCTTAGTTGCTGGCTGGGGTTAAACCATGACAACCTGGAAGGGGACAATCCTTGGCATCTGTTTTGGCATGCTGAGTGTTTTCTTGTGAGGCATCTTGCTGTGAGATGGGCAGGCATCTGGAGCCACTGGACTCTCAAGGTGGGTTTGGCTTTGGGAAGGAGGAGAGGGTCAGATGACAAATAGGTGATCTTTTAAAGACAAATTCTTTTGGATCTGTCCTGACAGCTTGCTTGTTCAAGTATTAATTGCAAGTGACTAAGAGCCTTTCATTAAGGCATGAATGGAGAGAGAGAGGTCGTGATTAGAGTTGTCTCTCTTTTTTTTTTCCTTCTTTTTTTTCTCCCTTCTGTTTCAATGGAGATTTGATCCACAAAAAAAGTTGCTATTCTTTTATAATAGGGACCTCGTGATACCAAAGTGTCCACTGGGTTTTGGCTTTGAATGCAGTCCAGTTTCTAATCTTGGGCATTCTCTGACAGCCCTCCCGGGAAAAGCCTGCCATTGAATTCTCCAGGAATGACTCATTTCATTCCAGATTTCTTTCCACTGGAAGAGGAATTTTTTCCAACAACAGCAAACAGAAGCTTAAATAATGCATTTTATCCCATGTTAGAGACTGTCTTCCTGGGCACGTGCACAGAACATAGCAGGACCATGAGCAGGCATTTGAGTACTCCTAACTTCTTATGGTTGAGGACGACTTTCAGTGTTTTGTTTTACTATACATAAAAATTCCTCCTTGTGAGAACCCATATCTTTGTGCAGAGGTCTGAGCATAGTAATTCAGGATTGTTGTTGTGGAAACACTGTAAACAGACAGAAGTGACCTTTGGGGAGATAGCCTACATGTCCACATAGTGACACACCGGCATCTAGCTCCTAGCGCGTTCTGGGTCAGGTTTTTGTTTCATGACTGCAGGTCTCAGAGGTAGCCTGACCCCAGACTCATTACAATTTAAATGTTTCATCCTTTCTTCATGCTCAAAGGGAACTGTGCAGTAATTCTTTGTTGTCATCAGTTGTTTCTCCTGCAGTAGCACCTTGTAGGCCAAAATTACACTGAGGTCAACAGGCCCCTAGAAAAGCTCACTAAATGGCAGTCCCTGTCACGGTGAAGTGGGAGTCCTGAAGCCAGGATCAGCAAGATGAGCATGCCAGCTGGGTGGAGCAGGGGCACGCATGAATCACATCCTGGTGGGACCATGGAATCAGCGGGCTTGGACTGGTATAGATAAGAGTGGGGCCTGGCTGTGGGTGTACCGCATGGGGCATGTCTGCATGTACTAGGCTGGGCTCATCTTGCTGATGAGTGGGATGGCAGAATCTGGCCTGGCCATGACAGCGTGGCATGGTGTTTTTTAGACAGTTGGCTGTGTTATGGGTTGAAAGACTCGCTTATGCAGCAAATGCTCTATTTGAATTTGATCTGTATGCACTACTAAACAGCTGATCCAGGTCTGACTAAGTGTTACCTTGTCGTTCCATCTGCATGACCAACTTGTGATGTGACCTCGGGCAGAATGCTGAACCTCGGTGTGTCACTGGTTCCCTTCTGACCTCCCCTTGCTTGTCTCCTCTGAGGCTGTCCCTCAGCATCATTTCAGAAGGATAGGGAGAGTTAAAGCCTAGGGAAGTGGTAGGAGCACCATTACAGGGGGAGGAGATAAAAGGAGATAAAATATTTAACAAACATTTGTTGAGAATTGTTGATGCCAGTTGGTCCTGCATTGGGCAGGAAGATGAACTAATTGACCTCTCAGATTTTTCCCCAACCCTGTTTCCTACTATTCTTTGGCTTTCTGCAGTGTCTTACAGAGTGAGGTCTAGCAATACTGTTGTAGTCGTTGAATACGCACCCTTTGCACTTACTTTCTTAGGCTGCACTGGATTGACTACCAAGTACCATACTAAAACATTAGGCTCCGGGGGAGTACACTATTTAAAAGCAAGAAGAAAGTCTAATAAGCTCTACTTAGTGAAACTTCTGTGTAGGTAAACTTTGCTGTTCGTCACGGCTGCTCAGTCTGTAGACAGAATAAACCTGTTTACTGGAAGTGCACCCTGGCAATTACTTCCATGGTTCTGTGTGAGTCTATATATAGTTTCGTGCCTAGTAGGTATCTGTTCCTGATATCCATATGTGCCACAGTCTGGAAGCCAAATGGAGCAAAACCTACTTGCCAGATGTGGGTAATGGGTAAAGCCAAGCTAAATACTGGCTCCAGTCCCTTTTACAGGAGGGCAATTTCTGCCTGATGTCTTTGGCTCCTCTGAAGCAGGCATGCAAACATGTTAATGTTGTGATACTGGAGTGAGATGGAGTGACCTGCAGAACATTCTGTTCAAAGCAGCAGCTGAGGGATTGCTCTGAATGCTTGTGAGGAGCTCAGTAAAGGGATGGGTGAGCAGTGGGACTATACTTACAGTTCAGAGTCAAATTCTGCTTGGTGGTGAAATGAGGGGGAGCAGCTCTCCACCATTCTCATTTCTGTTTGGGTGAGTGTAGGAGAGAAGGTTTGACTGCCTGATGCACCTGTGGAGCCCTTGTGAACTTCAAGAGGGTTAAGCAGTGCACCAAGAGAAAATCTCTTCAGCTCTACTGCTTAGGGAAACAGACTGTCTGAGAACAGCTGCACAGCATTTGGGAGACATATTCAATACCATCTTTGATACCTGCTGTGAACATGGGTGTTTCATTCAGATCCCAAAGTTTAACCGTGAAATGTGGTCTAACCATTTACTCCATGAACCTACTGAAAGCCCTGAATAGTTGATATCTACCTGGTGAGTGCTTTCCTTTCATTCATGTCCAAGCCCTGTCCCAGACTGGGAATCTGTTTCCAGCCTTGCTTGTGAGGCCCAGCCCAGACAAGACTGGTGTTCTCTGTAACCCCCCCAGCTGGTTTGGTCCTTGCTTGGGAGGTAAGGGACATCTTCCTAAACTTTTCCCCATCTGGTTTGGTTGAGAACTCTTAAGTCCTTGCAGCCTGTAGGATATCCTGGGGCAAGGCTTTCTCAAGAGTTCCTCTTAGAATCTTCTTCCTATACACAAATAACTAAATAGTTTTCAGACAAAGGGTGCACAGCCTGATCATACCTCTTCTTGGGAGAACGTGCTGAATGCTTTGCTCTATAGTCTCTTTTTCTGTCTCGTAGAAATTTCTCAACCATGTTTGCATACCTTACACCAGAAAAGCACTCCTAGTTCAACCTGGAGTTCATCGCTTAAATATTGTTTGAGAACTGGCCGTGTCTTTCCTCAGCAATCACCACTGCTTCCAGCAATTACATCTGGCAGCTTCCTTTTCTCACCTGTTAATCCCATTTCTGGGTATCTTAACTCTGCCATGCAAGTTATAGGGGTCCTGGTTATCTAGTTTGGTACCGTGAACTCTACAGAATAGCAAGTTGCATTAAACATAGCTATTGCAGTACCCCTTTGCAGACCTGGATTTTAGTATCTTGAAGCTTGGTGCTTAAGGTAGGTATAAGCTCAGGACCACCTGCTATCTGTAGCTGCGGGAGCTTGGCTTTCTTGGTGGGATGTTTTGGGCCCTTACTGCAAGAAGGACATTGAAGTGCTGGAGCATGTCCAAAGAAGATCAACAAAGCTAGTGAAGGTTCTAGAGAACATGTCTTATGAGGAGTGGATGAAGGAACTGGGGTTGTTTAGCCTGGAGAAAAGGAGGCTGAGGGGAGACCTTATAGCTCTCTACAGCTACCTGAAAGGAGGTTGTAGCGAGGTTGAGATTAGTCTCTTCTCCCAAGTAACAAGTGATGGAACTAGAGGAAATGGCCTGAAGTTGCACCAGGGGAGGTTTAGATTGGATATTAGGAAAAACTTCTTCACCAAAAGGGTTGTCAACCATTGGAACAGGCTACCCAGGGAAGTGGTTGAGTCACTATCCCTGGAGATGTTCAAAAAATGTGTAGATGTGGCACTTAAGGACGTGGTTTAGTGGTGAACTTGGCAGTACTAGGTTAATAGCTGGACTCGATGATCTTAAAGTCTTTTCCAACCTAAAAGATTCTATGATTTTATGACAATGATGTTAAGTCTGACATTTATCATATGATATAGGTGGCCCGCATATGGCTCGGTTCCCTGTCTGCAAAATGGGGAAGAAAGATAACCTTCCTATCACACAGGAGAAGAGAGATTCAACCCAAACTTTGAGGTCTTCACAAAGTAGAAACAGCCACCATGCAGACATCTAAGATGGAGCTTGGCAGGCTCAATCCTTGGGTGGAGGAGGTGGCTGTAGCAGTTTCCTGAGTTGAAACCTCATCTCTATTGGCCAGGGCCCACAGGTTTCCATTGACCTGGTCATCCCCAAAGTCCTAGCCTCAGTGCACACAGTCTGAGGTGTGTTTGCCTATGGGCCAACAGCCAAACCCTTGGCAACACCCTGGAATCAAAAAGGTAGACACAGGCGGCTTTTGAGTATTGCCTTCTGTGGCGGTTGATCTGAGGTGCATTTGCTGTGGCTGGTGGCATGACCCCTGATCACCCAGAGGGCTGAGCTGCCTTTCAGGAGTTCTGGGCAGCTGTAGCTCCCAGTAAGACCAGTGAGAGCCTTCTGGGAGCTCTGGCTGCTCAGTCCCTTTGGTAGGTGGAACTGCTGTGTACTTTGGCACAGGCATGAGTATAACGTGCTGTGTTGGCTAGAGTCAGTGCCAATGCCTGAGGCAACCTACAGAGGCTGAGGCCTGGTTTTTATGAGATTAGGCAGAATGGCCCTGAATGAGTGGCAAAACCTTGTGTTTTTAATCTTAGCCTAGGGCAGCAGAAGGCCACAGAGCCACTCTGAAGTGCAGCTGTGTTGGGTGTTGGAAGCTTTGCAGGCTGTCTGCAGGACGTGGTATACCACACAGCAATGTCAGGAGGGTCAAATTCCAGCTGGAGATACGAGGGCAATAGTCTGCCTCTTACCAGGAAAACATCAGGACCTTTAGCTGCCTGATAGCACTGTGTAGTGCTCTGTTCTATTTAGCTTATAAAGAGCAGAGGATGAATTTTCCCTGCTGGAGGTCAAAGAAGTGGTTCTTGGAGGGAGACCAATGGACACCTTTCACACCAGAAGGGAAGAGCCTCTTATTTGTGAGATGTTCCCCGATTTCGCTTGATGCCCAAACACTAGGGAGACTATGTCAGTGTGCAGGAACACAGGTTGCAGCAGTAGGGAAGGCCACTGAGTATCTACCAGCGTAAATCCTTGGGTGCAGCTCACTGCTTTCTTGTGGCACCATTGCATGACTGTCTTCCCAGGAAGAATGTGTGGGGCTGTTTTGGGGCTGCATAGCAGCAGGTCTTGCCTACAAACTCCAAGATCAGAGCAGCCCCAGAATAGCAGGCAGCAAGCCTAAGGTTTTGTCTTGGCCCTCTCCTCTTCCCACTAGCTGAATTGGTGATCTCTCCTTGCAGATGTTTTTTTGTTGTGATTTTTTGTCTGTTCCTTGGTAGATGAGAACTTGGAAGAAAATGTTAGAGTTCGGCGAGCTGGAGGGCATGGGGGCTCTCTTTTCCATTCGCTTTCTTGGGTTCCTCCCTCATCCCCCGATTCCCAAGCTGCTCACTGCAAGGATCTGGCTTCCTCTGTTTACCCAAAAGTGTGACACTGCCGTGCTCCGGTGTTTGTTCAATCCCTTCCAGCTCCTGATCTCGCTGAAATCCCAGGAAGATTTGGACAAAGCGATGGAACAGTTGGAGCTGAGCCCTTCCCTGAAGAGCCTGCGGATCCTTGTGAGCGCTCCAAAGAAAGCGAATGTGAGTCCTTCACCTTCTCTGCTCTTTTGTGTCTGGAGCAAGATGCCTTATTATTGTGTTGGGGAGTGGAAACAAGTTTCTCGACAGTGCAGAGCAGAGGGCAAGCTAGTTATGAGGGGGGTCAGTCCTGCTCTGCCTCAGCTGCTGAGAAATCTTCCTGTGGTGGCAGCACAGAGACTGATCTCAGCTCCCTCTAGCTGCTCCTGCATCCTGTGAAGGGTTAAATACCATACTGATCCTCAGACAAGGTTAAACCCCAAGAGAACCCCTTGTACTTTCTGCCTAGGGATGCTGTCACCATTCCTCTGTAGCCTCTCCTCCATATACAAGGTGATGCGCTGGCCCTTGCCATGCTGGGTGGCAGCATGGGGACCATTCTCTCCATGTGGTGCTGCAGTACTAAAGGCCAGGAAGAGCAAACTGGAGAATCCTTCAGGCTCATGCAGGACAGTCTTTTTTTTCCATGTTTATTTATTTGCTTTTCCTGAGCTCAGTGGTTTTGCAGTTAAGCCTGTTAGCTTGACCTTGCCTGCACAGAGTGTCTTGCCAAGGCACATGTTGTGCTGCCCCAAGCATAGGCTGTAAAGCAAGGGATTTGCAGATGTTGCAACTCTGTTTCTTCCTTGTATTTCCTAGAAGTACAGGAGAGACTGGGAGTCTTGAAACCCGCAGTGCTTGTCCTCATGCTGCTGTTGGTGCTCACAGCTCCTGGAACTTTCGTTCCTGAGGCTCTCAGAAAGTGCAGGCATCAGAGTCCCAGGGGAGACTGAGCCATCACTTGGGGTTTCCTCAATCCTGGGCAGAAATAGGGCGATCTGCCCTAGCAACTGTGGGAACATAGCAGTATTGCAAGTCAGCTACTAAGAGCAGGGAATCCAGGTAGATTCATGCATACCTTTGAGAGTAGGTCTGTCTCTTCCTGAAGCATGTATCCAGGCTCCTGCACGTAACAACGTATGGTTCCAAGGTCATACCTAAAATTATCACAAAATCACAGCACACTGTAGCATGTTATTTTGGTAAGACTCAGTCACTACCACTTAAGTTACCAGCTGGATATGCAATTCTTTGCTCTCCCCCTTATATGTCTTCCCTAGCAGAGCCTAGTCCTCCACTCTCTGTTCCTCTGCTCTGTCACAGAGAAGCAAACTTTAAGGAAGTATCTACATTGCCTAGGCTGCCTGCACTGAAGTCTAGGGAGCATGGAGGAGAGGCTCTGAATTTGGGATTACAAACCTAGGTTCAGGCCAGGGATCAGTATCTGTATCTATCTGGAAAAATAATGCAGTGCAGGAACAGTCTTTTATGTCAAATACCCGTATTTACCATTATCAGCTGGATCTTATTAGAGTATTTCAGTAACAGATGTGAACTGTTTGTGAATGAGTTTTGGATGACTCTAGATTATGTGCATCATTTTGTTTGTTGTTGGTTTTGTTTGGTTTTTTTAATAGTTCTTGGGTAATATGGTAATGAGGAGCCAAATACAGGGTTTCACACGGCATGTCCACAAGGGCTCTGGCTGGGTCTGATCATTCCCTTTGTCCGATTACTAGCTACTCCAACCGAACAACAGTAAACAGCACGAAATGAGGATCTCCAGATCCATGGGTGATATCATGGGATCCCTGTACAAAGACTCCGAGAGGACGCGGAAGTATTCAACAGGTCAGTGAAATTCAATGCTCTGTGGGCATTTTGTGCTACTACAAGCTGGCCACCATCCCCTTTCTCTCTTCTGTCACAAGCCTGTAGCTGCTACAGTCTGGGCAGCCACCCTGATGTCTCCCCCGGTAACTCAGTGCAGTTGCTGCTTATCCTCAACCTGAGGAAGAGATTCTACAAGCTGCACAGGTCGGACGAGGTTGTGCTGAGCAGAGTCATGTTGGGCATGAAAGCTAAGAAGAGCAGGGGATCTGAGGTGTAATTTGAGGGGGGAAATGCAGTGATAAAAATCTCCAGTGAAGTCGATGCTACTGAGCTTTATCAAAGTGAAGAATGAGGATCTATAAAAAGCCAAGGCTTTTTGAGACCTTGACTTCCTTTAACCATCTGCTGTTCTCTCAGTGTCTCTTCCCCTTTCCTAGTTAGCAGAAAAATGTGGCTGAATGGGCTTGGGTTCCTTAGCTCCTCAGCTGGGACCAGCTTTACCACATAAGGACCGACTATGTGTCTCCATGCCATCAGTCTGTTCCTGCTGGTGAAATGAAGTCTGTGGTAGCTGCTTTTGTGGTTTCTCAGGAGAATGGATGTGCACAGTGTTTTGCAGTGGTCACATTTCAGATGAAGGGGAGCATCCCTTTCCTTCAGAGGTGCTGGAAGTAGATACCTGCAGCCTCTGAAGCCAGGCTGGCGAATGCCTAGTGTCTTCTTGCAGCCCTGCAGGGACTGGAGTTTGTTTGTAGCCTCATGTGGTCTTTTCTTTGGTTTTCTGTCTTGGGTTTATGCTTTTCTTGCTTTCTAAAATACTCTGAGCTTTTTGAAATGACAAGTACTCTTGATAAGCTGTCTGTAGGACCTTTTGTGTGAAGAACTATGTAGGATTTTGTAGAGAGCAGGGTGCCTTGTGCAGAACTGGTAAAGCAACCCATAGGACTGTATAGCAGAGGTATAATTATTCATATTACAACATATTGGCAGGATTAATGATTTTGTCATACAGTGGATGTTCTCTGCCATGTCTGTGGGTGCTGGTCACAGGGTAATTTCCACAGATCCCTATTGTTTTCGTACAATTATTCAACTGTAGAAACGACAGCATCAGAGGCCTTGAATAAAGTGGGGCCCTCTTATACAAATACACATGAAGATATACTTCATCCTCCAAAGATCCTCTGTACTTATATGGCCGCAAACAGTTCCAAAATCTTTTCTCTGTCCAACAAAAGAGTATTTTTGTCCAAGGATTCGCCTTTTCTCTGTCTCATAGCCTGTGCTGCCTTGATAATATATCCTGTGGTTTGTTGCATCTCTGATAATGATATATAGGAAATGTTCTAGGATAGGTCCATTATAGCCGCTTGTGCAGCCCTGCGCAACTCTTGCTGAAGCCAGGGGTGAGTGGTACCTGTACAAGAGCTCTCTTTGCGCCTGGTGTTTGGATGTACTAGGGTTCTTTTTTTTTCTATTGTGTTTTTTTTTCCTAGCTCATATGGCTCTTGAGAGTCACTAGATGAGCCTGAATGAAATGCACACACAAATACATGGTAAGGCACAGAGCCTCAGCAGAAACTGTACTTGGGCAAAACATCTCTGCTGCTCTTTTTTTTTTTTTTTTGGCACTTGTTAAGCTGTTAATGTAAACCAGTGAAGAGCTGTGGCACTGGGAGCTGTCACTGATGTGTGAACTGAGCCTGATGGGCAGAATTGATTCCATGTGTATCTGTGCTAAGGAGATCAGTTCTTGCAAAGTTAGATTTTCCTACTAACTTTTATGCTATGCTTTGGCCTTTCCTTACTGTTTTGGAGCTGCTGTAATACCAGGACAGTTTCTGACCAGGACTGCACCACTGACTGTGAGGTGTCACTGCCTTGAAGAGCATCCTGTAGATAAGACAAGGAAGGCAAAGGAAGAGATATCAGCTCTGCAAGGGCAAGAGCCTGAGGTACAGATGGATTTTGAGAGAATGCCTGAATAGCAGAGTGGAGGAACAGGTGTAATGTGCTGATTTAATCTAGGTGACGGAGGAGAAGGACTGGGCAGCACCAGATGTAGGATGCAGAGTGTGCTACCGTTGGGATCTTCAGGAGATTGCATGTTGATTGCTAATGCACCAAAACCAGTGTCCTTGGTACTGTTAAACAGCTAGGTAGAAAAGTAACCAATCCATATTACAGTCGTCCCTTTTTTTTTTTTCTTTTTTTTTAACCCCTCCATGCAGACCCTCAGTCTTGCTCTGAGTTTGGAAAGATGTTGCAACAAGTCTATGCATGGTAACATGGAGTTACCTGGTGTCTGTATGAAGCTACTGCAGCTCTACTTAGGAGGTGTTCACAATCATTTTTTTGACCTCCTGAGTCAGAACGGGGTAATCTAGCAGCTGGGCAGAAACTCCAGGGAGCAGAAAGGGAGAGCAGTGTTTCAAAGGAGCATAAAACTGAACATTGGGCAATAGACAGAGATGATCCTGTGTTGTGGTTCCCTGAACCAGGGATTTCACTGAATTGGGTAGATAGTCAAAACGCAACCTAAGAGGCTGGGATTTCTGTAGGAGAAATGATTCTTCACTTACAGTTGCAAGGTAGTTCACAGCGTTTGCTTTTCCTGTCATTAAAGTGGTTGCTGTCAAAAGAGGATCTTAGTTCAGCTTTTCTCTTGAAACCATATTTGAAAGGAGATTTAAAGTGACTTTATAAAAAAAGGTGGTTCAGGGTCATGTTCTCAGTGTTTCTGGGATGTCTCATGTTTTTCTGCTGACTCTGCCATGTTAGCAGCAGCAAAAAATAATAAAACTGCATGTTGTTGGCACAAGCACATTGGAAGGGGGGTAGATGTTCTGGGGAAGATTTGGCTATTTTTGCTACTGCTGGACAGAAAATGTCTTCGCTCCATGTCCCTGAAAAACCTTAGGCAAAGTCATCATTTTCTCTCCCC
>JANZLQ010000078.1:39854754-39868393 GCA_026212715.1 Elanus axillaris
AATTGCCCCCCCCTTTTGGGGGGGGGGGGGGGGGGAGGGGGAAGTGGAAAATGTTCCAGTTTCTTAGTGACCACCATCTGCAAATTTTCAGCTGAGTGCCAGAAAACTTTGGCTAAAATCTGTTTGGGTTCAGATAACTGAGGGTTGTTTTTTATTTACCTGGAGGAAATACACGTTTCAGAACATTATCCACAACTTATTCAAGAGCCCCATTCCAGAATCACTGTTTCAGTGTAAACATTTGCCAAAAGCTTTCTTCCCCGCCCCCAGGTGGAAAACCAGGTTGCTGACCCATGGCATCATGTGCCTGCCAGCCCTCTCCAGACCAGGAGCAAACGCTAGCTGAGTCCAGGCTGTCAAATACAGACTAGCCATGGGAACAGCAGTACTTTCTCCTCAGAGAATTGCCACCACAGTGATGGTGCCCAGGTTTTCTTGGGTGCCTGGACATGTGTGCAGCAGCATCTAACCCCTGCTAGCACACTGGAAGCATTTGAATGCAGATCTCCAGAGAGGGGTGGTGCAAAGACTTTGCTGTTGCACAGGCTTGCCAGATGACTCTGAGAAACAAAGGCCTGGAGGTGATATCTGTGCCATTAAATTCACAGGGCCAGGACACGAGCACTGGCTGGCCATTGAGGAGGTTGCTTAATCATTAGCCCATTCCCTGGCCAACCCTGTACCGTTGACTGCTGTCCTAGCAGTGCCCAGGTACAAACTGGGGTAGCATGGGCTAGGGACCTGTTACAGGAGTTGGGATGGATGAGACCCCACCCTCTATTTTGAGAAGAGGAGAAGAATTTGGCTGTGTGCATCATGCCAGCTGCTTTAGGGCTAGAAAATGGGCTCTGTCCTGCTTATTAGTATAGAAGTAACCTGAAGTTTGCCTTAAAGCAAGATGTAGGAATACATCGTCAGAGGGTCAGCATGGAGAGGAGGGAGACTTGTAGGAGTCCCACTGAAAAAGAAGATATCAAGGGAGATTTGGTCCATCTGCTCACACCTCCCCTTGACAATCTCAGAGTGAGGAAATTTCCTGCAGGTTTACCTCTTCTTGTGCTGCTGTGTCCTAAGCCCTGTGTTTCTGCCAGGGCTCAGTGGAGTGGTACATCTTGATGTCATGTCCCTCATTCTGCTCTGTGGCGATGTCATCCCAGGGCTGGGCTCTCTGTGACTGCAGCTGTGAGTGTAGGCGGCTGCCAACAAACCCTCCCCGGCTCTGACTTTTAAGGGGCTTCTCTTCTCCATTGGGACCCCTGCTTGATGCTGATCAGTGATGGATGAAGTTTTGGGAAGGACCTGCCAGGGCAGGGAAAGGGTGAAGCCAGGGAATGTGAAGGCGGAGGGAAGCCAGCCCTGGCACAGGAGAGCTGGCTGTACGTGCAGCACCACAAACTCTGCACATACTGCATGAAAGACACTTCTTAAATAAAAATAACAGAAGGGAACATGAAAGACCCCAGTAGATGCCAGCAGTGACTGTAAGTCTCCGTGCTGGCCTGGTTCACCCTGCTCAGGACATGCTGTGCCCTAGTCTCAAATATATGGCTTTACATTAGTGTGTGTGACATGGAGCAGCAATCCCGTCCCAAAGCACCTTGCTTCAAAGGGTAACCGAGGTCAGATGCTCAACTGGTGCCAATCTGCAGAGTTTCTCTGAGTGCAGGAATCCTGAATAGAGCTGCTGAGATCCGGCCAGCATTTGGCTTATGAAGAAGTGCCTCAGAGCCTGCCCCATGCCCACTGGGTCTGAGGATTGGAGCTGACATGTAATCTTGTCAACCCCAGGAGGACAGCCCCGTGAGGGTTTCCTCTCTCTGCCTGGTGCTGTTGCTGTTTCTTGAGTATTAGGTCAAGTGTAAAGACCTTCCATGATGTGTCAAACAGGCACATCTGCACTTGTCTGTCCATTTCTTCCTCTGCCTCTTGGTTGGTAAAGCAGCATTATATAATATATCCAATATGCCTTGTGTTGCCCCCACTATGAATTATGCCTGCCATTGAGTACCACAGTTGCTCTTTCTCCCTGACCTCTGTTTTCCATTTCCCCCACCAGCAGCACTGAGATTGCCTGAGGTTTTGTTAATGGGGCAGGATAGGGCTGGAAGCAGGGGGTATCAACCTTGGGCTTTGCTCCCGCCACCTCCCCATGTTCCTCCCAGGCAGATGGGCATGCATGGTTGCAAAGCAGCAGCAATCAGTGCTCCTGGAGGTGTGAAGCTGCATAAATTATTTTGAGCAGTTGTTCTACCCAAACAGCCTCGCTGAAAGAGATCTGGTTCAATCCAGCAGTTTGCAGGTGTGCAAAAGCCTAAGCATTTTGTTTAACTTCCTTGCCTGCTGGGAAATGGCTAGCGTCTTATCCCCTTTTACAGTTTTTGGCAGAAGTGTGACTTTGGAAGGTCAAACACAACTGACCTGATGACTGGGAGTAGTTGTTACAGGCAAAGGCTTGATGTGAGATCATGCGAAGTCTTTACACTTGTGATAAATCTCATTTAACTCCCTGGGTTCAGAGTCAAACAGGGTACATACAGCTCTCTGTAAAATCAGAGTCAAAGACTTTCTGGGCAATGAGTGGGTTGTTGCAGCAAGAGATCTCAGCACTGCATGAGCAGACCCACACTTCATCATAGCAGTAACAGAAATGCTAAACAGAGCTAAGATACAGCGGTTACACCACACCAAATCCTCTAGCAGCTTTTTGGAGCAAGAGCCACTCAAATGCCCTTATGCTGCATTCTGGATTGACATCTGATAAGCAAACGAGGGGATGGTAATGCAGTGATTTATTCAGGGTGCCCGAACTGTTAAATGGTTAAACGTTTGTTTATTTATCTTCAAAGAGAGGATGCCGTACTTCCCAACTGGTTTTGTTTTTAGGGCTGGTGGAAAGCCAGTTCATTATGAGTGCCGCAGCACTCGAGAGATTCTCTCCCCTTGATGTTGGCATTACTTCAATTGGACTTTTTTCACTGTGTTCTTATCCTGCAGGAAATCTGTGAAGGAGAAAATAGGAAGAAGAAAAAAAGTAACTCAAAGCCATATGACTTTTATTTTTACAGTCTGAGCAAGGAGTCTGTAGGAAGATGTACCATGGGACAGAGATATCCATGTATTTGCTATAAATCCAGCAAGCCTGATTTAGTGATCTTTAATGCTGACGTGACACTGTTAATGTTAGAAGCTCCTGATGTGTATCAGCTTAAGTGAAAGGTGGGGACTTGGATTTGTAGTGTTGATCACGCTGATGGATTTATGCCAGAGATCAATCTGGCACAGTAACTGTGAAGCAGAGTAGCAGGAGAAGAGGCAGAAGTGTTGTGCTGATTGATCAGTGTTGACTGTTCATGATGGGATAGGCCCCTTCCCAGTATCTTTCTCTTGCAATATTGTGCTTAGCCTGGGCATGTTGTTACCAAATGGTAGTAATGAACCAAAGAGTTGGCAAGAGTGCCACAAAACTGGATACAAAGTGTAAGGAAATGCATCTCTGTGTGCTTTCTAACTCTTCAAGGATGGGTGCTTTCTAGAAGTCTGCTTAAAACCAAGTTGTTTTGTTGTGTGAAGGCTCACATTGCACAATGACGCCTGGTTAAAGCTCCAGCATAGAACAGCACGGACCTCTGTCAGCAATTCCTTAACACGAAGTGATGACAGCCCAGGGATGGAGGGGAGGGACTGCAGAAAGACAAGCTGAGCCAAGCCTGTGCATCTGGGCCAAGTGAGGGCAACACTCCCTAAAGCCTGAAAAGGCACAAGGAATTGGTTAGGGTGGATTTGAAGGAATAAAGGGGAGGAATGGGACATGCACATAAGGAAGCTGTGGAGTTCTCTTCCAGGTGTGAAATAGGAACCCCCTTCTGCTAAACGAGCCCTGGGGCGGGGGGGGGGGGCTGTGAAAGCCTTGCTGTCTGTGCTGAGGTACACACGATGCACTGCAAAGCCCTAGGGTTTTCCAGGTGGCTCTGCCTGGTGTGGAGCCTCTGCCAGCTGCAAGCATGGAGCATCTGGGGCTACAGACGGGGGAGCCAACTCTCCCTTGGCAGGACATGGGACGAGCTGATCCCGTAGATTGTTCCCCTCCCTATGGCTCTCGGCTTTGATGGCTGGTTTTTCTTCCTCTCTACTTTCATATAGGAAGGTGGAGAGAAGAGGGGTATTTGAGTACAAAGCGTTTTCTATATAGGAATTGTTAAAGTGATGTTGCACTGAGTTCACCTGAGCTGTTCCCCAGACTGCTGAACAAGGCAGTGATCTGATCCAGGGAGGAAATGCCTGGAGGTCAAAGAGGGGAGTTGGGTTTGGAGTTTGTGTTTTGCTTTGAGGTTGACTGATTGTATCACAACAAAACTCTGGAGCCCTTTTCTGGCATCAACAGAGCAGCTAGATACAGTGCACAGCTCTTAGGATCCAGGGTAGGTTGAATGCTGAGTCTGCTAGATGTTGAGTGGCCCCACAGTAACAAACTGTCCCTGTTGTAAAAGCTTTTTAGGATGCCCATGAACAGTATCGCATCTCTAGCTCCTCTGTTTCCTTCCACACAAGTTCAAACCCAGCAGCATCTCCAGGAGGCCTGTGATTACTAGAACAGCGTCTCTGGGAAGGACTTGGATGTGGCAAGTCCTCTCCTTGACCTGTGCCTTTCCCATATCCTAGGCTCTCTGCACACTGGCCGAAGTTCTCCGCCCCCAGGGAGTGTTCCTGAAGAGCAGCAGCAGATTGCTCGCCAAGGATCCTATACCAGCATCAACAGTGAGGGCGAGTTCATCCCTGAGACCATGGATCAGAACGTAAGTGGGCCAGGGCATGTGGGTTAAACCAGGACAGTGTTAGGCACGAGGGAAGCTGCCCTGTGAGTGCTGTTCCCACCATTAAATCCCCAGCAGGCCCTGTGCATGGGGCTCAGGCCACCTTTTCCCAGGAATGGGTGCCCCTGGGCTTGACATGCTCAAGAAACAGCATGCCTGATTTCCAAGAACCCTAAAAGCCAGCTGCACTAATGATAGCAACATGCTCAGGCACCCTCAGGTAGCTCTGGATTAGCATAGATCTGGGACACGCATGCACGCCAGCTGTCGGGCCCTCGTGGCCACAGCCTTCCTGGATCCCGGGGACCACAAGGGAGCATGCCAAGCAACTGGTTGCCTGTGATTGCAACAGCCTGGGGATGTCAGCAGTTCTTGCTTCTTCCCGTGTGCTGTTTCTGCCTGAGCTCCAGTTACAGTTCTTGGCTCTGCCCACAGCCTCTCTCTGCATTTTTGTCTCTCTGTCCCTCCCCCATATATATATTTTTTTTCCTCTCTTAATAAGCAGTTTGGATATTCCAATCTCTCAGTAATAAAAGAGCAGCTAGTTCTTCAGCACAGTGGTGAGCAGTACCTCTTCTTCCAGTCAATCTGGTACCCACAGTGGGGGAAACTCTGCAGTGTTAAGGGACCAGAGGGGGAGCAGCTTACACCTCCCTCTTCGTTTGCATCTCTGTTCAAGCTATAGCTCTGAAGAGCTTAGTATAGGTCCTGTGAAGTCAGCTGGGCTGTCTGGGCACAAAACTCATTCTTGGAGAGCTGCTGGAAGGGCAGGACTAGATCCACAATTTGCAGGAGGGTTGGCCATGTGGGAGGGGCATGGTGGGACATCTGGAAGGCACTAAGCTCACTCCAGCAGGCTGCTGTGATGGCCCCCAATGATCTTGCCTAGGGAGATGTGCATTTCCTACACTCAAGTAGCACCCACTGGTTTCCCTTTTGTGTGCAGGCTGTGCCAGTGTTTCCATGGCAAAGTTGTGTTTTCAACAGTTTATTATACAGCCATCAATAAAATAAGAAGTCACTCTGGGTGAGTCTTGGCAGCATCAGAGTGCAGATGTATCTTGTGCTCCTTGCAGCCAAAAGTTGGCTTTCTATTGTTTTCACATGCCTTCCAAACACGTTTGGTAGGATTAAGACAAAGTGTGTGTGTGTGCAGGGGGAGGGTCCCCATGAACCCTCCTGGGTGTAAATCAGCACAGCTTCACTGGCCGTTAATGGAGCTCCATTAGCGCTTGCTGAGTCCTGAGCCTGCTTATGATGAAGGTTCCCAGATGCTCTCCTTGCTTTTCCCCAGCATCACTCTGTGGGTGGCCTGCTGCCCTTCTCTGGCAAATTAAATGCAGGAAAAAGGGGATTTGGGAATGGTTTGGGGTTGGCTTTTTTTGGGGGGGTGGGGTCCTCTTCTCATTGAGCAGCCATGCTTCACCCCATATGGGCTTTGCCCTCAGAATGTCCTTGTGCCTGGTGGAAAATCACTTACAAGCTGGTGCTTGCTGCCTTTTGGGGATGCCCCTGTGCAAGCCTGTGATGTAACTGTGGTCTTTGCCTTGACAACAGCTTGGCAGATGAACAGAGGCTGAGTATGGAGCCTGCTCAGATTCCCAGTTTTATGCTTTTGAGAAATTAGTCTGTTTCAGCATTATTTTAACTGCTGGGTGAGACCTGGCATGGCTGGTAGATGTGGGGAGTGGGATCTAGCAGGGGTCTTGCTCCTCTTTGGCTAGTGCATTTTGAAGGATAAGGCTTTGGGGTAAAAACTGGAAAGCAGAGAAAAGTAGCACTTTCCAGTTGGGACTGTCCTGCCAAAACAATGCGAGCTGTTATGACAACTGGTTGAGGAGCTTGAACACAGGAACAGCGCATGCAAAGGGAGGCTGTTGCTGTACAGAAGGAAGGAGCAGTGATGTGGGTCCAGGAGCCAGCTAAGGGTAACTCTACGTGGCGTTTAACCCTCGTTGCTCAGCTTTCCTGGGAACGAGCTAGCTTGGGGCTGGCTTCAGAGTAGGGGTTAGTGAGTGTCCACAATAGGTCTGCAGCCAGGAGGAAACACTGTACTGACTGCAGCATAGCATGGCCCTGAGCAAGCACTGCTCCGTGTAGAAGTGCATAGCCCCTACATTTGCTACTTGATACAAAAACCTCTATTGTTACTAACCAGCTATAAATAACCCCATCCAGTACAATGTCTCATCCAGGAAGCAACACAACTTCAGCTTTTGACTCACTGAGCTAGTGAGAGCCAAGCCAGTCTCCAGCCAAAAGCCCTGATGATACTTCACTTATGACCGGAGAGGAAGGCTGGTCTTGTGTGCCAGGTCACCTTGGGGAAGTCAGGAGTCCAGGGCTGTGATCCTGGCTGTGGCGCACAATAGCTGCTCGGCCTTGGGCACATCATTTGTGTCCTGATAATTTTTTTTAATTACTTTTTTTTTAACAAATACTTGAGCACTTTCAATCTCATTGACTTTTCAGCATGGTTTCAACATCAGGATGCCAATTATCTTTGCCTTGACTTCCCTACTAGCAAATAACAGTTAGAAAGAACAATAATCCAAAGAGGGCATCATAAATGGATTTCCACTGGGAACAAACCTTTTGTTAGATTGGATTTCATCTCTACTGGAGCTGCATCAGCTGGTGTAAATCAGCCGTCTTTGGTGGAGCCTTGTTGACCCTGAAGAGGTCTGCTAGTATTGGAGCTTGAAGAGCTATGGTGTATGGTTTCATTGTTTTCCCTTTTCTTTCACTGTCAGATGCTTGAAGCTTTCATCAGCCCTGATGAGTCACTGTCTGGGAGCTGCCAGTCACTGGACAGATCTGTGGACAGGTGAGTCGTGCATGTCACCAAGTTCAGAAGCTGAAATGCAGCCTCTGCTGCACAGCGGGAGAGGATTGGGATTAGTGCCATCCCCTGAGGTTCCTGTTGGCATGAAGATGCACCCGAGAAAAACAAATTTCTCCTGAATGCTAAAAACCAGATCCTAGCACAGACATCTGTGTGATGGTATGATTTGAATTGCAGTAATCTGAACTGGACAGAGTAGCTGGAGATCTGCACACAGCCTGGCTTTGTGTGCCCAGGTTTTGTGCTTCAATCGGATCCCTTTCCTACCCCCCTGGCTTTCTGCAGTCACCAGGTCAATACTCCATTAGCCTCTCTGTGACACCTCCTCCCCAGGCATGCTGTCTGCTCTCCGTTGACCACTTGGAAATTCGGCAGTCCTTGTACACTGCCAGCAGCCACAGGCATGTCAGTCAAGGTGCTGAGGACACCAGACGAGCAACAACTAAGTTTAGCTTCTCAGCAGGAAGCAACTAGGACACGTTGTACTAACACAGGCTACAATTCAATAGTTGGTGCGGCTGGTTGGTCCAAGCTTACACGTGCACAGCAACTGTATATCTGCTGCTGTGCACAGTAGGCTGTGTATAAGACACAGTGTCCTTTTGGGAAGCAGTATATCTTTTTTTTCCATCTGCATCAATGATTTTCTCCTCCCCCCCCCCGTTGTGTTTGCCATACAGCATTGAGGCTGTGTTCCAGCAGGTCTGCATTGTGTTGATTTGATTGTGTAGCGTGCTTTGGGTTTGCAGCTCTGTGTGCTTTGGATCTGTCTCAGCATCGAGGTCCATTTCCTTTTTGTGGCTTTTAATAATTTCCTGTGATGTATTTGCTCATTGTTGCTGCTGTATCGAAGCTGGATGCCTTGTGCTCCCAGCCTCTATGCCCCAGCTTTGCTTTTGCATAGACTTTGCTAGGAAGAACCGAAGGAGCATGGCCTGGTTGTAACACTTGATTGTAAACTGAGAGAAGAGTGTTAGGCATGTTTGTGAGAGTGTAGTACAGCAGGCAGCTGCGTTCAGTCATGGGGTCTGGGAGCTGCAAAAGGCACGAGGAGGGCTGTATTCTTCAAAGGCAGAAAGAGGAGTAAGTATGACTATTCCTGCAAAAATGTAGCTGAGCCCTTGTAGCCAATTGCTTGAGATGGCATTAGCCTCAAGAGAGCACAGCTAGTCACCAGGCATCATGACCAGTCTGATGCTAAGAAATAACACAACAAATTCCTCTTTGCTGTAGCAAACCTGCTGTGATCAGCTTTGACATGAGTAGATTTCAGAGCACTTTACAAAGCAGATTTCTACTATAATGCCCATTTTGTTAAAAGGGAGAGTGGAAAAGCAGCCTGTGCAGATCACCCTGTTGGCCTTTACAGAGGCTGGGGTGAGATTCGGATTGCTGAGATCCCCTTGCAGTGCTTTATCATCCTCTCAGTGTCATTTAAAGACCCTGAGCCTTGAAGCACCAATCCCGCACTCTCCCTCCTGGTCTTCTGTGAAGGTGCATGTGCCCAGTTGTGGCACAGACCTTCCTGCATAAGGAAGGTGAGGGATGATGTTGCAGAGACAGGGAGACCTGCATGAATCAGGAGTGACTGAAGGACTCCCCTGCGTCCATCTGCAGCAACTAAGCAATGTTCATAGAAAGCAGAGTTGCATGGTTGTAATGGTTGACCTTGAGGGAAGAGACATCTGCAGCCCTCCTTTTGTGCCATCTTGCACATAGGTTATGGTCTTCGGCTGCTTCTTTTCAGCCTGGTGACTGTTTTTTGCAGCATCCCTTTTGTTTGCCACAGGAACAAGCTGTGATCCAGCAAAAAAAACATCTTCATTCTTGTGCAGGTTGAGGATGGGAGCTCAGTTGCGTAGACTGGGCTGATCATTGATCAGTGCATCTTGTGGTGTAGCCTGTCCTTTCTGCTTGTAATCACTTCCTAACTCATTCTATAGCCTTTCTGATATAATAAAGCGTATCATTTTTTTTTTTCATCTCTTTGCAGCCCTCCCTTTACCCAAACCCCTGTTCCTGGAAGGAAGACCCATCCCAAAGACAGTCTTGATTGCATGGGTAAGCACTCTTGGAGATTTGTATTTGCTTAGAATTATAAAAAGCATGTAGTAAAGAGACTGGATAAAGGCTATTGGAGAGATGGTACTGCATGAAAACTAATTAAAAACAATCAGTCAAGGAAACCAGTTCCATTGCTTAGGTTACACTTCAAAAATGACCCTGCAATGATCAAACTTGAGTGTTTTCTAAAATCGAAAGACCCAGAGCATCAAATACAGGCAGGGCTGATCTTGTCATCATTAAACCTTCTTGGGTCTGTAGCAATAGTGGTAGCACTGAAGAACCTTTGGGCCTGGATTGGGAATCACTTTACAGCAACAACAGTCCAAACTGGGTAGCAAGAGCCCTGAAGTAAATGGATGCAAGCAAGTAAAGCTGTTTGAAAGATGAGAGTTGAGTTCTGTGTTGGAAGAAGTTTATGAGGGGGCCTTTGTCTTGTATTTGGAGACAACTGCAAGGTTCTGCCAAGTGGGAAACAGCCTTGTGGGATCACCTTTTGTCTCTGTTAGTACCTGTGAGCTGTCAGCAACTTCCTATGTAGCAAAACCCAAGTCCCAAACTCTCTAGGGAGTTATACCTCTTCTACTTGCATTAATAATTATCTGTAATACTGCAAATGCTATTAGAGAAAGTGTATTGGTAACTTGCAAGGATCTTAGGTTACTGCTTAATCACTTATAAACATCCAGCTGGTTAAATCATGGAAACTCTGTAATATTGTAATGACTTTCACTATTAAAAATGAGCAAATAGGAGTCAGCCTGTGGCATGATAACTCATTTCTGGCCTGAGGCAGGATTTCTAGATTGAACTGTAGACATGAAGCTGCAGTCAGTCCACGTCACTGAAGGTTTTAATACATCCCTAGTGGTAGGGGAGGCATTTTGCTTTGAGACACCACTCTGCATCGTCGCTCACACGTGGCTTGCCGAGAACCTTTTGACCTGTCCTTGTTGCTTTTCTTGCTGACCGTATTTCAGCATTATGCGCTCCTCTTGCCCGCTGCTGTAATGGGGAAATCATGCTGAAGTGCAGCAGAGGCCAGGAACGGTCTCTAAGGAGCGGCTCCTGGCCCCAGGCTAAGACAAACAAACAATCAGAATGGACTGTGTCATTAGAGTTGGATGGAGGAAAACAGGAGGTGAAAGATGGGGGGGGAAGTGACAGATATTTTAATCTCAAATTATTCAGTGCTACCAGCAATGGCTTCCTGTGCAGCATTTTTTTATTAAAAAAATGTCTTTATCTCATATGTCCATCCATCTCTCTCATAATTTCATGTCTAATCTAAACTCTGATGGTCTTTAATCCCTTCTGTATATTCTAACTCTATCTTTCTAGCATTTAATCAAAGTAAATCTAGAAGTTTGGAGCTCTGGGGTATAAATTGGTCTCTGGCTTTCAGAGGTCAGGAGTTGCATCTGAGAAGAAAGAGGGGAGAGATTGTCCGGTGTTAGCCAAGTGCTAACTTTGCATTTCCCTGGAAATAGGTGATATCAAGCAGAGGTTTTGGAGTAAATGGATCTGGGCCTGACCCTGCCTGGCAGTTCTGCTTCTATGATGATTTTTGCATTTTCCATGTGCAAATAAGATGTTTAGTGCTCTGTCTTGGAAACCAGGCATAATCTATATTAATCCCCTGCCTTGTATTTGAACAGTGTAGGCCAGGGTCCATAAAGTAAGCAGTTAAACCTCTTTGATTTAGGGGCACCAAGACCAGTGTGTCTAGCCCTTATTTTCCACAAAGGAGTATGTCACTGTGGACAGATCTCAGAGTGATCCTTGGGGAATATATGGTCACATAAATGAACAGCTTGTCACTTTGTTCTTGCCTGTAATTCAGCATGAAGACCAGAATGCTTTCCCATAAGAAATGGTCTGGGCATTTGATGCTGAGCTGATCTCAGAAACATGTGTCTTCTTCCCTCCTGTCAGATTTCGACATCCCGTTCTGCGAGAGGTTTGGTAAAGGTGGGACCTTCCCAAGGCAGTACCACCTCTCCCAAAGTCGCAAGGACTACAGTGACGGTAAGAAAATTATGTAGGCTTGGGGGGAGGGAGGTGCTCAGTCCAAGATCTTGATGGCTTATGACAATGCCTAGGACTGGAGAGATTTGGGAAGGAGAAGTTTCTAATAAAGGTAGAACCACCAAGTAATTTGTGATTTGCTTGTGTATTCTGAAGAGCATCCTCTGTGAGACCTTGTGGGTTTGGGGTTGGGAAGTGCTGAGCATCTACAGCATGTATGAAAGTCAGTGCTCAGCATCTCCTCTGCTTACACCTGTTTTAACTTCACCACATGGATGATTGGCATTTTTCATCCCTGGCAATATCAACCTTTCTGTTCCCCTAAATTGCTTGCTTTTGAGGATGCTTGTTTGTGACCTTTACAGCAGGTTTCTCACAGAGCTGTAGAAATCCCCTAGCAATTTCAGGGGAGCAGTATCTGTTCACATTTCTGTTTTAAGCTGGTCAGCTCTGCGCTTTGGGGACCACTCTGTCACCTTCTTGCGCCTCCTTTCATTGTATAAGACTGCAAGTGGTGGAAGGCAAAAACTGAAGAAGAATCAAATACCCTTGGAAAAAAAATACTGAGGACATGCAGACAGCATATTGAGCCTTCCAGACTGAACTTCATCTCTCACTGGCACCACACGTGTGAAAGCAGTTATCACGAGATCTGGCACTGCTTGTGTGGTCATTTGTATTGTGGACTTCGGGGATGGCAGGGATAATTTGCAGAGTAAATCCCTGCCTGGTCAGAGTTTATTTGTGATTAACAACCAACAAAACCCTTAATGTAATTAAACTGTTGTGTACACACTGGAAACATCTGCCTTAGATGTAATGCCTGCTGTTAAGAACTCTGAAATTGAATTAAAAATGTTCCCAGGGCTTTGCTTCAGTTTCATTAAACTTATTTTGTTTAATTTGAAGAGGTGCATCACTGGATCTGGGAAGCAATGTAAGAAGGTGGTGATAGGTAGATCCAAGCTGTGTGTGCATTCTTGCTATAATTCTTCCCCTTTTCTCCTGCAGGCCGGAGGACTTTCCCCAGGAGTTACTTCCCACAGGAGAACCTGTTTCAGCTTGTCCCTTCTAGCCGAACCAAGAGCTTTAATGGGGACAGCAAGCTCAGCACCTTGCAGTATGACGAGTACAGGCCCAAATGGTGGAACAATTGTGAAAAAGGTCTGCAGGTCTTCAGCACCTCCCCTACAAAAGCTAGGAACTGTAAGTGAATCAAAGCCACTAGTGGCTGTCTCAGTACATCCAGGTCTTCACAGAAAATTGTGTTACTGTGACCTGCTGAGTTACTGGGTGTCAGCTAAACTAACCATGTGTGAATGCACTTCGATTCCACTCCCAACATGAGCCACACTGTGCTAACTTCTGTCTTAATGAGGAAGATTTAATGCAACACACTGTATCTTACCTTGGCCTTGAGCTGAGATCATGTGTAGGGTCAGCTGGTGTTCACCACTTGCTGAGTGTGTTGGACTGTCAGTGCACTCATGCAGCAGAAGCTTCCAGGAGACTTGGGATGTGGGAGCGAATGCGTACAAAGGCTCTGTTCCTTGGCTTACATTTTTATCTTCACAGCCCCAAAAGATGCCATTGCAGACTGCTCTGGTATTGCAAAACTGCCCATGCTATAGAATTTGGTGCAGTCTGGGCCTGTTTGGTAATGGACATCAACCTAGGAATCACCAGTGAGATAAAACTCTTTACTGGTCCCTGCCTGGCTTGCTGCTCTGACATGCTGTATCCTAACCACTCCTATAGCAGAGAAGAGAAAGTCCAACATTGGCTAAGAAAGCAGTTTTTGGAGGAAGGACTCTTAAAGAAATGTGACTTTTCTGGGACTTGTTTCTGCTTTATACTAATACAGACTGGGAAACATCGCCCCCCACCCACC
>JANZLQ010000078.1:39878358-39951314 GCA_026212715.1 Elanus axillaris
ACCACAGGTGCTGAGCCCCCTCACAGGGAGTTGGGGACCCCCTTACTTGCCCCCCCCCCTCAGCACACAGGGGCGCTGGGCCCCGGCCTGCTCGCTGCCCTCAGCGACGGCCCAGGAGCTGGGCCCTATGACACTCCAAAAGACAACGTTTTCTGCTGGTTTTAATGCCAGGAACGGAGACGTGGCCCAGGTGCAGCAGGAGCACTGGCATCCCCCAAAAAGTCAGTCAACATACCAAAGAGTTTCCTGGCTCCACTTCAAGCCTGGGGTAGGCCTCTGCCATGCTGCTTTTACCTGCTGCGGTCAAGCAGAGCAACCGCTCGGAAAAGCAGCTTATCCCTCGCCTGCACGGCTTGCTGAGGTACCGATGGCGGGCGGCATGGGCCTGCCACCCTTCTGCAGGGGCGGCCCTTTTTCTCACTGGGTGGCAATCACAGGGTCCTGGGATCTGACCCAGGCAAGAGCGTGGTGCCAGGATGCCCCTGAAGGATGCGCGTTGCTTGTCATCCTTCAAAATAGGTCTCGTCACACCGGCCGTGCTTCCCGCCAGCTGAGTGGTCACCTTCATTTCTCTGAAAATAAACAGAGGGGCTTTGCTCGCTGAGTCTTGTCACGCAACTCACTGTGGTTGTTTGGTTTTGAAGGCCCTACAAAGCGTGCTCATACAAAACGGAGCTAGGTAAGAAAGCAGCTTGTGTGTTACAGTGCTTGAAAGGTATCTGGGGTAAAAACCACACAGAGTAATTCTGCTTTTCTAGGAAAATTGCAGCCATCACGAGCCGAGAAGTGAAATAAAACTGCCTAAGCATTGTATGCCTGCCCTCTGAAGTAACCTGAGGGTGAACTGGTGACAGGGCAGTTAAGGGTGTTTATTGAGCAGTGCTAATCCCCTCTGCTTTTAGGATACTACACCCGATGAACTGCTGTCTGCTGTTATGACAGCTGTCCTTCAAGATGTCAGTCTTCGTCCTGAGGTCCTGGGAGACATCTGTGTGGGTGAGTGAACAACCTCTGTCCAAACTTGAAACTCTTGGTCTGGATAACTGTCTGGGACAGGCTGCTCCTGGAGTCCAGTACTTGCAAGTGTTGTGGGGTTGGAAGGGATTAGCATGTAGCGTTAGGTTTTATGAAATCAGTGCGTCCTTCATGACTGTTCTGTTGAGTGGTGGGGTTCTGATCTGGGTGCCAGACAGCAGCAAGCCATGGTGATGTTAACATCCCTTCAATGCGTGCAGCAAATAGCGAGGGAAATGCAACCGATTGACTGGAATCGTATCTTTGCACTCAGGAAACGTGCTGCAGCCTGGAGCTGGCGCTTTGATTGCAAGAGTTGCACAGTTTCTAAGGTAAACTCTCAACCAGATCAAGGTGGTTGTTCTCCTTCTCAGGCTTTGGCTATGGAGCAGCACTGGGTCAGAGGTTGCAGTGAGGCTCATGCACTCCTAGGAAGTTACAGCAAATCACCTTTTGCCTAGAAATTAGACTTTGATCGAGTGTTGGGCAAACCCTGATGGCAAAGGGTCAGGGAGGCAGAGGTGAGGCTGTTTAATCCGTTTGTGTCACTTGTGTTGAGCCTCTGAACGGGAGATCTTGTTTTGTGGGCTCCCAGCTGCACCTGTGGCTTCTCTGTACTGCAGGGCTGTACCTCTCTCTGTGTGGTCTCAAAACCATCAAGTTGTCTCAGGTCTGTGTTCACTTTCCAGTGTTGGTGGTTGATGGCTCATATTGAACAGGATCCTAGCTTCCAAATATTTCAGCCAGTGTCTATTGCCAAGCGATGTTTGCTTCTGTAAATGAGTGTACGTCCACCACTTTGGAGAGGTGCAGACACAGCCCACCAGTAATTATGGGTGTTGCAGAGCTTTTCAGTATTTCTGGCCCCAATCAGAGCTCGGGAACTAGGCACACAAGAGAGCCCTGCTTACAGAGGACCTTCTGAAGACAGACCTGTGGGGAAGCACTCGGAGCTGCTCACGAAGTGTGGAAATTATCTATGAACTTTGCTTTTTCTTGGTGCAGCACCAAATAGGTCAACAAATGCAGAAAGGGATCGGTCTTGAACTTGAGGGTTAAAATTTAATCAAGTGGCTTAATGGTCTCTTTAGAGCTTTGGCTTGTTGCGTGGTTTTTGTCACTGAGTCTTTGCCAACACTATCTTATTTTCTAGTGGTATTCCAGAGACAGTGCCGTGCTCAAGTGTGAACCGGCAGTGCTCATCCGGGCTACAGGCCATTATCAATATAGCTGGTAAGTGTTATGGGCACTCAGATCAGAGTCGATGCCTGTCCCACCCTAAGTACTCATTTCTCCTGTCATGCAATCTCTCTGAGCAGTAAAAATAGCGATAATGTTTTCTGCTGTCAGGAATTTTCTGTCTGTTGTTAATAGAATATTTCTATATCCTTGAGCAGCCGAGTTTACCCCTAGAGATGTACTTGTTTTCTGAGGATAAGTTCTGCTATCACTTCCATGTCAGGCAGCTTCTAGAAGGGTCCCTCCAGTCCACTCTGGTTGCATGTCAGGTCATGGTTAGTCTTCAGCCCCATCAGCATCCTTGACCTGGCTCACGTTCTGGTAGGTGGTAGTGCGGAAGGAAAGCCCCATTTTTCTGTAGTGGGTGCCTCAGGTGTTCATAAAACCACAGCTGGAATGGAAATGCTTTTGCTGTTATTGATAGTAAGAATGTTTGTGTACTGTTGTTACAGGTGGTATCCGAAATGGATCGTATGATATTGGCTTGGCCTGTGGGTAAGAAAGTCTTTTTATGGTATTTGCTTAGGCTTCCTGAAGGTAGCACTCTGTCCCTCTGCAATAGCTCTTGTGTGAGGAGTTAGAAACCCCTTCCAGCCAGATCTGTCCCCCTCCAAGGAAATAGATGCTGTCCTCATTTGACAAATGGGTGAATAAACTCTAAAATTAGGACCTGAATTTAAGCGGTGGCTCCAGATGCAATTTGTTTATTTCCAGAGGCTGCTGAGTACTTTCACAGAACTTTGGGTCATCTTAAAGGGTCTGAGGGAGGGTGCTTGAAAATCCTTTAATACCCCTGGAAGTTTTGGTCTTGGTGACCTGTCTGCTGGGGTTGCAGTAAGAGGCTGCGTATCTCTTACAAGCATGCAAAAAACCTGTTTTATTAGGGTCCTCTGGCCCTGCTGTAGGTTACCGCTTGTGTGCAGAGCTCTGACAGTCTGAAAGAACCTGCCATAATTAGCTTTTTAACTAATCTCCAGTTAACTAGTGTCTTAGAAGAGTAGCAGCTGTCTTGGATAAAGAAATTAATGTTCTACTCATGCTAATAACTCTTGTACAGACTTACAGGAGATGTTCTTCTGCAGTGGACAGGCATGCTGTTCTTTGCTTCAGTCCTAACATCATAAGAAATGTTTCTTTTTTAGAGGATTATGTAAATGTTAGGTTGGCTTTGGAGAAATACTAGTGACCACATACACATTCACTTCAGAAGAACGAATTAAAAAAAAAAGTATTGTGTAATCCTGAGGCTAAAATATTGGGTTTCTCTTTTTCTTTACCTTGGTAACTCTAAGTCTTTCTTGAATTATTACTGTACACAGTTACCCAGTAGCCCTTAGGAAAATGTTTATATTTACACTTCTCACCACCTGCATGTACCTGGTTGAGCAAGATCTGATGTTGAGAATGCCCTTCCCTTCATAGACTGCTGCGAAATAAACAGCTCAGTAAGTCAGGCATGTTCCTCTCATGTAGGCAGAGCACTTGGTGTTCACAGGGAAAGCTTGTGCTCAAACACATGATGCTTTTCACTCATTCACTTTAACACACTCATTTCAAGAAGTTGCTTGGCACAGTGTCCACCAAAATGATATGCTTAAAAGTACTAAAAGGCTCAAAGGGTTTGGGATCCAGCCTTTGTACCTTTGGGTATGCAAGCCATTGGGGTTTCATTGTGGGAAGTTTTCTGGCCTCTACCCGGCAGGGTCCTCCATGAAGACAATAAAATCAGTAAGTTACAAATTGCTTTTGTGAGTTGGGTTTATCCCAAGTCATGCTCTTCCCCTGAGTAGGCTCACCCACTCTGTAGGTGGAGAGATACTGGATGACAACACAAAATGCAGTAGCTGTGGTTTGTTTGCTTTTACTTAAAACCTGATTCTATACCTTCCTTCAGGGAGTAGATGCAGCTGAAGTCAGGTAATGCAGAGTCCCATATTAGAGTTAGTTTAAATTCCTGATAGCACTTACTATAAGCTGCTTGGCAAAAAAATTATTTTCTGCTTGTCTTGTATTTTCCATGAACAGTTTGTTATTTACTCTTCATGAGTGTATTTGTGTGGTGCAGAGTAGAATTTGAACCCTCTTCCCCTTGTAGGTTTCATTGTCTAGACCGACTTTACAAAAGCTAACTAGTCTTAAGTGATGGCTGTGTATTTCTGCGGTAAATTTGGATATCTTCAATGGGTTAACTCACTTGTAGGTCAAAGAGTGCAGCCTTTGGGATCCATGTCTTAAATTCTTCGTGTTGCAAAATACAAATGGCGTAACTCACTGAAGTCTCTGTATCATGATTTGATTAACACTTTTCTTATTACACTGCCAACCAGTTCTTAAGCTGTAAGTGGCATTTTTATGGCTGTTGACAATCTTGCTGGAAACTCATCCTAGGACCTTAGTTTTCTTGTTATGTTTCAGGACAGAAGTGCCAGAATCATTAGCAATTCCTTCCTAGCTGTGGAAACACAAGAAATTAGCTGTTGACATTGGTATCCTGTTCTTGGTGAAACAAGGACCAATTTAATCAGCAATCTGTTTTCATTTCATAGTAATTCTTATATTGATGATTGAAGAGCTACTGCCTCAGCCAGTTCTTAATTATTAGCTGCATTTCTGTAGGGTGATAGGAAAGCACGTTGTCAAGATACTTGAGTTTTGATCCATCTTAAGTGAGCAATTACCACAAATATAGTATGAAAGGTCTGGTAGCAAATCCAAATTTTTCTTGTGTTTAGCGTGGAAACGATGTCCCTCAGAAGTGCAAATAACCCTGGTGATATCAGTTCCAGTATGATGGAAAACAGCAAAGCTCGAGACTGCCTTATTCCTATGGGGTAAGTGTTTCCTCTGCCCAAAGTTCAAGGGTTTTCAGGGTGGTCTGTCTCTTCAGTGATGGTACTGTTTCAAATCAACCTGAATGCGGTGAGCTTGGGTCTGTATGTGTCAGCATCCTCCTTGGTTGTGGTAGAAGACTGTGTGAAATGGGGGGAGATCAGTGACTCTGATGAAAGATTCCTGTCGTATGTCTTAAGCTCAACAGCTTAATGAGCAAGGAAAATGAATTTGAACCTTGTTTTGGTCCTAGATTTGATTCAGGATTTACTTCTGCCAAGCAGTTCTAGATTGAGAAGGCAGCAGTTATCTTTGAGACTGAAGCCACTGCTTGTACCTTGTGTTGTCTTGGTAGCAGCTAACGGCAGTTCCATCAGCTGTGTCGTTGGATTAATTCTGTGATTTTGTTTTCCCCAGAATAACCTCAGAGAATGTGGCAGAGAAGTTTGGAGTTTCACGAAAGAAGCAAGATGCCTTTGCCTTGGCTTCCCAACAAAAGTAAATGCTTTTTTTATAAAACTTTTAGTTAAGGAATAAATACAGATGGAAAACGCACTGCTACTTCCCAAGAGTGGTTAAGTGTTGCCTTCGAAACCTTAATAGTGAGTTAAGAAGCTTGAGATGATCAGAGAGAAGATCAGTGCATGTCCCAGGTTGTGTGATAACAAAACCCAAGCCCAGAGGTGTACTGGGGATTGTGTGACTAATTTCGCAAGCCTTAAGCAGTGAGTGCCCCTGTATTTTCCAGCATCCAAAGGATACAACCTCCGTGAGGTTTTTGAAACAAATGTATGGTGCAGTATTTTCATAGTGGCTTTGGCTCAGTATCATCTGAAACTGAATGCCGGAGTGGCAGCACAAGGAACCTTTCCTAAGAGGGAATGTTTAAATGTAGCAGTTTCTAGAGAACTGCCAAGCTTATGAGAAGAGTGGCTTGTATTGACTGCAGGTGTTTGGCTCCAAGTGAGTCCAGTTCTACCTCTAATAACCTTCCTCTTAGGTTAAATCACTGCCAAAGTCAACTGACCCCTGGAATCCGTGGGGTTGTACTGGCAGTGCAGTGGCAGGTGATATGTTAAAGTTGCTGCCATCAAAGAGTTAAACTAACTTTCAGAGCTCTGTTTAAGCATCAGCCCGGTCCAATTATTTATCTAATACAGGAAGCCACTGCACAGGCTAGTTAACCTTTAAATTCTGGCTCTGCTTCTTAGGGAACTTGGCATGCCAGCCTTTCTCACTGACATTGAACTGATAACGCAAAAGACTATGTGAACATGATCCTCACCTCTCACATGAGGAAAGGGGTGATTTTCTGGCCTCAGTCTCAGGATGTGTGCAGAATTACTGATCTGTCCTTCAGCACTTTGCTCTAACTCTTGCTTACCTGGGAGTATTAAGTATTTTCATGGGGGTAAAACAAGCTTTCAGTCTCCAATTTGTATTCCCTGTAAAGGGTGCTCTGCTGCTGGAAGGTAAATCTTCTCTATCAGCTTTATGGTGAAGGCTTTTAAATACTTTGTTGATATGAAAGATTAAAACTATGTGTCCTGAGCTAATTATAATTTAGCTAATTGCATTCTGTCTACTTTTATTAGTCCAGTCATGTCAGTTGTTCCCTATTACTAATGCTGTTGTCTCAGGGACCAGACCCTATCTTTGCTGCACCTTTGCTGCTAAATTAAGTGATACCATTCTACGAAGTCAGACTGAGCTATGCAAAATAAATTGCAATAATTTAGGGTTGAAAGGTTACATTTAAATGACAGAAGATTATACCTGAAGTCTGTGGTCTGAAGCTCAACTTGTCTTTAGTAGGACAAAACAAGGAATGAGTGAAAGTTTAGCCATTCCCTAACTTGTCAGAACTCATTAGTGTTATGTAGAGGCTTAGCCCACTTGCCCTGTTTAAACTCCAAAATAAGAATTGATGTTTGAACTTCAGGATTCATTTATTTTGTTACAGTTGTGATGTCACTGTACCACTGGGCAAGTACAACTTCATTCTGTGGGCTGCTGGTGGTCAGTCACAAAGGTGTTGATGAGAATGGAACAGCGATCTTGCTCAGAAGTGTGTGATCCCGTGACTCGGGTTTGGGGAGAATGCCCATAATGTTAGTGATTTATTTCCTGTGATGTAGAGGCAAGAAGTTTGTCTTCACAAATGAACTGGAAAATAAGTACGGAAATAAGTATTTGCCTGTCTTCCCTTCCATTACTCAGTGATGATGTGCTTGTATACAAAGTTACACCTTAGTTCAGACTCTTAACTGGTTTCCTTGACCTTAGTTCCCTTGCAGTTCACCTCCAGAATGTTTTAACCTTTTATACTCCTCTTCAACAGAGCAGCAAAAGCTCAGCAGATGGGACTGTTTAAAACAGAGATTGTTCCAGTGAAGACCACAGTTCTAGATGATCAGGGCAACCAAAGAACAATCACTGTGCACGAAGATGAAGGGATTAGGCCCTCCACGACCCTGGAAGGTTTGGCAAAGCTGAAGCCTGCCTTCAAAGAGGACGGTAGCACTACAGCAGGTCAGCTCTGTTGTTAAATTTTTGTTGTTCCCGTGGTTTACCTGCCTTGTAATAGAATGTGCTTAGGCAAAAAAGGTGTCAATAGATCTGTTCCAACAGGTAATGCCAGCCAAGTCAGTGATGGAGCAGCTGCTGTTCTCCTGGCAAAGCGCTCAAAAGCAGCACAACTGGGACTCCCAGTCCTGGGTGTGCTCAGGTCCTTTGCTGTGGTTGGAGTCCCACCTGATGTTATGGGTATAGGACCAGCCTATGCAATCCCTGTAGCTGTGGAGAAGGCAGGTGAGAACCCCTTGTCATTCATACAGTCTTTGGCAAATCAGACTCTGTGGACTGAAATTTAAGATTATACTATTCTAGCATGTGCAGCTATCAGCCATAGGAACAGTGAACTTAAATTCAAAACTTTAAAGGAGATTCTGACTGGGAATTATTGTAATACTGTTCACTTGTACTCATGTATAAATTATCATTTACTTGCCTTTGAGAAGCTCAGGGTTAAATCCCTGCATGGTCTCAACAAATAGTTAACATGTGGCAAGTGATTTAGTGATCATGTAGTGCTGGGCTTTATTCCTTAATATGACCAGGGTGGGGGTTGTGTTTGATTTTGGGGTTTTTTTTCTTTACAATTTTGGCATCTGAACAGTGGAACAGGCTTTCCTCAGGGTTCCTATCATATTCATCAGGTTAAATAGGTTTTATAGCTGATGATTATTGTTGTGTCTGCATATCATTGCTATGGTCGCATGCTCAGCTATAGTTTTAATCTTTTAGTCTCAAAATACCCTTCAATCTTTAATGCCTCTGCAAAGAAATCATGTTTAATCTAAGGAAACTTGGCAAACTCAGTGACACATTACCATGTACTGTGACATTTTTGCAGTCTTTAGATGTTGTTGTACATAAACACACATACAGGTGTTGATAGCCCATGTGGACCCAAGGTCCCCCTCTTTTTGTCATTAGTGGAGTAGAACTAGAATTCATAAAGGGAGGCTGTGAATGAATTATTCTCTTTGATATAGTCATAAGGTGAAAATATCTCCTTTTACATCCTGACTTTTCTGAACCATAGGTCTGACTCTGATTGACATTGATATATATGAAATTAATGAAGCCTTTGCAAGCCAGGTGGGTGATTGTCCTGTCTGAGTTGCTACATTGCTTGGTAGCTGAGTATATTTCAGCTTGGTCTGCAAATTAAGATTCAAACTTGTTCCACATATTACATCTTCAACCAAATGTTAATAACATGTGCAGGCTATTTTCCCTTTCCCTCAAAAAAGCCCAGAGCATTCTTATACAGCTTAATATTTAAAAAAAACAAAATAAGAGAAAAATATGTATACGAATAAGAATATAATCTTCACTATCGTATCCTCATACCAACTTGCAAAATCTGTTTCACAAGGGCTGTCTCTTGTTATCGAGTGGTGTCAGTGTAAATGCGTTGCACTCACTAATTTGGAGGTCTTTAATGAAAGGTAGAAACTCCAGTACCATGTCTTCCACAAATCTGTGACATGCCTGTCAGGAAGTAGTGGGCTGAGTTTGAGATGAAGTTGGTAGGCTTAGCTCACTTCTGTGTGCTTTGAATTAGTAATGTGGTTCCACTCCTTTATACTGGGAAAGAGGGTCCTGCTGGAGCCAGGCCTCTGAGTGCCAACGGTTTCATACTTTAAGAGCAGCTGACGCAATGATGTGGAGTTTATGTAATAACAAACATAGTTTGAGCTAAATTCATTTTAAGCACAAATCTTTTTAAGCCCCTAGAGCTGCCTAGGATGGTTTGCTGTCCCTCTTTGTATGTGGATGAGATCACCAGTCTTCTCTGCAGTCCTCTTAGCTCTCTATTTCAGGAGAGCTGGGAACTAACAGAGGCGAGAGAGCATCTCCATGAAACCATTCCCTCTGTCTTTCCAGGCTGTGTACTGTGTTGAAAAGCTGGGCATTCCCATGGAGAAGGTCAATCCCCTGGGAGGAGCAATAGCACTGGGGCACCCACTGGGCTGTACCGGTGCTCGTCAAGTTGTCACTTTGCTCAATGAATTGAAGCGCAGAGGGAAAAGGTGAGCACTGAGGAACAGTATTAGCCTTAATGCCTTACGTGTATGTAAGTAACTTAGGCTCAGAAGTAACCATCAGTCTGGGTTAAGATTTTTCCATCCCTTTGATAGCTTTGCATGTGAATTCCCGGTGGCCCTCTTTAGGGAGGGCTGTGTCATGTCTCGCTGCCCGTGAATGCAGTCTCTCCTGGTCCGTGGTGGTGCAGGGCCCTGGGGTAGACATCTCCACTGTGCAGTGTTAGAGGAGCAAGTCTGTGGTCAGAGCTGGCGGGCTGGTGGCTTTGCAAGGCTGGGCTGCATCCAGCTTTGTGACAGTCCGGTCCCAGCTCTCTGCCCAGGGCTCGGGCTCTTCTCAACATATGGAATAAACCTGGTAGGTACAGCTGGCTGGCTCTGTCATGGCTCCCTTTGGGGCTGGCACACAGTGTCACTGCACCTGCACCTTAGGACGAGCTGTGCCCTGGCCTAGAGGGGAGGGTAACAGTGATGGTGAGCTGTCAAATGCCAAGCAAATCAGGCAGTAACAACAAACCACCTCAAACTGAAGTGGAAGAACTTGCTCTGAAATTAGGCTTTCCACTCTGTATTTCCACAAAGCCAACTGCACATCATCTGACTACCCAAATTTACCTTGAGCTTCTACATAGCAAAGCCATGTGAAGGGCAGTGGTAGGAAGCAGGAGAGGAAGAGTTTCTTCCTCAACCCACCCAAATCAAAGTTCTTCTAGCTGGAGCTCGCTGCTCATATCTCTGAGGCAGGTGGCTGAGGAGCTTGCTTCTGGCACAGTGTCCAGAAAGCAGGCAGAGAAACCTCTGTCCACATGCTCTGCAAACAACACCCTGCAAGAACTCCAGGGCATTGGGACCTGCTCTAGAGTTAGAAACTCTTGGTGATGCAGGAGAGCAGTGGGTAGCTCAAATTTACTGTATTCTTTTTTCCCCAGATGATCTAAAACTGATCTATCTTCTTAATTCCATGTGTTCTTCTGTTTCAGAGCATATGGTGTTGTATCAATGTGCATTGGAACTGGCATGGGCGCTGCAGCAGTATTTGAGTACCCAGGGAACTAAACTCCAGTGTACTGACGGAACAACATGACAGCTAATTCTCTGCGTTCTCTAGTAATAGGAAATGATTTGCACTGTGAAATCAAGTGGATTCAGGGATTCATGACTAGATCTACAAATTTTAGGCACAAATGGTGAAGCAGAATAAATCGTACAGCTCTACTAAGCAGGTGGGAAAATGCAAAACTGGCATTTGTTTCAGAGTTAAAAAGCATCCTGACAGAGAAGAGAAATTAGTTCAGCTGAAGTTCAACTCCAGGCCCTTGTGGGGTGATGATGAATGAGTATTTATAATTTAATCAATCCCTTTATTCTGTGGCTATTACCAGAGAGTAGTAGTTCATGGGACAGTATTTTTATATGACAGATTGTCTAAAAGGGTCGCTAAAAACAAAAACATCAGTGCACAGGAAAAGGCTTTTCCAGGGTTTTCTTAAAAGATTTCACCATCTTGCAGGAAGTCTAGAACAGCTTGTTTTGAAAGCAGTGCAAAGACTTAACATTTCCTTTACAACTCTGTCCTATCCAAGTGGTAGGTTGCCTTTGTCTTTGATTGTCCCTCTGCTGGAGGATGTGCTGTAGCTTCCTGATTTTAACCAAGCTGCTCCCAAGGCTCCAGTGGGCAAAAGTGGAAGAACTAGAATGTAATATACACAGGAGGTGCCTGAGTAGAAGGTTCTGCTGAACTGCTCAAAGCTGGGAGTTTGAAAGTGGCCGTTCCCATCTTTTACAACAAGTTTCTAATTATCGGCTTGTGTGACTCAACTTGAAGGACTAGCTTATGCTCAAGAATATTTGATTACCTAACACAAAGCAGATTTCAGCATTACTCTTACTGCAAGCACTACATGAACATCAGTGACACCTCTTTACTTCAGTGCTAATACAAATGTGTATTTCATCTTGTGAAGTCTCCCTTACCTGTTCTCTCTCTTACGAGCAGAAAGATCACTCACTGATATTCAGAGCTAACGGTTGAAAAAGAAACGTACTCCTCGTCTTTGACATGTTAGCAAAGTTTAATTTTGTAACACAGACTGAAGTTCTTTTTCCTGGCTCTTGGTTTTGCACTTAATACAGTTGGGGTTTTGCAATATGTTTGTTTTCTTTTTATGATGATTGTTATTTGAAGGTCATGATTAGCTAGAGAGAGAGATTTTCATTCTTGTTCTATAGCCTGTCTTACCTAGCAATCACACGTGCTGTATTTTAGAGCAATAGCAAATTGTTCAGAGGGGACAGAGAAGCATTAGCATCTTTGAGGGTCCTTTCTTCACAGTGAGGGTCCTGTATATAAAAGGAGTTCTCCTTGCTAGTACAAGCCTGTTTTAAACTGGGCAGAAGGCAGCTATTGCACATCTTTTGTTCTCCTCCAGTGTGGATTGCAGCCCCTTCCTCCCCACACGCAACCTTTTCTAGAATGGGAGTGGAAAACTTAAGCTCAGAAGTGGGAATTTCAGTGACCTTTAGCTAAAGTAATACTAAAAACATTTAAAGAGAAGTGTGAGTAAATGGGAACTATGTGGGGGGAAAGAAGTAAAAGGAGGAAGGGTTCCTCCCTCTGTAGCTGAAGGGTATGCTCTCAAAACCCAAGCATGATGAAACATGCAGCTTGGTAATTCTCCGAGGAGTCCAGGGAAAGTTGGCTCTTCCCCTTATCATGTAAGGCACTGAGAAAACAGCCTGGGGCTTTCTGGCCTATTCACTAGTTCTTGCCTTTGTTATATGTGCCCATTTTAATGTCAAACAAATAAACAAGGCAAAACAAAAGCTACTTTTTAAGGTACAGACAGTCTTTAATTGTCATTTGAGGCAGACTGTGATACGCATAGGGGTTTGGCCTGTTACCGGAAGACCCTGCTTTGCAATTTAAACCCGATTATTTTGCAGAGCCTGGTTCTGTGGGTAATGGTAAGCTTATCATAGCAATAAAAGCAACAGCACAGAATGAGATTATGACTGCTTTCTTTCAAGTACTGTGAACTTTTTTCCTCATAACTTAAAATTTTATTTTGCTAAAATTCCAGTCCATGTTAAAAACAACTGACATACATAGGTGAAAATACAGACTCAACTGATGGCACGTCCGCATCCAGTCCCATTACCTTGACATTTATCCCACATTGTCTTGCTTAAATTAAATACAGGTCTTAATACTTTCCATCGTATGTTCCTCGTCCCCTGAGCTGTAGCTTGCAAGGCTTCTCTCCCAACATTCCAGTAATGGTCATGATAGTTTTGTATTCAATGTTGCTCCTAAAATGCAGAGCAAAAAGACAGTTCAGTTACAAGCAGCTAGATGCAATTCTGTGTTTAAGGATGCGATTAGTTACTCTGTGGAGGAAAAAGGGGAGAACAGTGCCCTAAGGCATAAACTGCTCCTAGTCACAAGCACTATGTCAAGTCTGGGGGTGGCAATCTCACTTCCCAGTGTTACATCCCACAGCTACATGCAGGGTGTTTGAAAAGAATGGTCCAGTCTGTACCTGAAGTAAAGACATTGGATTATTAACTTCATGTTTGAAAGAAGATCTTGAGTATCTTCCTATTTGTGAAATTCTATTTTAGTTAAATAAATAAATGAAGGGCTAGCGTTTGGGAGCAAATGCCTGCGCTGCCTTGATGTGAAAACTCAAGAGTTTGTCAGCTCCCCTAAGACAAGGGGCAGTCAGTGGAGTCCAGGTTGTAAATCAACAGCA
Source organism: Elanus axillaris (assembly GCA_026212715.1). Classification (NCBI taxonomy): domain Eukaryota; kingdom Metazoa; phylum Chordata; class Aves; order Accipitriformes; family Accipitridae; genus Elanus; species Elanus axillaris. Next base: position 39,891,806 of record JANZLQ010000078.1, read on the forward strand.
AAAGCTCATGGCAAGTGTAGTTTTGCACTAGGTAGAAGTCTTACAGTATAATCTGCCTAAGGCTAATGCTACCCAACACTGCAAGACTGTCTGCGTCTCTTGTCTAAGAGACGACTGTTGTAAAGGCCTGAGGCAAGAGCCTGCTCTACCAGACAACTTTTATTTTTTTCCTTCTACAAAATTCCCCTGTAGGAAGACCACTGATTTAGAGAGGTGAATTATTAAAATCACCTCACACCTTGCATATAATTAATTACTAATGCCATGCTGGTCCTGAGCTCTGCTGTTTTGGGAATTCTTTGTCTGGAGCTGAACAGATGAGCTGGCTGCTACACAGCAACTTCTTTGCTTGCTGGTACTTCCAGACATGCTGATTAGTGTATCTGTTGTCAGACAAAAATAAGTGCTTCAGGCATATTCAGAAGCACTCCAGAAAAATTCAGGCAGTCAGGACCCTGGGGAGGTCTCTGATCGATCACGCTGCTCAGAGCAGGGACAGCTTAGAGCAGCTGCTCAAGGCTTCATCCCACTGAGGTTTCAGTAGCTCCAGGGGTGGAGATCTCACAGCCTGGTCGAAGTTATGACAGTAATTTGTGTCACCTGTTGTTTGGTTCTTGAAACTTCTCTGTCAGCAGTGTTCAGAGTTCTCTGAAATCACTGGGATAGACTTGTCTTAAACCTTCTGCCACCATGTGATAACAACTTCCAAGAAAATAATTTCTAAGGGAAGCTGAATTTTCTTACAGTAGTCGCGTTTCCCTAATTATAGCAAAGAAATTAAAGGCTTTAGGTCATTACCTCTGCCATTCACAACTAATTCCTAGCCTTGACAAAGGTTATGATAGTAGGATGTCCATAAACATAATTAGAACTATATTAGATGTTTATAGGACAAAAAGTCATTTTCATCTGCTCTCTTCTGTTCTTTGCTGTCATTTGCCTGCAGCTCACATTATCTTTGTTGTGCAGAAAACCTTTGGGTTAGAGGCAACGAGAATACATGGTTGTTTTTTTTTTTCTTTCTCGTCAAACATCACCATGACTGTAGCACTACTAAACATTACACCAGGCTAAGCAAGGGTAGAACAAATTGTACCCCTGTATTAGAACAACATTTTGCTCTTATGTGCTTCATCAGGAGTTACTCTGAATGCATGTAGGCAGGTAAAGGACTTGCAAAAAGTTTCTTCTAGAGAGAAGCCACAAACTATAACAAAGGACCCTGAGACTGACTGCAAAAGACAATGCATTTTCCCGCATGACAAACATGCTTTACTGGAATTCTGAACTACTCCAGACACATTTCTCCCTCTGTCCTAATAAAGTGCTGGATGGATAAAGCACTCAGCTGTTGTATCAGCCTCTGCACTGAATTACAGGCCTGAGATTTGTCCTCTGTTGAAGACATTGCCCTAAAAAAAGGAATTTTAGCCAGTGGTACATAGTCTGTGTGTCATGGCAACTGTTGGAACAGCATGATTTTGAGTGGGTAAATCTCAGGTCTGAAATTCTAGGTGCCGAATCCAAAAGAAATCCCATATAGGGGAGCAGTGTAGGGAATTCAGTTATATGGAAAAAGTACCAGCAAGAAGCCCAGGATTGGCAAGTGTCAGAAGCAAAATGAGCAGCCTGGTAACACAAGAACAGAGCAGAACTGCTCTTTGCTTTCAGTGACTACTCACAGTATAAGGCTGGGCTTGACAGGGAATAACAGCAAGATTCCAGACCTGTTAACTGTACCTTGCAGTAAAGCTGATCTGCAAAATCTCTTTGGTAGGTGGGTCCCCTTCACGGGCCTCCAAAATGCCATTAGTAGGGGAGACAGAAAAAACGTCCAGGTCGTTATGCCTTTCCTGTTCATCTGCAGTGAAAGGGGCAAATATCAAACAAAGCTATACAAGACCCTTTGTACAAGTTTGCACAGCACGTAGCACTCAAAACAATGCACCTCCTTGCTAGCCAACTAGTAATTCATGTCTTGCACTACCATCAGAGGCTTTCTATGCATGTGGCCAGTTTCTGTTGTCGTCCTCTAATCAAGGGGAGTGATCAGTGGTGTCCACATCAATATAATAAGGCCCTGATCTTTCCTTTGAAGCCCATCTGTTGTTAAGATCGTTAGGCACAAGTTCAAACTGAACTCATGAGGAGCTACTGCTTCTTGTTGTCTTGTAGGATGGTGTTATAAATGAGCAAAGCATGTCCCCTTGTGAGGGCTGTGATTCAATCTTTTCATTCAATCTGGAGTAACGGCTGAAATCAGTAGAGATACACTGATGTAAAAAAAAAAAAAAAAAAAACAACCAAAAAACCACCACCTGAGTGAGAACAGAAGCAGACCTGATACTGATATGCTCAGCCAACTTCATCATATATTGGCTATGTATTGAGTGAGTGCATGCAGTCTTACAAAATAAAAACACTGAAGAGTGAAACTCTAACAAGGATATCCAACTGCAAAACCAGAATACCCAGCAAAGCAGTCCAGTAACTTCTACAGCCACTCCTGTTACACAAGAAGACATGTTCAGTCTTTGTCTGTGCAACACAGCAGGTCTTGAAGTCAACTGTGTCACAAGAAAGCTCCAGAACTGGAACAGTGAGGTACGCAGTCACTGGGACCAGCTGCAAAACAGAGGAAAGGAAAAGGAGAAAAAAAACACCACTTATTTTTCTAAAGCTTTAATAATACCTGCTATAGCTGGGTCATTCTTAACCTCAAGCACTGAATCAAGAGTAGTTGTTCTGTGTTCTTTTGTCATAGAGTCAATTCCCCATTCTACAGCTTTGAGTGAATTAAGTTGTTGCTTGTTTTACTGTTTTGGGATAGGTTTTCAAACCAGACACTGTGGTCTTAATGAAGTAACACAGAGTGAACATCCTGATTTGTTATGAGGGTTTTCTGAGAGATGCAGACATTACAGCATCTTGTCATCCCTTAGGACTGTATATGGCCCACTGTGAGTCATTCAGTTTGTGCAGATTGCCCAAGATTATTATTAAATTGACTGTATCTTAGATATGGTGCTTGGATCTTAACACAGATCAGTCCTCAGAAATACCTGCTATGAAATAAGAGAAAATGCCTGCAGTGTACTAGAACTGCTGAAGACTTGGGGGAGTTCGTAGCTTTCCATCTGGAAGGGATTGGTCTTTAAATGTGTGTGGGCTGTGACCACACCACATGAATTAGACAGACTCGGGAGACGTTCAGGGAGCACATGGGTACTGCAGGAGGCAATGCCTGGTGACTCAGTCACTGGCACATTCACCGAGACAGTCCTGACCCCATGTCTCAGAAGGACATTGAGAGTCACGCTGACACTGGGTGAGCTGCCCTTTGATTGAGCCATATCATCCAGACGGTCATGCTGTGCAGAGAGCTGGGCTACCAGCGCCAGGGTGCTGACCCCAAACTGCTTTGTCCATCTGAAAGTCACCTGCAGTCTCAATAGAGAGCTATCTCCTTTTGCAAACCCGTGGACATTCACTTTAACTGGATGACACAATTTGCTCTAGAGGTGGCTGTATTTCAAAGCTGAGTAAATCCCAAGGCACATTCATTCCGAGTCAGGGATGCTGATAAAACACAGCCCTTTCTCAGGGCCCAGAGATCTTGTTCTGATCTTACCTGGGTAGTGCGGTTACTATGTTCAATGACCAGATTTTGATTAAACTTTAGCTTTCTCTCTCCGTTCTCAAACTGGAGCACTTGGAATCCAGGAAGCAGCTGGGTATCTGGTAAATGTTGATACGTAAGTAACTCCAGAGTTGTGTGGAATGACACTTTCACCTGTGGGAAGAGGAATTCAGATGACCATCACATAAGAAGACACTGTTGTGCAGGAAATCCAAAGTAAACATTGCTCAAAAGCCCAGGCACGCATTTTCCCACTGGAACCAAAAGGTGTCATGCCAGCAACCAAATTCCCACTGGAACAAAGCATTATAGTTAAAGAAAAAACACGGCTATTTCCTATGAATCCAGTACACAGAGATGGAGTGTAAAGGTGAACAGCTAATCTCTGAACCACAGGGGAGAAACAGTCTCTAGCAAGACAAAGGTTCTAAATTCCTGAGGTTACGAATACCATACTCCCAATGCTGTCTTATACACACAAGTCTTCTTTTCCTGCACACAGAATTAAGACTTGTGTGCCTCTATGTCAAAATGAACACTGAAAAATGAGAGGCACACTTCAAAAATGCAACTCTAATTCTTGACTCCAGGACTTCGTTTCCTTTAATGTCATTGTGTATACTTAAAACGAACCAAGTTTTTCTCTTAGTTTGCACTGCTGGCATCTAATTTAAAGAAATGAGGGACTGCAGTCTCTGGAAATCTTTTCATTTGTCCAGCACATAGATGGCTATTGATTTAGGTGAGCTCCAGAAAACCACAGGAGCTTGCAACAGGTCAGAGTTGATGAGAAAATCACATCAGGACCACTGCAGAAAAATATTTTGTACCCGCAATAGAGCGGATGAAGTTGCAGTAATTGGCATTTGCTAATATACCACTATTTCCCCTGAAATTGAGAGATTTCTACACTGGTTGTATTTTTCTTGTGGTTCATCTGGGCCATGCTAACACACCAATTACCGAACTATCTGTTCTGGCACAGGATTATTATTTTTGAGCCTACCAGCATGTTTTGCTGTGGATAAAGTACAAGTTGTGGATGCTGTTCTTTTTCCTCCTTATTGCTGTGGGATGTTTTGGTGCTCTTTTTGGGATCTGTGCTGGACAGGCTGAAGGGCGTAGACAGAAGGAGCCTGAAGTACAGAGGAACCTTAATGCAATTGATGAGTTTCAAACTCTGAGTCATTACCGAATCTGTCAAAACCTGGTGGAGAAATGATTCAAAACTGGTTAGTTGTAACTCCCTTGAGAGGTTTGTGCTAGTCTGTCTTGTCATTCAGCACCACTGGGGATCTGAAGGACTTTACCCCAAAGCTACCCAGTACTTCCTATTCGTGTTTTTCAAAATTTCTTGAGTAAAAAACCAAAATAAAAATAATGTAATAAAAAGTCTTTGAATGTCACAGGTCACAGAAACTGACCAGGCCACTCTAAGTGACTCATTCTGCTATCAGACCTTTATGTCCTGAAAAAAGTACTTATTTTTCTACTTACAAACTCCTCTAGAAAGAAAAAGACATATAAATAGGCATTGTCTGAGCTCAGCTTTGCTTATTGCTGGCTAATAAAATACTTGTAGTCCTTTTGTTTTACTTATCTTGTTATGTGCAATGTAGAAAATTGCAACATGAGGCTACTGGGGATAAAGATGCATTTTAAAAACCATGTATATACAGTTCTGAATTCTTAAGAGTAGCACAGCAGTACAAACCAGCTGAGTATATTGGTGCGTGAAATACTTACTCCTAACAGAGGCTGCTCTGGTATGAGATCACTTGCCATTGAATAAAACACCATTCCTCTGTCATGATCCATGTCTACTTTTAACCTGAGTGTAAAGAATCAGAGCTGGTCAGAGCCCTGCCCTCCAGGCTGATTCATTCTGGGAGTGTACCAGGTGTCAGTGAGATGGTACTTACAGAGCATGCCTTACAAAAGCTTGAAAGTTGACTCGTAACGGTGGAGCTTCATAGCCATGTCTGCGATGCACTTTGTTAGGCACTGTCTTTGCAAACTGACAACAAAATGAAAACAGAAACAATGTGTAAAATGACAGCACTAAAACCTGAAACCCTGCTTTTATCCCAAGAGGCTGTTAGCCAAAATAGGATTCTGCTTGACAGTGTACTGCCTGTTTGTAAGACATGATGGCAAGAGGCAAGGAACAGCAAAAAAAAGCTAAGCAGTAGTTGAACTCTGAATGGCTGTGGTTAATACAGGCACAGATGTTTCTTCCTCCAGGAATCAGGAACATTAGGGATGTTTTTATTAAATATTCTATTATCGTTCATTCATTCATTATACCTTGCACCTTTGCAATGATTCATGTCAGAGAACTGCAGAGCAATTCATAAAACACTATTCAAGCCTCACATTAGCCTGTGAGCTGCACTTGCAGTTGTTGAAGAGGAAGTTTCCCAGAGGAGAGATATGCTGTCCAAATTCACACAGGAAGGTAGATGCAGAGCCAGGAACAGAACTCAGCAGTCCTGAGTCTCAGTCCCATTGTTAACGATTGTTATCAATAAAACCTGATGTTGTGATAGCATTTCAAACCCTGGGCTTTTGTCTGGGGTCTACTGCACTATACAATGTAAGAAGATGGTGACATTCCCACCACAGAATGCTTCCAAGCTAAAAGACAAATACAACAAATGAACCACTCTACTTAAGGAAGGATGTACAGGGTAGCAGGAACAGGACTGTTTATACAGATTGGCCAGGTACACAGCAGACTGTACATAAATTACAGGAAGGGAAACGATTATTTTCTAGCCATCTTTAGCCTTACTGTGGTAGTCAGTTTACCTTGTCGTCTAGGCTCATGAAACCCAGCACAAACCCTTCACACTGCACTTCAGTCACGGTCTCTGGGAGGACGCGTGGGCTGAAGGAGATGCAAACGGAGATGCTGCCACCTCCTGGAACCACCTGCAGCCGAGAGAACAGTTTAGTAGTGCAGGGAGCTGCCTGGGATTGCACAAGCATCCTCAGCCCTCAGCCGCTAAAACTGAGTTGCACAAGCAGCACGAGATCTCCTGGGGATGGGCTACGCTGAGGCTTACACTAAAATGACAACATGTGACAGCAAAACTGACAATTATTTCAGCTGCAAATACCAGTGTAGCCACTCTTTAGCATCAACAGAGTTTAAGCACAGTGACAGACCAGCTCTGGAAGTACACAAACATATGTAAGTACCTGTTTGCTTGTTTTCAAAAATACCCAGTTCTGCTCACTTAATCCATAGCTAACTAACACAGAGGATTCTCCACAACTGACAGCACTCACAGATAAAAGAAACATTTTTTTGAAGAGTTGCAAGCATGAATTAAGAGTATTTTACAGTTCAGTATACTCTTGGCTATTTTTTTATTTTATGTGACAGCAGGGAATGTAATTAAATGCACTATCCAGCTACAGTGGATTTTCTGGGATTTACAGGTTGAATAGATTCAGCTTTCTTTACATGCATTATGCATGTTATGGTTAAATCCTGCTATTGCTGCATAAATATATGCAGGTTATGATTAAATCCTGCTATTGCTGCAGAAGAACCTTTGCCATCTCCCTGAAGGGACAATTCATGTCAAGCCGAGTTTGTAAGCTCAGGGGCCATGTGCCATGTACTGCTCTCAGGCTAGTACTGTGCAGACACAAACTCCCCCATCTCGTGGGATCACAGGACAAGATGTTTGGTTCTTGCTGGACCTATGTTCAGTAGCAGCAAAACTAGCTCAGCTCTCCTTGCACTGCGCTCTCCTGCTCAGCATGGTGAGGAGAATAAGAAAGCTCTGGCTAAGGTCTAGCAGGGCCAGAGCAGAGCTAGTAAGCTCTGTCACGTCCTGTAACACTGCAGGGTCTGTGCACTGGGGTCATAGAGATCTTAGCTGTTCAGACATGGACTTAAGCCAGGTCTGGCCAGCTGTGCTGCACAACACCTGAGGTAACAGACCGTCCTGGAGCAATAGCAGAAACATGGAGGACATTTCTGCAGAGGACTACCTAAGTGACTCCACAGGCATCAGTTCCATCCCACATGGGCCAAGCTCGCTGCTGGCTACGCCCAACAGAGGCTGCCTCCACAGTGAGGCACTTGTTTATCTGAACTATCACAGCCGCAGGCACCCCAGAGCTGACTGTAGGCTTCATTTTTTTGAGATGCCATTTCTGTAATTATTTCTTTTATATAATCTTTAGCTCATTCTAACTTGTAACTGAATCCCTTTGGCAAAATCTTGCTAATATTTAAGAATCAAAATTGACACACTGATGTTTTGGGCAACGCTGTCACTCATAGTTAGATCTTTCCACTGCTGTCTTTGCTTTATCTTATTCCTAAGGAATTGTGACACTGTGGCCCCTATTTGCACCAGGTACTTTTGAAGTACTGTGGGTTACAACAGTTTATCCAGAAGAGTTGTGTATAAAGCACCCCTTCCCCAGCAGCTCTGCCACATCTACTTAGGAAATCAACCCTGGTTAAATACGATGCTTCCAAAGTTTCAGGCTGGACGCCTCCTACTAATGCCACACCAAGGCAAGCCAATTGAGAAGACCAGAGATGCCACTCTAGAGAGCCTAGTACAACTGAACACTTAATTCCAGTCACCAGTTAACTGCTGAAATTGTAGGTAAGGCACTTTCTGCTGACTTTGCAAACTCTTCTCATGGTCATCTTCAAGATCCAAGAGCCTCCCAGCCTACTGTTTCACTGCTGAGTAGTCTCTACCCCAAACCAAAGCTGCTACCTCCTCCTGCTTCTCTGTCTCCTCTGTCCTGCAGAAAATAGGCTAAATCTAAGCGCAAAGAAAATTTAAAAGCTTACTATCTGTCTTGGGGTAATGGAGTAGGGGTTGTCTGCAGGAACCCCTTCATGAGGTCGTATAAGTACAGAGATGATTTTCTGTATTGTAGGTTCTTGAGTGATTTCCTTCTCTTTGTTGTCAGAGTCTGAAGACTGCAGAGACACAAGGGTGGGGAACAGTTAAAACTGTTACGCTGCAAAGGAGGAATGCAAGTGAAGTGTACAGGGAACTGCTGCACTGGTCAGTAAGTAAGGCCAGCTCCAGTTTCTTTTTTTCTGGCACAAAAGCTGGACATGTGGATGTGTCCTGCGCATTAATTTTTTCACACATAGGTTTGCTCTCCTGAAACTGCTCCTGAACTCCTTGGAAAATGTGCACGGTTGGGTCCTGCTCTACCAAGAGAAGCACCTAGCTGTGACATCTCTGACCTGTTATACAAACCAGCACTCCAGGGCAATAAGGTTCCCTTGTTGCACAAGAAAGGTGAGAGGTATATTCAAAACAACTATGCCTTCTGTGCTGAAGCAGAGAAAATGTGATTTTTAATACCTTTTCTGTAAAGCTTTTGCCAGAAAAATATACAACTCCTGCATGATACTTTCTCCCTGTCACTCCCAGCTCTTCAAGACAGTAAATTGCCATACTGTAATCAAACTTCACGTGTAATAGATGTTACCATATTCTAACAGATTAACAGAACCAATCTAACTTTAACACTGGGATAAATACCTCCATATCATTCACTGCAATTTGAACTTTGCGGGTTGGGTTCTGCTCCCTGACTATGGCACACTTTGACACCATAAAGCACCCATGAGAAAAGCAGACCCAAATTAAGGAGTTTTAGATATCATAACACTTCCATGTAAAAATGGCATTAGTTTTTCAATGACAGTATTTTAAAAAGTATTTCATCAGCTTCTCTAACAATTTTTTAAAAAGGAGAAGCTGAAGAGCTGTTTGCTGTGAGAGGAGCTGACATTTCTTTTAACAATCTAGCTCTTAGTTACAAGTTATATCGCATGTTATTGTTTTCAGCCTTTCATGCCAAGAAACCCATCATGTATCTCAGCAGCAGTATAAAAAACAGACTAATAGCTGACCTCATCTGTGGTTTGCAAAGCTGGATAAATGCTTCCGCAGGGAACGGCAGTTTGATCCAACTTTAACACGATCTCTGACTCTGAGGTGCTACCAACTGATGCAGTCTCATTTTCATCCATGTCCTCAGGAGGAAAAGGGTCTCCAAAGAACGTCAACAGGTCCACCAGTTTTTTATCATCTTGCTCTTGGTTGTAAATTTCCCAGTCCAGGCGGATGTCTGAATTGAAAAGGAGAAGGGACAATTATGTCTGGTCATTGAGAAGACTCATAGCTTAGTTGGTACTGGAGAACCAGAATACCAAGTAACAAATTTGTGTCTAGCAACTGGATTTGTATTAAAGCATATCTTAAGCTTTCCATGCTTGCTGTAAGACCATGTGTGCTATGCTCTTATTATAGCTTGTCCACTCTCTAGGTCCTAAATTATACTTTTAATAACATTAAAGTAAATTATGAGTATTTTGTTTGTTAAGCAAGTAAGTTTGGTGGCATTCGGGGGGGGGAGGGGAGTGATTGACCTTTGCTCTGAAGAGCTTAAATTCTCACTCAACATAAAAAGACTAAACACAGAAGAGCCAGATGATGCCACTCAGAAACAGGTAGCACATCTGATTGACCACGGTTAGTGCTGTGAGAGTTTTTAAAACACAGGATGGAAAACCCTGAATTCCCATCATTTCAATGCACATAAACCCAGACACATTAGGATAAGATGTGCAGTTTCATAGTAACAACACATCGAGTCAATTACATATATTCTACTACACTCTGGCTGGAGCTTACCCACTTAACTGTTCCAGAAAGCAAACTAATATTCACGGCAGTAATGCCATAATCATAAATACTACTATGCATATAAAGACCTGACAACACGTATTATTGTTCTGTACTGGCTAAGTTAGAAAACAGCTTTGACATTCTCTTATATACTACCATTATTTTTTTAAAACAAATCTTGACTAGGAAACAAGCAGGTCTGTTAATTAACATGTTAATGGGTTCTTCTATTTTTATTATCATAAGGAGCGCAATGCAAGTGTTGATGTTTGCTGTACAAAAGTCATTCTTACCAAAGGGAGTAGGATTGTTGAGCTGGACCCTCCGAAAGACAGGAGGCCCTCCAGAGACATGAGTGCCAAACCTGAGGGGGGGAACCTTGCTGTCAGTACATGCAGAAAATAAAAGTGAATGTCTGAAATCATTAAAGATTTGTTTAACAGTGGAAACATATCTGGCTACACTGGCAACCTGTTAAGAGGGGCTATCAGGTAAAGCGTGGCCTATACTGTGAAGTACAATATTGCTTTATTTAACCAGTCTCTTTTTCCCAGTTTTCTTAGTTGTCTCAGATGTTTCAGGGTAAACATGTGAAGTCAGCTTTTGTGAAACACTCTGGCAGCAGCAGCAAATGTCTACACAGCAGTGGAGTGACCTGTGTCAGACACGGATTTCCAGGTGCATAATTTTTTTTTTTTTATGGTGCATAGCTAAATCCATTTTCTATGACCCATTACAGAGCTGACACTGCAAATGCTCTTGGCAGCAGTATGATGCACAATGCTAATTGTTCTGAAGTCAGAAAGAAGCAGTCATGCTGTATGGCAGCTGGTTGACTGTGTAGTGCCATGGTCCCTGTAAAGCAACCCTTACCCCTCACCCAGATGTGCAGATGCACCTTGCTGTATCAGAGGACTTAAACTTTCCCCTGCCCCTATTTACCTTGGGGCTGCATTTCTCCTGGTCCAGGTAAAGGGACAGGGAGAAATGAACTGTGGATGATGATGAGAACTGCCACTGTGTACCAGTTTCCATCTCCACAGAATCAGATGAGGCTGGACTGGGTGAACTTCTATGACTGTAAACCCAGAGGAGTGACTGCTGGTAGACCTGAGAAGGCCTGTATGCAGATTCTCTTCTAATTATGCTGGCAGAGACAAATGTATTGGTGTTATAGAAGCAGATATTGTACTTTGACAGTCACTTTGCTGACCTTTTCGTATCACAAAAGATGGAAACAGGTGTGTGTGTTGGTTATAGTCCAAAGGTATTTAATTCTCTGACTTCTCTGACAGAATTTTGCACTATACCTTATTATGGGCTGCTCTGTTTGTGGTCCTGTCATCTGTAGGAAGACTGGACAGCCTTTCACAGTCATTTGCATAGGAATTAATTTAGGTTGTAAGTCTCCCACCTATTAAAAATGAATTTTTTGTATTAGAACCAAGATAAAACTTTAGTTCTCTGTGTTACAAAATCATGTTTTGAAAACGGATTGGATTTTCAAATATTTTTGACCGGTTTCTTTTGACAGCATCTAATTCATATGCTAACAAAAGCTCTTCTCAGCAGGAGAATGCAATACCTCATACATTCATCAGCTTTCCTGTGGCTTTTCCATACAGCAAAATATATTGTATTGGTAGAGCAGAGTAGTGCACTGGCCAGCTACCAAACAGATTTTATAAATCAAAACTGCTCCGGTCATTTTAAAGGCACATGAAAACCTCCCAAGGGATAAACATGTTACTGCAAAACTAAACCACACATTGCAAGAGCAAACGATTTTTCCTTCCATGTTGTTGGAGGCAGCGGTATAGCAATATCTACCCTGATTTTTTACAGAAGTTCTAACAAACTGAAAAAGTATTTTTAACAGAAAGGAATCTGGGAAATATAATTGGTATAAAATCTGCTATAGCAATACTTCACTTAAAACCAAAGCCCCACCTACCTTACAGAAAAGATCATCCCGGTACTCTCCCCACATGTTGTTGTAAGCTGTTATTTCTATGATAAGCTGCTGGAAGGCTTTCAGAGTTCCTGTGGAAGGTTGTATATGGAAAGCTACTCCCTTCCCATGAGACAACACTGCTGCTGCAAACTCTGAAGGAGCACAGCAAAGAAGCATTTGATGAATTTTGAGGAAATGGAACAAAGTTAGTCTTTCAAAGAATATATAGGACCATATTTTTAGCTGGTGCTAATCAGCCTAACCTCACTTGCTTCAGAAAAACCTGGCATCATTTACACAACCCACGTTTATACCACTTTACCCAAGTTCCCTTCTGCAGTGGGTCTTAATCTGTTTTTTGAGTTAGTTCTTGCAGAGATTATTTCATAGAAGGACTCCCTTCCAACAACCTGATCCAGGACTCTTTGGGATATGCAAGGCACTAATTGGTTACATAAAAACACACCCCCAATTTGAGAAAAATAAGATGGAATTTGTGCTAAGTGGTTATCTTCCTATTAGCAGCTGCTTACCTCTGTGTGCTTTTCAACACAAAGAATGAATTACAAAGAGCAAAGCCTTTCCACATTCTGAACCACCTAGTCTTCTAAATCAATATGCCTGTGTGGAATCTGTCAGAACAGCATTTTCCCAGTCTTAAGTACTAATTCAATAGCTGAAAAGCTCTGTCTAACAGATACCAAACACTATGGCAAGGTACCAATATGTCCAAGTTTAATTTTAGATACCGAAGACACATCCGCACTTTATTTCCCCCCCTCCCTGGGTCTCAAGTGGCTCCAAATATTATTATTTTTCAGTACAATGCAACAGAAATGATAGATGGGCTGTGCTGTAGCTTTCCACAGCGGGGAGGGTATATAAAAGGGTTTGAGGGAGAAAAGCCTGCTGCAATGGTATTGGAAGACTGCATAGGAGGGAAATAGCCAAATGTTATGCATGTCATCCATACTCTGTGCTGGGAATGATCCTGGGAGTGAACTATCACCAGAATCACCCACCTTTGTTTCAGACTGTAGTTTTCAAGAAAAAGAAGAGGAGAGAGAGAAAGAAAGGGAGGGGGAGAGGAGAGAGAAAAAAAGAAGGGGTGGTGGGGAGGAGAGATTGACCTAATGCTTATGCAATGTGGGCTTTCAAACTCAAAAAAGAACTGAGGAACTAAATCATTTAACTATGTAGACTTTGCCAGATACTCCAAGAAAGAAATTAAGTGCCTGACTGGCACATTTAATGCTGAATATGGTAGTCAGTTGGCTTTTGCCTTCTCTCCACTGAGGGGATTAACAGCTATTCTCATACCTGACTGTGCTCTTCTGGCTGCATGCTTTGTGACGGGCCCTCTTCTTTTCACCAGGTAGCTTGAGGAGCTTGGGGAAAAAAAAAATCACAAGGACAATTCTTTGAAATAAGAAAGACTTTGCTAAAGTAACAGCTCTACCTTACTCCTAAATTCGTGACCATTATAACCTAAAGAAGGACTTCCTACAAAGCATTTTTTGAAAGCAACATCCTTAAGAGTAAATCAACTTGAGAGTTGTAAGATTCTGTGTACAGTCTAATGCAACAGAGCCTTGGCAGGTGTAAACCAACTTAAGTCCATTGGCAACAAGAGTGTTTTGCCATTTATACCAGCTACATCTTCCATCCTTGCATTGCAAGCTAGCTGTTTCTGCAGGAAACCTCACCAGCAGGTTTCATTACCACAGAGCAAGAGAGCTTAAGAAAACCCCACCAGAGCACTGCAGAAAGTGTATCTCATGACAAAGGCAATAGCACTCTCTCCCAATTTCAGATTTAATCCAGACCTAAATTAATATTTGAGTCATTATCCAGAAAAGCAAGACTTACAGGCAGATTCCTTGTTCTGGAGTAAGTGAATAGCCAGTAAAATACTCAGCTTCTAGTTTGAATGGAGCACTGATTCCAGTGTGATTGGTAAGAATTAGCTGACGCTTTACTATGTCTTTGAATGCAACTTCAGATCCAAAGTCCAAAAGAAGATCACATGAGCTTTGTAACATTTGTCTTTCATCACTGTCAGAAAAAATTACATTAGTGTTAAACTTCAGTCTTGTTTTCTTACACAGATAATTTCAGTAGATTTAATAATGTGCAATATGCAATGTGATTGTGCTGAAAAGGGCAAAAGGACCACGCAGCCTATGATTTTTGTCATCAGCCTTTACTGCTTCTTATTTTTTCACTTCTATCCATGTAAGGATTTATTTTGGGTAAAATTTTTATCATGTATAACATGGTGACCTACCAAATTAAAGCCATTTTTATTTATATAAAATATATATAAAGATGAGCATATACCAAAAGATAGTAATCATGCTACATATCAGAAAAATAAAATAAAAATCAGTCAGATATACCAAGTCAAAGAGAAGTATATTAATCTTTCTTTGCAATCATGTTTCACAGTGCAACAACAGAAGTTAATGGTCCAAAATATAGGATCTTGGGTATAATTCTGTAATTCTAAACTCACACCCGAGTTGAATTTGCAAATTTCTGGCATTCCAGAAAATAGTTGTTACTCACAAACAGGTGAAGGACCGCAGAGGTCCCACACTTTGTTACCAGGAAGAAAGGTAATTTTTCATGCTCTTTATACACAGAAGTGTCAAGGCAACTGGGAGGTTAGAAGTGCCAGGAGCACAAGGGAGAACAGGCACAACACGTGAACAAGAGTTTCACTAATGTGCAGTTAACTTCACACCAGTTTATTATTCATGAATTAATGAATTCACAGTTAATTTAGTTTGTTGCAGCTAAACAATGGTGGGAGTGGAGTAGTGTGCTTCTCCAGTCTTCTCTTATGTTTATGAAGATGCTGAATTTGGCTAGGGTGTAAACCCAGTACCTCTTTTTCACATAGGCACCTTCAGTGAATTGTCCCAGCACATTTTATTACCCTTGCTGTCTACAGCAGGAAAAGGAATGAAGTTTACAGAGATAAGTGTTTTTTCCCCTCTCTATTGTATTTTTGCTTTGGGAAAAAGTAATTTTTGTTCAGTTCGGGGGTAAACCCTTGACTTACCTAGCAACTCCACTGTCACAAGGTACTGAGTAGGTGACATGCAGTCCTTTCACTTCTCCAGAAATGCTCAGAAAGAGGGGTTCAATCATGTCTTCTATGCTACAGGAAAGGGCAAGGTCTTTCAGCTCACCCTGAAAAGCAAAGAGTCAAATTTCCTTGTGAATGAAGCAAATATCACAGAGGAAAGGCAGCCTCATTAAGAAATTTATTTAGAAATTGTGTATAAACTTCACAGGACTAAAACCAGAACTACAATAGAATCATGAAAAGTTTTACTGAATTGTTTTAAGTGCATTTTCTTCCAGCATCAGATTTGCTTAGAAGGCAGTATCAAGGTAAAAATTTGTAGCTGTTTCTTGGCTTTCTACCTGCATCAGTCTGTAAGCTTAAAACTGCTACATTAGTGATTTTTGACACACTTCCTGCAAGTATTGAAGCTCCAAGCATTAATTACTTCTAGTCATGCTTAAATAATCTTCCAAAACCAAGGTTTTATTTTTACCTGGATTTAAAAGCAGGACTTGTAGGATGAATTATGTGGCCCAGTCACACCAGTACTCTGGCTAATTCAACACTACTGTTCTTTTTTGCCTTTTCAGTACATGAATCAGTGCATCCTGCATAAAATAATAGACTGGTACTCAGCTCCAGATTCAGACTTCTAAAACTGACTCTCTAAATGTGAGCCCTTGAGTTCACCTATAAAGGTGAACTCCAAATATAAGCTCTAAAACTCCACTGATTCATTAAAAGTACTTAGGCATCTAGCTCACCTTTCTTGTAGGTGGCTCGGATGGCATCCAGTTCCCCAGCCATATGCAAAAGTGCCCAACATGTCTTGTTGAGCTTCCAGCTTTCCATGAAGAAGGCTCAAGTTTACTGGGAACCTGTGCCACATATGCCAGACATACTTAGGTATCCAAGATCTGCTAAGGCATCTCTGATAGTACTGAAAACCTACTCTTAAGCAAATTAATGAAACTTAGGTCTCCAGAGACTGTAATGGGAACTAATACGCAATACCTATAGGAAGCTCCTTTATTTAGCTGTTGAATGCCCCCTGTAAAGTCTATGGCTGAATTCCTGAAGTTTGAAACTCTGCAGTCTACACCTTATTTTGAAGACCCTGAGTCCCACCATTTAAGTTTTTAAATATTAAAATGTCATGAGCCCAGTTGCATTCAGAAAAGCAAAAGTATACTATATATGCCAGTCTGCTCAATTTAATTTGGGATAATTCAAAGTGACGATCTGTATGCTCGAAGAAAACTGATAAGCATTAAGAGTAATTGAATAGGCATTCAAGAAAGAAAGAAAACAAGAACAATTGAGAAACAAAGAGGCAGGGTAGAAAATTGCACCACACCATGTGGACTGCTTTAATTCTTGCCTTCAACCATGCTCTAAAGCAAAGCAATTTGAGAGATATTGTACAGAAAAAAGAGCATTATGTTTTGTGTATAAAAATCCTTCCTTTTGCCAAATGGAGGTGAGATGAGAATGCCAGTGTTGCTGTTCTGATAAAATTGCATCAGTTTTTAAACTTACCATGATGTTAGCTGACAGCTCTATGCAGAATTTTTTTTCCTCATTTGGGCCTAAGGTGCCACTGGCTGGGGAGACAGTGACAGAGCAGAAGGCTGCCTGACTTCCAATGAGCTGCCAAACAGAAAGGACAGACATTCAGCTAACTCTGATTCTTTCAGATTTTCTCTTCAGATCAAAGAGGATTATAATGACTGAGTTATTCTCAGGTTTAGGACACTTTCAGGTAGCAACACATACAGTTTGTTGAGGCTTGCTTTACAATTCCTCCATGGTTCATAAGATCCTCATGTCTACATTCATTCCAAATAACTTCAGGTGTCCAACTGAGGCATCTGGGCTCGGAGCAGAGTCACTGTCGTTCCTCTCACAGTCACAAGCCTTTCCAGGGTGAAGTCAACATGGCTGATATTTGAGCAGGATCCTAGAGGTGCCCCATCTCTCTCCTCTGACTACAGAGGTGGTCCACGGAGACAATCCTGGTGTTGGCACCTTCACTAAGTGACTAACTGCACATGGCATGAATCCAGGGGTTCAACTCAGTTGCTCACATGCGAGCATCAGATACCATATAAAATGTTGTGGATATTCCTCCTAGGTTCCAGCTGTTCCAAAAGGGTTTCCTATAGGTCCTATGTCATCCATATGCTCTGCTAGGATCCCTTGGGCACCTGAGGACATCTTGGATGGCACTGAATGCTTTTATGTAGGCAACTGAGCTGAACCCTGGATGTCAGAGTAGTTCTGAATGACCAAGGCACTGACAGTAGGTTTCAGCTTACCGGCTAAGTCACCTGAGTGTATGCGTAGTGGGCATCCACACTACCATTGTAGCCAACAGACATCCAGTTAGTATGTGCTAGAGAGCATTCTATAGACCAAAGTAGGCGTTCATTTTAGGAGGAGTTGAATACTTCCCTGGACTCCATTGACTGATAGATGGGGTAGGATTCAGTTGCCTAAACACGGGCACAGAGGGCGGCCAAGCCATACATGCATGGCTGGCTAGTGTGACAGGACTTACAAGAGACCACACTTCTGGAGTGACACCTGGAGGTCAGGAATAACACTCTACAGCATCCAAAACAACACTAGACATATATGTTCTTGTGATCAGCTTCCTGCTTAGATTTCCATTGACTGAAAACATAGTTCAGACCATAGCTTAAATACTGACATTAAATTTAGGGGCCCTAATCTGTAAGATGAATCCCAGCCAGAATGTGAAATTTAAGCAAAATTTAGATACAATTCAAAAGCACCATTGTTTCTTTGCTCTACTAAACTAAATGCAAACCCTAAACTGCCATGGTACTTTGTTTAATACTCCGGTAGCTTACATCCCATTTCCTCTAACATCTCTGCCCACCCATTCTCCCAGGGATGATCCAAAGTCAGTAAGAGCATATTGACATCAAGTGACAGTTAATATTTTCATAAAGTCTGGCCTCAAGTTGAAGTTCTGCTCATAAGCCAGTAAACAGCAATCACTACTCAAAAGATACATCAGAAAAGCTTTTAAGAGTAGTTATTATTTGTATTTTGATAGAAATTGCAATTTCCATCCCTGCTTCATCCATTAGAAGCACATTTACCTTGCCCCATAAGTATTTTGCTGGCAGCAGTGTCTGGTTAAAAAGTTTGCTGGTTGCTTTGGCAGGAACTCCAGTATAAATTTCAGTGAATACTAGATGACTAGATATCAGGCACACTTGGGGGGTCTGAACTTCAACAAAAACAGGAAGGTGACTGGAAATAAACACACAGATGGTCTATTGTTATCATTAATGAAATGTGCTAGACATACAACAGCATGCTGGAAAGAATGATGATTATGTTTATTTAGCAATATTAGTGATTGGATAGTTCATTGATAGGTTACACAAGCCCTTTCTGAGTTCCTGCTACGTATTTTTCTTTTAGGAGATAAAACTACCTAAAGTGAAAATCATATGTGAATCTCAGGAAAAAAAACAAAGCAGAATGCCACTTTTCCCCCTTACCTTCCTTCTCCATTTTCTACCTCTAATTCTAATACTGTCTGGAGACGCTGGCACAGTAATGATGTGAACTGAACTGACACACTGCATATACCCAAAGGAGGTATTTCTCCAGCAGATGGTTGAATGATAAAGGGAGATACCTAAGAGGGGAGAGAGGAAACAAATTTCTTTGACATCTGCAAAGCAAGTGTAAAATGCTGAAGCTACATAATCTAATTAAGACTTGCCTGTGTCTAGTTTTCCCTCAGACATGTCCTTTCTGCTCCTGGAGTCCCACCTGGGTTGATTTCAGTAAGCACAATGCTAGCTTTGTGAAAACCTGGCTAGACAAAGAGGCAGGACTTTTCTTCTATGGGGCAGCTAATAAAAAGGCAATGACCTAAGAGAAGGGTAGTCAGAGCCAAGGGCATAACAGGGATGCCTGTCCATGGAGCGAGGGAGAACGTGAAGGAGAAGTAGCAGTGTCTCCTTCCAAGTGGAGGGGCTGAGCAGCAGCTATGCAAGGTACCACAAGTTGGGGAGATTCTTGGACAGAAGGTCAAGGAAGGAGGGCTGGAGGAGTGGAAACAGAAAGAGCACCAGTGTGGGGTGGGGGCTGGAGAGGTTTGGAAAAGTAAAGGGGTAGCTCTTATGCAGGAGGAATGGAGCACTTGATCTATGATCTTCACTGGGATATGAACAGACTATGGGATGACAAATTCAAGAGATTAAGTTTAAAATCTCTCTGGGGTTCAGGGAATCATTGGGAATGGCAGCGGACAAAGGAATAACAGTGAGAAGTAAGGGCTTGAGGACTGTGAGGACAGAGTCTCCTCCAGGACACCCCTATCCCTAATCAGGCACTTCTGATTATAATTGTTCTGGGGGGAGAGGGACAGACACACACACGCGCAACTGTTTTGCAAGGCTGCCATAAGCACCACTCATAAATCTTTTCTTTTTGCCATCAACTTTCACCCAAAGTTGGTGAGATATCAGTGTGATACATAGAAAAGAAAACAAAGCTCAAGAACTCATGGGGATACAGTACAATTTCTCACAGGCTTCCATATCCTGATGGTCAGTAGAAAGTTCCTGCTTAACAAGCTGCTCTCTCCTTTGCAAAACTGGCAGCCTGTCCAGAAAAAACAAATATCTGAACGGCATTTAGGCCAATTTTGCCATGAAACAAGTGAACTCGATTCCCTGCATGGGTAATTATGTAAAGAGCCCTAGAGGCAGAATTTGGCCTTTCATTACAACAAAGAGCACCCTACCCCAGAGTCCAGATTTCCTCACTTCCCTTTAATGCATAACACCAAGGAGAAATCTAGCTACAAAGCCCACTGTGTGCCACAAATAATCAAACTAAGTATTTTGCTGCTTTTTTAAAATTAATTTTAGGAATATGTGATGGTCTGCCGATAGCAGCTTTCATTCAATTCTTTGCCACCAGTATTGCCTCCAAGCTGCTTTAGTTATTTCATATGAAATGGTGGAATGAGCTCTGAAGTGAAAGACTGGAATGGACTGTATTTGACACATCACAGTCTAGATAATATTAAAGAATAGTTTTAGTATTCATTGTGGTAAGAAGTTATTTTGGGACACACCTGCATGTTTCAAAGCTATTGTTTAAAGCCAAAAGGCCCAATTCAGTAGGTGCTGAGATTCTTCTCCAAGATGCTGATGTGGGGGTGTGGGAGGAGTGTTCAGCAGCCTCAGTTCTGATAAAGACTTATCCTTATTTATATCAGCAGCAGCTGAAATCACTGTCATACAGGAAATACTCCATATGTCTTTGCATCAGGCTGGCAAGGGATTTGTAATATATGGAAACAGAGAAAAATTGCAAAGAAGGATTTAATCTCAAAAGAACTTGTGCACTTATGGAACTGTGTGGAACCACTTCCATAAGAAGTCACAGAAATTAGAACTTTTGATACTGGAATGAATATTACAACTTCTAAGCATAAGGAAAAAATAGCTAAAGGGGGAACATAGCCAGCTATAGCAGTGACTTACCTCTTCATTCCTTTCAGCTAGACAAACCTGGCTTTCTTGCATTCTCCATTGTGCTGGCAGCTGACACAGATTTTTAATCTCAAAGGTTCTTAACACACTCTCACCCTGCTTTGTCAAACCTAACCAGAGCGATGGAACATCAATACAAAGAAGTGGACCCTAGGACACCAGGAAACAGATGTCAGAATGGACATTTCTGCCAAAACTGCCTAATTAAGAAGCATACATTATCTAAGATTAACATTCAGTTTCACAGAGAATAGCAGAAAGCAAGAGTGTTGCGTGTATTGCAGAAAAATTCTTAATGTCATGGGAGTAATCACATTGCCTCAATAGTTACTAGACAGCAAAAATAATTCCTGTTTGTAACTGCTTTAGATTTGCCATGCCTTTAAGAGTCAAAAAGCTTTATATGGACAATGGCCAGGCCCCACAGCTAGTCATCCCACAACATTGAACTGTTCCTTACCTTAAAAGCAGCCTCAACATGCAGCACAACTGGCTCTGGACAGTGTTCTATTTTACATTGCAGGTTACGGCTGATGCACCCAGGTTTGCTTCTAGTAATTGCCAGTTGAAATTCACAGCATTTATTCATATCTAGAAAAGAAAAATTCAGGGTCCTGTCTCACCTTTTTGCAAAGAAACCACCTGCTGCAAGCCTGTTATTGAAGCTCCTGGAACCAAATTAAGTCTCCTCCTGGCTTCACTTGGATAGGGATCACATCTTGTTTTGCAGCTTTCATTATAGTGCTCTGTGACTTTTCTCTTCCACTGATACCAATTTAAATATTTCTGTCATTATTGATGCTTGCAAGTCACAGAAACTTTACCTATGATGCCAGTATGAGGTTCAACTTCAATGATGTCACAGGGCATGATTTTCTCCCATGTGTACTTGATCAATGATTTGCTGTTATTCCACATCTAAAACAATTAAAATCAACGAGATAATTAATGCACTTTAAGCTTTCATAGCAACAAGCCAATTTGCTGAGAGTACTGATGCACTGCAAACTAAGTATTGCAAGTCTTACTTTACATACTTTGCAAACTCTAACCATATCCTGATCACCACTAAACATTACAACCTACTAATGTACCTTGAATCTAGCTACAACATACTGTATTTTCACCTGAATCTTGAAATAAACTGAGCATGGTAAGAGTGGAAAGACACAGAACTTCATCTGACCTCTGACTTGAACGTGCTAACCCAGTGCCAGGCACTAACTACTGTTATTTTCATGATAATGCTGTGTCTTCCCTTTCCTTTCTCTGATGTAAAACAAGGACAAGAAGAAGTGGGATTCACCTGACTGGATTTCAGGTGTCTGCAAAATAGACGCACAAGCTACATCTAACCTTATCTCCTAGGATTCTCTTTAACTGAAAATAAAGTCAAGTAGAGAGTGCCGGGAGCAATTCCTCCAACCTCTTTTAGCCTATAGGATGAGATTAATCACCCCCTGGATGCTGCCAACAAAGTCTCCAAGGACTATAAGGAAAGCTTAGCCCAGGTAGCTCAGATGTGGAGATCTATGCTGAATGCACTATATTTGGATTATAAAAGCACTATATGTAACACAGTGGCTACCTTCACACAGGTGAAGGTGTTTTCTGAAACTTGAATAAAATCCATTAACCATTCTTTCCAAGAACATTATCATATTTGAAGCCTTTTAAACTTTCCCCCCATTTTTCAAAAACATAATAGACCTTCTAAATTTAAACTTCAAATCTCTCTCTTGAAAGCAGCCTTTTTTTGGCAAAGGATTTGTTTGTGAGGGAGATACAAGCTCTTGAAATCTTTGGCCTGCTCTTCAGATCTATTCAGACATTATTTCTTAATTACAGCAAATAACTTTGTTCTCTGAAGCACAATTATCTCTAAGCACAGTTCAAATTCTTATCTTTTTAAGACTAAAAAAACCAACTGGAAACTGTGAGGAATGTCATTATATTATCAGTAAGTCAATTACCTGTACCACACATGTAGCTATACTGGATTACTGGAAAGTATGAAATGGCTGTCTTAAGTTGAAAAAGAACTTGTAGGAAGAGAAAGCATAAAAGTAAACCTGATTAGCAGTATCTTTAAGAAAAAATGGGAAGAACATTAACTAGCCTATTCTTCCCAAGTGAGTCTAAGATTGAAAGGATCCTGATCTATAGTGAAGAGGATGCTGAGTAGACAATCGCAGCAGCAGTCTGTCCCATAATGGTCAAATAGAAATATTCAGAACCTGCAGGAAAGAATAAGGTCTAGTAAGCTGCAGCATATGTGACTGTTGCTCTTCTGTGCTTGCTGTAGTCCTTTGCATGAACAGTGCCTCTGTTATGAAGTAATTTAATCATCCGTTGGCTATTCCTCCCAGCTGGAAAACTTTTAAGCTACAGGAGTGACAAAGTGACAAGCAACAGGTTAGTGACCTAGAACAACATTTAGAAGGGTAAAACTTTGTGGTATAAAACTTGCGAGATGAAAAAAGAACAAAGCTTGCTGCCTGAAGTGTAGGGCTAAGGAGGCCTGCTAGAGGATTTCAGTACAGACCCTCATGGAGTCACAGTCTCCTTTAAAAATATTTAAGAAAAACTAAAATAACATGGATTGTCTGCTATCTTCTAATAACACCTATGACTAGTGACACAAAGCACATGATAACAATGAATTCAAAAGTAAACAAACCTTAAATGTTTTCCTGACATTTATGCCAATAAAGTTTTCTCCAGGGATGATAATGGCATATGGTTCCAGAAGAAGATGAAATGGTTCTGTTGATCCTTTAACTTCTATTTCCAGTGCTATTACATCCTCTACTTTGTATTCCAGGATGTTTTGAAGCATCCTCTCTTTTACTAAACTTTGGGAGGAAATATGGCAGAATTATTAAGCATCTTAAACTGGTGTTTAAACTGGATTCCATCTTTTAATTGCCAGACCAAAACTGAAAATCATCAACAGTTTCTCAAGTACAGACTGCAGGTATGCAGTTAGCTCAGGCTGGGGACAATTAAAACCTGGAAAAATTACAGTAGTTCTTTAATGTACTCTTGCTGTCCCAATCTGTTCATGAACAACTAAGTAAGTCATAGGCTGCTGTGACAAACAGTAATAACAGGAAAACCTGCTGGAAATCTCAGCAGGAAGCCTGGAAAATGAACAGAAAAAAATGACAGTATTATCTTTTCCAAGAGAGGTGCAGCCCTAGCTAGGGCTAAGGCATATGTTCAGACACGAGGGAAGAACACAGAGATGTTCTTTATACCACAATTAGTTGTGCAGATAAAATCCTTTACAATTGTCCATCATTACCAGAAAGATGAAGAATCCCAGTAACTCAATGTAATAGCATTGCTAAAACATGGCTACACATCTTACCAGGAAATACTGTTTCTCAGCTTACCAAGGTGACTCTGGGATGTCCCTCAGTACCATCTGAATCACACTGTGATAAGTCTTCAGCTACACAGATGAAGAAGGAGAGGATTTTAATGTCAAGTAATCAGTTATGTTGAGGATTAAAAAAAGATGAAAAAGTAGTTTACATTTAAAGGATGCACGACCATCATCTGAGTACTAAGTAAGCTCTGATAAACAATATTCAAACTCTAGAGTTACTAAAAGAAAACATATTTGACTGCAAAATATTAAGCCAGATTCTGATCTCATGGTGTACAGTTCCAAAAAAAATACTCATTTTTTGACATGCCCGTTATTATTTCCCTAGTATATTGCATACTACACACAAGCATCTGCAAAGGCTCCCCAAATTAAGCTCAGTACTGCTGTACTAACCTAAAGTTTCTTCTAACTGCTCCAGAGTATTTAGCTTAATTGACCATCAATCCGATTTCGAGTAAGAAACACTACTTCTCCATCATGGGAAAAGAGGATATCCTCTATATTCTAATGAGAGAAAAAAAGAGGGAACACAGAAGCAGGCCTTAAAACTGAAGGGCTTTACAAAAGATTCATTTGTTTGTAAAGAAAGATTAATTTAAGTGTATATGTTAATTCAGCATGTTTTTCTATTAACTAATTAAAATCTTCAAAAAAAACCAGTTAGTTTTCTTCCATACTTCTTTGAGGTATTCCTATGTCTGTCAATCACCACAGCATGGGATATTGCTGCTGTTGGGCTTACTTTGGATCAAGTTTCTTTAAATACAGTGAGCTCATGCTCCTTATTTACACAGACAGGGGAGCAGAAACTAGGACAACAGTCACTGGTACAGCTGCATTCAAGCATCATTGCACCCCTCTGCATACCCACAGCTGCATACCATGATTTCTCTGCCAAAAGCTACTACTATCCCCTTAATTTACCACACAGCTGTTCACAGGACCCATTTCAGCCCCAAGAAGCTACAGCTGGAAACAGTTTAAATAATAACTGTTTGCTAACCAAACTTATTTAGGTTGCAGTAGGTATGGGGTACATCCCCAAAACAGCTCACTCAGCAGAAGGGGAAGTGTCAGGAGATTGTGGAGGAGCTGGTACTGTGGTGAGAGTGGTAACTTTACCAGCCAGCACAGCTGCAGCTATGAGGATGTGTCCATAGTTTCAGTGTAATATTAATTGTGTTCAGTTGGTACCAAAAGTGACATGAGATCAGAAACTGTCTCACATTTGCAGTCAAAACATGTTTTCTTTTAGTTACTTTCTATGTTTTGAACACTGTTTATCAGAGCATAGTACCAGCTAATTAAATTTAATCTGGAAAGCTGCACAGCAAGGACTTTATGACTTGCATAAAAATACACAGCTGGAGTTTGTAGATAGGAAGGAATCATAAGCCATACCTCCTGTGGAGTGTAAGTGAGAATAAACTCATGATCTGCATGGGGAAGCAAAACTCCCTGCTCAGGATTTAGGGAGAAGGCTGACTCTGTGTCTCGATTGTATTTGAACTTCATAAAGTCTGCAGTTTCTTCTGATATTAATGATTTCAGATTAGGCTTTATTATCTGCCAGTAGAAAGGAAGTTCTACATGACTGCAAAGAGATCCATAAACAACAGCAAAGCTATGATTAAAAAAAATCAGATATTTTTGACTAAAATATTGGGAGAAAATATTCAGTTCCTTTTTCCACATAGGGAATTCCTCTCTAAAAATGACAAGGGTAAGTCTTACCAGTCTTTGCAAGCTACAAAGCTGGTGAGGCAGCACAGAGTCAGAGTACAGAAACTGTACAAAGAACATACTAATATATGGAAGTAAATTATATAAATATGTAAGATATGTTAACACTTTCTTGCCTTATTTAACTTGTCACGAAATGTAACTTTTAGGAAACTACAGTTTTTCTTTCAAGAATTTGAGATCAACAGGACCATTCCTGCTGATATCAGTATGTTTGCGTTGGATCACTGCTGATGATCTACATAACATTCTGAATTTAATCCAAGTGCAAGATGTGGTCTTTAACATGTCAACAAACACAGTCGCTCCAGCTAAGATTATAGCAATGGCTCTGCAATACTCTTTGTAATCCAGAAAAGGTTGCTTAACTAGGTTGCTTCAGCAGAATCTTATTCCATGGAACATCTTCATGGGTTTTAAAACCTTGCTGACCTCAAAAACTTTGCCTTAATAAGGGGAGGAAGGACACTGGAATTTGAAAGTGAGTATCAATGACAAAACCGAACACATATCACTTTCTATAGCAGTAGAAAGTTTTCTCTTTCCTGCTTCTGTGGAATTCAGTCTCAGCCTGTCCAGCTTTGTTTCATACAAAAGCTGACACCAGACATGCAGGGACTGCTATCACAATTTCTTTGTCACACAAAGAAAATGTGGAAATTGGTATAGTCACATCTTTTATCAGTTACGGTATCCAGTTCACTGAATCATACTTTCTTTACCCAAACAGCATTCTGTTCTGGTATTATGCATGTGTGGTTTCCAGGCCACAAAACAAACTTCCAGAAATTCACTGTAGCAAGTAGCAATTTACATTAATGTATCTAAAACCACCACTGACTACCTCACTGCTTTGATGGTCTGCAGCATCTAACCACTGCAATCATGCACATTAGTGTACTTCTTTTATTGCCCAACTGATTTTAAGCAAAATCAGGATGCCACTATTTTCAGTACAATGTAATTGTATATAGGGACATACTCCTTGACTTCAAATAGAGTTTATATTTAAATCTATTAGGACTCAATAGCAGAAATCACGTTAAAGTTTTAATACGAGTTAGTTACACTGGGCTCCCGTTTTAATCAGTGGAGATCCAGTGGAGTCCAGGATGTGTTATGTCTTGCCCTATGGGAGATGTCTACAGTCAGAACTGCATCCTTAGAAGTATCTATTTCCCTGCACTATGAAAGGAAAAGAGCATAGGGTGCTTAGCTCAGTTGCACAAGTATACATTGTAGATGTGTAAAGTTAGATAAATCTCACCTGGCTGACCCTGTTAAGTATTTCCTGCAACCATCCGTATTTATGAATCTTTTGGAGTTGTAGATTTAGCCATACTGAAGCAAATATATTGACCTCGGCAGTGTATGAACCAAATGGTAAGGCTACTGGTTGCCATAATGTTTGATCTATGTATGTATAATATTCCTGCTCTCACAAGCATATCCCTGAACCTTAATTACTGAACAATGGAGCAAAAAGAAGCGAGGCTTCTGCACAGATTTTATCAAGTGCATGAAGGTTACTCCAGCTCATGAGAGAATGGTATCACAAGTGAGGTCCCTACCAGCATGTTCAGACTGCAGAGCATTACTCTATTAATAGCAGCTACGTACGTAGAGTTTCTTATAACCAATTTCTTCTCCTCGGTGGCATGTGGGTTTTGGGGGTCAAATCGTATGAGATGCTGTGCTATTGCATCAGTAACTTCACCAGGTTCACGTTTGCTTTCTCCACCTGTGATGAACAAAAGCTCCAGAGCTATCAGCTGTCCAACCCCTTGAAGAAATAAGAGGTATTACTGTTTACCATCTGGCTATTACATTGTTCACATTACTCATTAACAGCAAATGCTGGCAATGGCCATTACTGATTATATCTGGTGTTTCCTCAAGCTTCAGAACTCCAATATGTTAATTGTATAGTATTTTCCCGATGTTCTCTGTGTATCAACATATATCAATAGAGATCTTCTCTTCATGAATTTAACAGATTTGGATTTCAGGGCCACAACCTCAGCTCGCTTACATTAGCATCGTTTCACTGAAGTGAGCAGGGTGTTTGCAATGGTTGATAATGTGGCTTCCAGGTGTTTTGAGCAGTATATTGAAATAAAAATAAGAAGCAAATGTACTATTAAAAAATTCCAAAGGAAATACCTGTAATAAAGTGTTTAAATAGACTGCAAGTCAAGCCTAATGTTATAGCACTCACAATTACATTACAGGACAAGCACTAACATATACAAGAATTTCAACTGGTTTCATTACCTAATCCAAAGACTGCCTGTCTCTCCTGAATACCCTAATCCAAGATGTGCACCAAATTTGCTTCACACCCAAATGTATTTCTGTCCTGCTAAAGTTGATGTTTTGTAGTTTGTCATGTTGTCTTACTGATATAAAAGTCTAAGAAACGAATTGCACCTGACAATTTTTTTTCTGCTACTTGGCGACATTTTACATTTGGACTTTTGGCTACAGTGGGTTGAGAGCTCAGTGCTTTCTGAATCCCATGTATTCCATGCATTGGGATAGAGCAGTAATAATAATAATAATAATAATAATAATAATAATAATAATAATAATAATAATAATGCTTAGCATTTAATGCCATCAGGAGACAAAGTATTTGCTTGATACAGTGACATAAAATGTTACCATCGCTTCAAGCCATCAACCACCACTCACATTATCTGAATATGTAGAGTTAGAAATGCAATCTCTGAAAGGTTTTAGAAACAAACCTGTGACTGTAACATCATTGACTTGGCAATTGTTACAAACAATGGTGTATGTTTGCTGTGAGACTTCTGGAACAGAAGGGAAAAACATTACCTGAAAGAGAGAAGTGAAATAGCAATGCCTGTAACTGATTTCTCTCCAAGAAGCAATAAACTTCAATTTGTAAATGTTCACAGTTCTAGTGATCAGTAATTAAATCTTATATTTGCAAGAAACAGACAGTGTCACATTCTCTTAATAGAAACCAGAAAGAAACAGGTGTTTTCTGGGTCACTAAAATTACATGTGTGTATCTGAATGGTCACCAGAGGCTGCCTTTATAGTCGCTGGAGATGTGGGCAGTCTACTGGGTTAGTTGTATGAATTGCACCCTCAGAATCAGATCTGCCCTCCGTCACTTACTGAGCAACACCATGGCTGCCTGTGAAGCTACAACAGTGTGAGCAGGGCAGCTGCTGTGCGCCCTCTTTGAGTTCCACCTCAATGAAAAAGGTTCAGGGACCAAAACCTTTGGATGTATAATATGTGCCATGGTTCTTCTACCTGTTATCCATTACCACCTGCAAACCTAACTCATGCTAAATCCGTCTCTTTTTTCTCTCCCACATGTGCCTGGCCTACTGAAGCAATGCACCTGGGGAGACAGAAAGGAGACACCTGTCTGACCCATTCCTCTTATCAACAGCCAGCAGGCACTGGTAAAATAAAGAGCTGGAGGTTAGCCATACTTTCCACATCAATCTTCCTCTCTCCATGGTGATGCTATAATAAAATGTGGTCCACAACAGACAAAGCAGTGGTGGCAACCAGTAACCCACACCTACTGCAGTATCTTTTCAGGAAAGAGCACAGCATAAGTGAAGGATTTGTACCTCTTGCTCTACAATGAAAGATTTTTTTTCCCCAAATGTCCTTTTTTCCAAGGAAGCTCAGAAAGGAAAAGTCTCTTGGACTTGATGCCCCAGATGGAGTGAAATAAGCACTCCTGTGTTCTCAGATACCTGTTTTCTCTAACAGGATTTTTTGTGTGGGGAAAATCTGACTGGTCTCTGAGTGGCTCAGCAAGTCTTCAAAGTTGCAATGAAAGACTCTCCAGTAAGACTCACAATTGCAATTCTTCCATCATAAGTGCACAAAAGGAATTGAGCATTTTTGCTCACACAAACTCAAATTTGCAAGGTCCAGCCAAGATCTTCTACAATGATCTTGCTTGCTAATGTATTTGGTGAAGTACAAGTACCTTCTACAGCAGTTGGTACTAACCTCTACTGTTGTGCTCTGCCCTGGAGCTAGCTCAAAAACAGCAGGATGGATCCCAAAAGGATCTTGTATCACAAAGCCAACAGTAGCAACAGCCTACAGTGTTAAAAAATAAAAAAAAAGAGAAGAAAAAAAAGAAAGATTAATAAATTAAATTGATCAGGTCGCTATTTTTAAAATATGGGGTTACCTAAAACAGGCAGTATACAACATCACTGTTTTACCCCTTTCTGTAATTTTTTTTTTGTTTTTCACACTTCTCAAAAGTAAGTGACATGTATATGGCTTAATTAGAAGAAACGCTCCATGCTTTATAATTACCTTGGTGAAAACAGGAGGGAAGGTGCTCTGTCCAAAGACAAATGATAGTGTCAGGAGGCCTAAAATTAGTGTTCACAGAAGAAAAGCTATGCCTGAGCATAGGAGATCTACCTTTTTTCTCCATGCTTATGACACCCTTTGGGTTGGAACTGTAAAGCGTTTCAGGAGGGACAACCTGGCACATCAGCTATTCCATTAGCCTTTTCTCCAGCACATAAAATCCCAATCTACTAGTCACATCTTTTATTCTTTATCCATTTTACTTAGACCGTGTTTTGCGATGGAAAGCTAAAGACAGAGCAGTACTGGAGTGGACTGTTAGGGTCTACAGGTGCAGCAAGGTCAGTAAGTGATATCTTTGGTGGGAAGGGGGAGGAAATTAGCTCAAGTAATGCTAGAAGTGATTGCATTTCTATTTGCTAAGGTTTAAGGTTAAAGTTCAAGCCAGTTGTCCTTTCCCTGATCTACGCCTGAGTTTACCTCACCACTAAGCAAGACAGCTTCTTCCAGAGGCAAGCCAGAGCACAAGCAGAAGGTACAGACATCCAGGGAGATTGGTCTCGAGGATAAATGTGAATCCCTGAGCGAATGGCACAATACAGATGTCCCCAGCAAGGCCTTATGACTTCCGTGCTAATATACCATGACTAGCTCAAAAGGCCTTCATGTCAGGGCACCTACACCATACCATGTCCAGTATTTACCTTCCAGTCACTCACCCTGAAATTAGGAGGTGGCCAGGCTTTCTTTGGCATTATACAGAACTTCCCAGTGCTTATTCCCTCATTTTTGCACAAAATCATTGTTACTTTTATTCCTCCAACAAGACAGGAACCACAGTCTATAATGTGAGGCACTGCAATAAGTAACAGAAAATCAGACTACACAGACAGTGGAGGGTAACAGCTGGCAAAGCCAGCTACTTCTTAAATAACTCTTTACAGACAACATTACTGCATGTGAATATGCTAGGTGCTGCAAGCCTAAATACCCTCAAATTCTTTCCATTTGAAAGTTAAACAGTATGAGGTGCATATTTCTACATTCATCTTACATTTTAATGGTGCTTCCTACTTAAAGACTCTGTTGAATGATAACAACATGTAAGATGATCTTTAAAAAAGCTCAGTATAACAGGAAAGGTGAATTTACAAAAAATCAAAGCAAGTTTCTACAAAAGTAATCCTGGTTGTTACAGTTGAGGCTAGATATGAGAGATGAATCCTGCAGATATGTCATATCCATATATAATTACTGTAACATTCCATAAATTTTAGTTAACAGCATCGAATATTTATAACTAAATCATAATTCCTTAACATTTAGGATTAGTAATTACCATTAGGAGTTCATGAATTGACAAGACATAAAGCTAGAAAAGCAGCTCCTGCTCACTCCTCTAATACAGTGGAAAAAATGAGCTTGATGTGGCAAGAACAAATAACTGAGGAAAACTTTGACAGGATTACATTTTAATAACTAATAAATCTATTATGAGTGAAAATTAGGTAGCTATCAAAGTGTAGAAACTGCACTGCCAAGTTTGTCTACATTTCGTTTGTGACATAAAATTGGAGACAAATGAAAAAAACCCAACAAGTCCATTTCACTTTAGAGAAACTTAAGAACTGGACATTACTGACAAGTTAACACTGGAGGTGGTCTTTTAGCTTGGATAGGGATCAGAAGAGGTTCTGATACTAGGGTTTCCACTAATATACAATCTTCATAATCTCCTAGATATTCAGGAATAAATTGGACTGTATACTGGCATGCCATCCCAGGAGCAATCATTCCTCCCTTTCCTGGAAATTTTCCTTGAAAAAAAAAAAAAGCATGGAATTAAAAAAACCTAAAACCTCCCAAAGTTGGAATATGTGTTTATGATCGCATCTCCCTCTGGAAAGATGCCTGTAAATTCTCCCCATTTATTGCCTAAGTCAAGCTGATAAAAATTAATGACTACAAAAGGCTTGCCAATGTAATCTGTCTAGGTGCATATCTTCCACTGAACTCAAAGAAGATTTTTTTGTCTGAAATACATTTCTCATAACTACAGAAAACTGTGAGGAGAAATCTAAAAAATGATACCCAGTTTTCTTCTGTCACAAGACAACAAGGCTTACACGGGGGCATCTAACTTTCTAAATATTCCTGCAGTGTTGTGACTGAGATACCACAATCTCCTTAGGCAAGCTGTCCCAGTGCCTGGCTATCTTACTATAGGAAAGAGGTTTTTCTTAACTTTCCTCTAACCTTCTTTGCTGCAACTGAAGTATGTTATTTCTTGCCCTCTCCCCCTAACGATTTCAGTGGAAACTACGTCTGTTCCTAGATGAATTTTGGGTAAGACTCAATCTAGGTATTCCATAGATACATTTCAATCTAACTTCAAACACTTTAATGCTAGCTAGTCTTCTTGAATTCCTCATTAGACCATTTGAATCTGCTTATGAGTTGCATGTGAATGGTCCTAGAGACATAAGTCAACCTTCAGTTTCTAAAGAACCAAGCACTATGGATAGAAGAATCAAACATAACATCTCTGAAAAATGTTTGTTCAAGCAGATGAATTAGATCTCTCAGGTGTTGGCATCTTAAAGGCAGTAAAAAGAACCCTTACCTGGCCTAATGGCAAATGCTGAAGTAGAAGGGGGGATAAGTCTTACGTGATGACATGTTGAAGTGATGTTCTGCAGCTCTATAGTCATCTTAATTTAAAAAGAAAATAAAAATTTATCATCACTCATTATAATGTTTGCAGTTCCCTAGTACTCTGCTAGTCGTAACTAATTTATCATTGCAGCCAACCTAAAAATCTGAGTTTATTCAATAAAGGCTGAATTGGATACTACCAAAATGAAGCAGACACTGAAAAGGGTCCCTTCTAGTTTTCACTGGTCAGTGTGTCAGTGGCATGTACAAAAGAGTATCTCCAAGGAAGGTAAAGGGTCATTAATTCAATATAAAGAAGAAACTCAGACTTCTGTTAAACTGCAGAAAGCCAAAAGATTGGGTGAAGTATGTAGATCACAGCAGGATATAATGCTCCTCAATGGTAGAATTAACTCTACAAAGAAGTAAGTTCTCACCTCATAAACGTGGCCAACTTCGTAATCAGAAAATAAAACAGTAGGTGGATTGGCAAGAAACACAGGAACAAATGAGGTGCCACTGAAAGGTATAACAGAGAGACATTATCTTACTGCCTAGTTCTTTAAATACTGATAAAACGAGAAATTGCAAAATGTATCCTTTAGCAAAACCAAAATGTCATACAGACATACTTTGTTTCCCAAAAGACTATACAGACATTTAGCTCAAAATATCTACATGTAAATCCACAGTAATTCTATGGTGGAGCTCTCTGTGTGCTCCAGCTCAGAATTGAGAAACTATATACACTGCATACCCTTTATTATCTTCTGCTTTTCTTCTGGCTATAGTTTGTTCCACCTTTTCTTGAGAAATGACAAGAGATTTGCCTCCATGAAGAGCATTTGGTGGGAAAAAGCGGGGGTTCTTCAAGTAATTCTGCTTTTTCTCAAGTTTGGCAAGGTAAGCATGTTCACTTTCTCGCTCTGCTTTGCACTTACTGACTTTCCAGGCCAGCTTCTGTGAGGCACTAGTTTTCTTTGAAAAACAGAGATCATGGTGCAAAATTAAACACGGCAATTTTGAGGATGATGAAAAAGGTATCTGTACACATCTAATGAAAGCTATACAGCATTGAAAATTCATACAGAAATATTGTATTACTCTTTTCTTAACAGATCAAATAAAATAAGTACTGAAGTCAAATCAACAATGCATTGATATTCACCCTTTGTTAAAGGAACAGCAATAGGCCCTACAGTTCCGATAGACTAAAATAAATAAATCTATAAAATGTACCTTACTTGTCTTTTTTGTCTGGTGGCTAGAATCTGGAGTTGAAGGCAGAGTTAATGTGCACAAAGCCACATTTGACAGACTACCAGATACTGTCTGTAGGTGTGCAACCTCTGCAGGCATCTGGTCCCGCGAGCCTGAAGAAACATGCTGTTTAAAACTAAATGTCTCTTTGATGTAGCCAGGTTCTGATTTTCCTGCAATTCAAAGAAAATTTTAATTCTGAGAAAAACATTAATTATAAGCATTTATTCAAAGCATAGGTGTAGGAATTTATTTTAGTCCTGTTGATAGTAAAAATATACTTTAAATCCTCTAGAATTTAATTTATATTTATAGTTTATTTTGCACAAATGAAGCTTAGTGCTTTAATAAAAAAGCTTTTAAAAATATTAATTAAACAAGCTATATACAAAGAAAGTTATATTACTCTGAGAAAGCTATGTTAATCTTACAAGTGAGTGGGACTTAGAGTGTCTTGTTCAGTTTACAAAAAAAATCTGTATGATGTAGTTATATCAATCAGAAAATTGACATAAACAGGATGTACCATCTAGTTACATGTTCCTATAGTTAGACAACAAAATTATCACCTCAGATGAAACTCTGAGATGTTAGATTTTTGGCTTTGTTTGGATTTACAATGGGAAAAAAATCCCAAATCTTGGAATTTGTGAC
This sequence comes from Elanus axillaris, assembly GCA_026212715.1. Taxonomy (NCBI): domain Eukaryota; kingdom Metazoa; phylum Chordata; class Aves; order Accipitriformes; family Accipitridae; genus Elanus; species Elanus axillaris. The sequence continues at coordinate 39,926,758 of JANZLQ010000078.1, forward strand.
TAAGTTGATTACTCTGAAATGTTTGTTTTGACTTGACTGAAAAATTTAATTTCAGAGATACTAAAAACTTTTGCCTTGGCTCACACATGAGTAGAAGAAGAAGTCTTGACATTGCCCAAAAGATGTTTTCTTACTGATCTTCATTTGCAAATTAAACTGATATATTTCCAGAACTGGAAAACTTTAAACCCAAAATAAAGTATACCATTTTATTTCACAAAAAATAGTTTTTACTTTAATGTAACCACTTCCATTCTCTCTATACAAGATGTAGTTGCAGCTTTGTGCTAATGAAATTGAATAGAGGCAGAGCAGTCACAATTAATACAGCTTTTTTGTCAGATGGAAAGAACTGTAAACAAATGTGCAACCACCATTAAATTTCATATTTAAGCACATTTAAACTCAGTAATTTTTAATTTATCAATTTTATTTTGACAATGTCCCTGTAGTGGAATTTTATCCTTGTAATACTAGAGTCCCTTCTGCCTTGGCAGAAAACTATAAAAATATAATCAGATCTGCTGCATCCTCCAATGCTTCGATTCTTACAGAGTGTTCTAAAAAGTCTAAATTATTCTTTGCTTTAAAAGTTACCTTTTGGTGCTCTAGTAACAGGTAATTTATCAGTGATGTAATCATCAGGGCAGGTTAAATGATGTTTTCTGAGAAGTTCGTTATCCACAATCCATCTAAAAGAGGATGCCACTGCAACAGTAAACCAAACCGAACAAACAAACAAACAAACAAACAGCTTAGCCCCATAAGATACACTATCTTGATCAATCCAAAGTAGTGTTGTCTTTATAACTCATCACTGTCAGGTAATATTTTTTGATAGAGAAACAGTCTGGTATTTTAATCCCAAGACTGGGATGTGTATCTCCACAATTCTAAATTCAGTTCAAGCCCAGCTATGCAGCCATCAGAGAAACATTTAATCTCTGTTTGTTGCTGCTATATATCAAGGTATGTATGCTTGTAATAAAGTTAGGCGGTAAGTCACTAACTACAAATTTAATACCTTGAAAATTATCTGGTTGTTTAGTTTCTTACAGTTACACAGTTGTTACTCTACTTGAAACTCTGCACAAAATCCTTCAAAAAGTACTCTGTTTATGTAAAGCCAAACCAAAACCTTACTGAGCCTAATGTCAGTGATTTAGACAAATGTTGCATTGGTCTCCAGGTACCATAAGCATGTACTGGGGAAAGACAGTACTTCCAGAATCCTTACCTGGCGGCAATCCCATTTTGTGGAAATTTTCTCCCGCATCTGCCTTCAGCACACTTAGGGCCCTTTCTTCTTCAGCTTTTGCTCGGTCCTGAGCCTGAATGATGTTCTCTTCTACTATGTCAGCTTCTGTCAGTCGGCCCTTATACTCAGCAAGAAGCTATCACGGGCATGGGTGAATGTAGAGAAATGAGTGTAATTTGAGCTGTTGAGATCCCCTTACAGGTAAATGTTTTCTATTTGCCTTTGAGAGGTAAATAGAGATAGCTTGGTAAAAAATCATTACTTCACAAGTATAAACTGGCCTGCTAAGCCACCGTCATTCCTATCATTTAACTTGTGCTGGGTAAGAAGCACTACCCAAGAAAAATGCGTGAAAGATGAGGAGAGCCTCCCAGGACAAGAGAAATGTCTGTCAATTACCTTCTGTGGGACCATAACTACTGCACTGTATTTTGCCTGTAGGTGTTGGAATACATTTTAAGGGAATGTTCCCTTCTAGTTACTAGGAAGGTTTCTAAAACTCCAAAATATCCCAGTAGTGATACTTCACTCCTCCTGATATATTTTTGATCACTCTGCCCAGCGTGGTAAGTGCTTTACCAGCACAACTCAAAAAGAAAACTCCTGCCTCAAATAGGCATCAATGTAAATTAAAGAGAATATAGCAGAGACACAGAGACATACAAGACCAACACAAAGAGAAAATGACAGACATTGCATCAAGAACATCTGTAGCCTAACTGAGCTTTCTATAGAGCATTTACATAACAAGGTCTAACCTTTTGGCTCATTTAATAGAATTGAATCATTTTATTTAAAATTTTTTTTATTAGAAAGGATAGGATGCATCTCAGCTACGAGATGCTTCTTCCTCTCCTGCTCATTCTGTGATCCCTTCACTGTCACTGGAATCCAAGATACAACTCCTCCCCATGTCAAAGTTGATACCTAAAATGGATCAGATGGACTGTGCCCTAAAAGTGCCTGTTTGTTGCTTTCTTTTTTCTTTTCTTTTCTCTTCTTTTTTTTTTTTTTCTGATGATACAGAGAGCCTTGAGTGACTAGTTCAGCTGTAACATACATGTTACAAACATGTACTGTCAGTCGAAACGAATCTTATCCAAGTAGTCAGGATACTGCATTCAGGAGTAAGTATTCACATTTATTACTCAGAACATACTGTGTCCTCCAATATATTCATAAATGACTCAAAAGAAAGAGAAAACTTCAGATTTTTCAGCTCTGATAACCTTTGAGAGGGTATGATGACACAGAATGGAAAAAATACCTGTTGGTCAAATCATCCAGCAATAGCCTGTACTTTTATACACTGACAATAGCTATCAGAGCAACGATTAATAAAAGTATTTTGCATTTCCACTGTTGATTTAATCCAAGATTCCCAAACAGCACTGCAAACGCTAATGGATTATGTGTCATAGTGCATCACTAAAGTAAGCATACATAAATAATATTTGTAGCATTTGGTTTCAAAATGCAGCACATAAGAATACTTTATTGCAAGATAGGAAGTCTAGTACACTGACCAGTAGTTACAGGGCGAAGTTGTCAGCCAGTAGAATAGGCATCTAAAGGGCTACTGGTTTTGCTCTGTCTGAAAAGCCGTCCAAAAGCTGATAATATCATGAAGAAGCACATGGTGAATATTAAATTATATGAAAGGTTCTGTGGGAAACCGTGCTTTAGTAAATTTCCATTAAAATGTCAGTTCTAGGATCCCTCCCTTTTTATTTTACAGAAGATATAGAAATTACGAAGTAGCAATGAAACTGAACAAAGCTCCAAACTCTGACGTGGTTTCGACTAGTACCTTCTGTAGCTCCTCCATAAAACTCTCATGATAAACACTGTCTCCTCCTTGGGACTTGATCCAGTTTGTCTCCATGTCCACCCCAAAGACATCCCTAGTGTACAGGTCCTCAAAGGTGCTAGCCAGCAAGTGGGAGATGTCCTGAGGAAAGAAAAGGAGGATGTTAGTGCTTAAAGCCTGAGATAGGATCGGAAGAGATCCCTGGGCACATGCAAGTGGCTGGAATTAGAAAATGGAGGGGGGAAAGGGCTGGGAAAGGCACCCAGGAAGGCCCCTGAAAGGGGACACGCTGTGTTCGCATGTGAACACAGGTATGGCGGCATGTATGTAAGTATGTGTGTGTGTGTACAAGGCCGTCCGTGCACACAGACAGTGCGTCTGTGCGTGCACGTGATGGTGGCGGACAGGGTTCTGTGTGCACACACCAGCTGTGCATGTGTCGTGGGTTATGGAGGGCTGTGTCTGCATGGGGCTATGTTATGTGTGGAGGCGTGTGTGTCTGTGTGTGAGGGAGATACAGGTGCTGTACAGTGTATATGACTGGGTGTGCCAGGCTTTGTGCAGGGCGTGTGTGTGTGTCCGTGTGTCCCAGGGTGCGTGGGGATGTGTGTGTCTGTGTGCAGGGGAGTGTGTGTGTGTGAGGCTGTTTACAGGTGTGTGTGTGGGGGTGTGTGTGCAGGGGCTGTGTGTGAGGCTGTTTACAAGGGGGTGTGTGTGCAGCGGGGTGTCTGTGTGCAGGGTTTGCATGTGTGTGAGGCTGTTTACGCGTGTGTGAGAGGCTGTTTACGGGTGTGTGTGGGGTGTGTGTATGTGTGTGTGGGGGGTGTGCAGGGGGTGTGTGAGAGGCTGTTTACGGGTGTGTGTGTGGGGTGCGTGTGTGAGGCTGTTTACAGGGGTGTGTGTGGGGGTGCAGAGTGTGTGTGTGCAGGGGGGTGTCTGTGTGCAGGGGTTGCATGTGTGAGAGGCTGTTTACGGGTGTGTGTGGAGGGGGGTGCGTGTGTGTGGAGGGCGCTGCGTGTGCCCCCGCGGCCCAGCCCCGCTGCGTTACCTGCGTGCCGGGGCAGCGGCTCCGCTGAGCCATGGCGACAGCCAGCCGGGCGCTGGGGTCTCCCCGGCCGAGCGCGGCCCCCTCGGCCTCCGGCCGCCCCAGCCCGGCCGCGCCGCCGTTGCTGAGCGACCGTGTGGGCAGGAAGGGCCAGGCCGCCGGGCGGGGGAACGGGCCCCGGGGGCGGAGTGGAGGCCGCGGGGGCTGAGCTCCGTCCGCGGCCAGCCCGGAGGGGGACAATGGAGGCAGCACCCTGGCAGCGCTTCCCGGGCTTCCTCACACACCTCCTCGCCGCTTTCCCGCCGCCATGCCATGGTACTGGCGCTCTTGGAGGGCTGAGGGCGGCACCCGCTGTATTCCTTAGTAAGAAACGAAATAAAATTTTGACTCGAAACTTCTGAGGGGATTTGGGCTTTCCAGGAGGCCTGGCTCGCCCCTCCGGTGCAGGCCTCGAGTTTGGCAGCTGAGGGAAGAATGCAGATCCTCAGCTTCTCCCCCAGCTGCCACACACACACGGCACGTAGAGGTAGGGCTGCGAGGGCTGGAAGATGGGGTAATTCATCATCAGCCTGAGAAACCATCCATCTTCCCCCTCTGCCTGCCGGAGTGCCCTGGCTGTGTACGCCGGTTGCTAACAACAGCCGCCTGCTCCTGCTGAAGTGGGTGATATTTTCCTTAGAAACCATTCTGGCTCAGCATTTTCTGCTTGTCCTGCCTCATTTTTTTATTATTTTTTTTTCCCTCCCCCTTGCATCTTGCTCTGAGTGAAGGAACCAGACTGTGGGCCTTGGGGCTTCTCCATCGCTATCGGGGTCATTGGGCTACGGGTTTGCAGGGGTTGGAAGTGGATGTGGGCGATGTTACTGCCCTCTGATGGTACTTCACGGAAAATAACCGTCACAAAATTAATTTTAATACACCAACAGGTGTTCTACGAGCAGACAAGCAAAAGGCCTGGGGTGCAAGCCCCACAACAGCCGTGGGGGTGGTTGAAAAACTGGTGTTTGTAGGCACATGGCACATGGGCTCGTGACTACATGGTGTCACAAGCTTTAGTTTATCAGCTCACCAAAGTCTGTGTTTGAAATAAGACACCAAATTAGACTTGGAGACACTGCTGTGTTTTTATTTTCCCTGTGGAAAAGTGAAAGTTGCCCAAGGGAAAGCTCAGCAAATCTGCAATATCGTGTTCCAAAGGTTAAGGCAACTCAGAGAAATCGCTGACATCTGACAAGGGTAGGACCAGCTACCCACATTTTCCAATAGAAAAGATTCACAGCTTTGTTCTGTGCAGGCACATAGGTGTGTCGTTGCCTTTAAAAGTAGATTGGTGCATCCACATTTTGACACGATTCCATATCAGAATTCCAACTATTTTTTGCCATGCGCTATTACAATTGATTATAACAAGTTTACTAACTGGAATGTTAATAAAATCTAGCATTTTTTAAGGATATCTTTCCCAGCCTTTAAGAAAGCCTTAGAGTAGTGGCAATAAAACAGATGTTTTTGTTTAAAATAGTATATATTTACATGTATGAAAACTGGATGTGGAAAAAACTTTCTGTACTTTCATCTTTACTGTCCTTCAGTAACTTGCCAAGCAGATCATCTCAGTTTAGAAGCTGGATTTTTTTTTTTCCAACTGCAGTCCAGAAACCTACCATGAAATCTGGAAGTGAAGGCGAGGTTCATATGCCCAGTAGTCAAACACAAGATCAGAAGGGAGGGCTTAAACAGTGGTCCAGAGCTATACACAATTGTTTCCCATATGACACTGGTATTTTATTAATTAGATCTCCATTTTTATGCCATCATCATTTATCCATATAAACTTAAAAAATAAATGCCACTGTTCCCATTGTAAAGCTGTTTAATTCACAAATGTATTCACATTTCAATATAAATACTACAAAAAATAAGAACGATTTGCATATCTAACATCTTCTTTATAACCATTCTAAGAAACTTAACTTCCAAAGGCTGAGAAGAGACTCATGCATGTAGGAAATGGTAAAGAAAAAAACAAACCAGAAACCTTAGCCTACATTTACAAGTATAACTTGTCCAAATGTAGACACTTTCTCTAACTGCCATCTGTGACTTCTACCAGACTTCCCCTCTGTATCACGAAGGGTTGGATTTTATGCTGACATTTTTATTTGGACTGGGTGTGTGGACCTGAAGAGACTCCTGGGGCTTGACTTTGTACGCTTGTGTGTGCAGTGTGGAGCACAACGGCATTTCTCTTGGGGGAAACTAATCTGAAGCTAAGCTCTTCAGGAGCTCACCTCGTGCTCTGTCAGCTAATGGACTCTTAGTGTACAGGACCAAGCAAAAGCTAATCTGAAGTAAAACATCCCCAAATGCCTACAGAGTGGACATTGTCTCCTGAGCACCGACTTCTGTGCACTAGAGTTCTGCTCCCAGTGCACCAAGCTACTGCTAAGGCAGCCGTAGCCTAAGTCACAGACCTTAGAGGAATTGTAAGTTCTGCTAAAGTCCAGATTATTCCACTCTTAAAAGTAGTCTCTGTGTCTTCTCAGGATCACATTGCTTTTCTATATTTATTTTGTTCACACTCCTCAGGTGGTCCCCACACATCCCTTGTTATCCAATGAGGACTCAGAAGATCAGCTGTTGTCCAAACCCATGCTTTCTTCTGGTAGTAACAGGTTCAGAAAAGGTCCTTCCTGTTGTAACCTAATAATATCACCTTACAGTTATGGGAGTGGTTTGTTCAGGCATCCAGGTACCAAATGACACTATGGATAAGGCAAGCCCAGCTCCTTCTTTCTGTTTGTTAGCTTTCTAAGACCAACAGTAACAGAATGTATTTCTATATGGAATGGCCAGATGTGATTTGAATGCAATCAGGGAGCTCAAATACTGAGTAAGAGTTGATGTGTACATAGCTACTTTGCAGAGTGAAACTGTATCTTATGCTTTTTACAAAAATAGCAAGCTCCACAGCAGTTTTATTTACCTTGCTCATATTTTATCAAAAGTATAGATAGATGTTATGACCTGAGCCTGTAAGTTAGCCAGTGTATTTCTTTATATATTTTAAAGCAACGGACAGCTGTGTTTGACTAACTAGAATCTTAAATTATTGTCAACATGTATTCTTTAAATGTGTAAATATTGGACTAATAATAGCATCCTTTCACTAAATCAAAACAGTTTGCAGAAAATTTCGTACATTTATCTTCATGGTGATCCCAAAATCTTCACCAGTGTCAATGGGCTTCCTTACAAAGGGTGGATTCACTAAACTGATTTAGGACAGACTTAAAAATAAAAATCAAAGTTAAAAATTCTGCTGAATGTGCCACCCCCATTATATGAATGCAAAAATATGGATGCATTTAGAAATATGTATCTCTATATGTATCTCAAATGTAAATATAATTCAAATATATCTATATGTTTATAAAAGGATATAAAAAATAGTCTTGGCTTATATATTGATTTAAAAAAACCCCACAAATCCATAGAGTTCAGAATGCATCAAGACTCCAAATATTTTTTGATGATTTTAGCATTTTATGAAAACAGGTCAAGTCATGCAGGCTTCAGGTGCCATTCTTTAGATGCGGGAAAGTAAGGGAAATGATATTGCAGTACTATCTTTTGCACCAGAAGAATTGCACTGGTTTGCATATTTGCATCTGGGTAGCAGAAAATTATTTCTAATTATTTATATTTCTTTGCTCAGGTCGTCTTCTTGGGTTTGGGTTTTCACAAAACAATTTTCCTAAAACTACTCTGATGAATGATTCACTTTGACGTTGCTGCCCTCTAGTGGTCTTATTAAGGTTTCTGTGTATTCAGGAAAGGCTTTAAAAAAAATGTATCAAATCTTTGTTTTGATCAGGCACCTGAGCAGGTAAAAATAGTTCCATCACAAACCAGTATATTCTTTTACCAGTGTATTAGGTAACGTGTTTATTCACTACACTGGCAAAACTATATATTATCCTGTAATTATTGCAGGTGTAGCCAAACAGGTATCACTGGAATGCAGGTCTCCTTTGCATGTTACCATGTGTACCTTGAAGATGAACTAAAACCAGCACCCACAGTCTGACTTTAAAACCCAAGTAAAATTTGCAGACATGGAAATGGAGAAATAACCTTTCAGTTTCAGGTGAAAAATGCCAAACAGCTCAGTTTCTGAAAGCTGGCTTCTCATATTGCACTGCTTCCTTGTCCTGCTAATTTTTTTTTTTCTTCAGATGTCCTATTTAGTTTAAGGACTACCCATTTCTTACAGATCTTGCCTTGCTGGCTTTACTTAGATCATCTCCAGTTCTCTTGGAGACAGTTTGAAATAACCTGTGACTGGCAGTTCCACCTGGATATTCTTTGTTATTTTCTCTCTTACCATCTTGTGTGGTGTTATTTTGTGGCTGTCTCCTGATGTGAGTCAACCCTTTCACTTGCTTCCAGTTTACACTTCCTGACTTCAGGCTTTTCTTTGTTTTCTTTGTTTCTCACACATCTCTCCTGTATCTACAACATGTCAGTGGGTATTACCGTACTTCTGCAGAAATACTTACGCTGTAATTTCACTCAAGCCACATGGGATCTTACAAAGCAGACACACCCAACATGTAGGAGAAGCATGTGGAAAATGCATACACAAAGGAGCCAGTCATTCCTTTCCGACAGTGTCTGGGCAGATACATTGGTCTCTAATTAAGCTGGAAACAGGCTACGCCTCCACGCAGATACAGCTGGAGGGTGCAGTGCTGGTGTGACAATGGGACTTTCAAGCAGAGCAGAACAAGGGGCACATACTCCACATTCACCAACATGTTCACAGGTTCCTGGGTCAGAGAGGGTTATTGAACTACAGAGTTTGACCTCCTTTTGTCAAAACCTATTACGTTTAGCCCAAGCCAGTTTACCCAGGAACATGTTTTGTTAAAATTAGTGGTTTTCATTCTGTGCTTCATGATGAGCTGGGGATCCACCAATTATTTATAAGGAATCTATGAAAGCATCCTCTGGATAGATTCACAACCCAGTATTTGCCTTCTGCTTCTGTATATGCCTTTGTTCGCCAAATTAAAGAATATGGTTAGCATTTTCACACTCTGGATTTTTTTTTTTTTTGTGGTCATAAAGGCTCTTTTCAGTGCTATTTTTGGTAAATGAATCCATTTCTTGGCACATCATCTGCATAGTGGTGGACGGCAGCTTTCATCTCTCCAGATCTTAAAAACTCTGCAGTCACAAAAAGATTTAATTGATGCTTAATAGTGTTCTTCTACCCTTCAGGGACATCACTGGGGAGATGTCTGTACACCATACCTACACTGAAGATTCCAGGTTTGCACAAATATACGGATGAAGTTTGTGTAAGCCTCTTCCATCCTGGAAGCAATCTAGCATGGCATGGCAGAGCTCCACAATAGCTAATTTATGCTGCTGGGAAAAACCACTGATTGACTCTTTTTAGTAGGAAATACGATTCTCTCCTCCCTTGATTCCCTTCTGGGGTTTCAGTTTCTTTTGGAACTTCTTCTCCTTGCACAGCAGCCAAGATTCCTATAAACGCAAAGAAACCTTAGAAGAAGAGAAGCTTTAGGTCTTTTCCTTCTACTTTTCTCCCTGCCCTTGGGAGCTCCTGTTTGAGATCACCCTACTACTTACTTTTTTCCCCTTGTGACTTATCTGGCTGGGCTCATTCAGCCAAGCCACGGCTGTCGTAAAAACTGTGGCATGGGCCTGCCTGTCTTGTGCTGTCCCAGTGCCTCAGTACTCTACCAGGCTTTCCTTCCTTGTCTTGAAATCTTTTGCACAAGAAATTAAACACCTTTTCTTTTTGCCTTTATCTGGTAAGTTTTTTCTCAGCCTCCTGTCAGCAAACTTTCAGACACAATTTGTTTGCAGATATTCCCTTGCTCTCCTGGTTTGTGCATTGGGTGAGTAAGTTAAAGGGAAAAATGCAAATCATTCTTCCATGCCTGTCTGTGCTCTAGATGTCTATGATGTGAAGATGTGCTGAGCAAAGCCCTTGCCTGGCAGAGGATCGGGCAAGGTCTGAACCTCCGGAGCAGAAGATGGAAAAGACCCACTATACACTTCCTGTATGGTGCAGTGCAATGAGGAACTGCCACGAAATTTGGAAGGAAAAGGAATCCAAACACCCCTACCTTTAGGATTTTTCATCTGGATTTGTCCCCAGCTCTTGGTTCTGCTTTAATAAGAGCATGAGCAAAAAGGTGTTGAAGTAGGTGGTGATACTGACAGGCCCAGATTCAGACAGCTTACATTTAGTGTAAACTTGAATCTGGTGTTCTCTCTTGGTCAGCATGCTGAGGTCTAGAGGCAGCCACTTGAGAGCACTGGGGCTGAAGCTTACAGGAATGTCAGGCCAGGTGAAAGGGAAGTTTCTAAGATGAACCTCAGGAGAAATGCTTTTTAAATTTTACCTTAGCATTGAGTTCCACCTCCTTGAAAACTGCTAATTTAGGCCAAGCTCCAAACAGTATCTTTCCTGGCTACATTGGTTCAGGGTGATGAATGGGCTGGGTTTAAATGTATTTTTATCCCTTTATGCTCAGGAACTTGGGCATAGACAAATGACCCAGAAGGCCAGCTGGGTTAGGGCTGTATAGCTGAACAAAAACATGCTTATTCCCAAAAGATCATCTCAAGGAGACTGTTCATTCTGGGACAACATGAATATGGAGTGCTAGAGCTACTTCCAAAGCCCTTGCAAGGGTAGGATGGAACATAAGTAAATTGATCACAGGCAACACAATGTCATCTGTTGCAAAGAGTTGGAGTGCAAGGAGAGGACATAGTCTGTGCTGTTGGAGGGGGGGTCTCTGACTGCCATCTTCCAGAGAAACAGAGGGCTCACAGCTGCTGCAACATGGTGCTGGTGGCAGAAAGGCAAAGGAAGTGGCTTGGTTTTTCTAAGGTCAGCCTGGCCTCATTTTTGATTCTTGCTGCCCAAGTTAGCTCCAAACCGTGCCCTAGCTCCTTCAGACTCGGAGGAATCTCACTGGGAATAGTGTCTGTAGGAGTATGGTCAGGGGAACTCTGTATGAAAGAAAGAATATCTGTCTGTCCCACCAGGATGGGAGAGTGTGAAAGGTGGTGGTGTCCTGAGGGCATGCAGAGTCTGTCATCAGAAAAATGTACAGCTGTGTTATCACCTCACTTTCCCAGCATATTATTCCATTATTGCTGGTAGGGAAAGATAAGACCAGCTCAGCCAAACCAGCAGGCTTGTGTATGCTTTTCCATGTGAGCTCTGCAGTGGATCAAAGGAAGCAAGGAGGCAGCCTCGTTCACCAGCCAGATGAACCAGTACCTGCCTACAAAATCAGCATCTTCTTTTCTGCCCAGGCTAGCAGGATACATTCAGTAGTACTCTTTGCTGTGCCCAGGGAATCATGAAGCAAGGGGTGTGTTGTTTCCATTTATCTTCATTTATTGCCATCTAATTGGCCTTCACCTATGGCACTGAGACAAGGGCAAGGAATTGCCCTAGTAGGGAGCTCCCAGAATGACTGGTTTTCTCCCCGTTAAGCCCTACTGTAAACTGCACCTAGTAACTCTTCTATTAAGCTTATTACTTGTGTTTATGTTATAACATATCTCTAGGCAGACTATTCTAGGGGCTAGTTACGTGATCTTTCAACATTTCAGAGCTTGTTTCTAACACAGGAACTTCCTTAGGATCCTGAGCAAGCAAATGTCTCCCAAGGGAAGGTTTTGCTCTTAGGACAGTGTTACCTACAGTTCCCTACATTTAGGTACCTGTTGTGTAAAATACCCAAGGATACATAATACATTTGCCGGAGACTGGTAGACATTGGCGCAGGATCTGTCAGGTACTGACAGCCGTCTTGGAGCAGAAGCAGAAGGCCAGCTGGGACATCCTGCAGCACTTGAAATTACATGAAGATTTCTATGTTAAGACAGCCAAGTACTAGTTTTAAAGTCGTTAAGTTCAAGGAGCAGCACTTTTCCCCCACAGGAGCACCCAGATGCTATCAGTGACAGATTAACAATCAAAGTATGGCCTCAGTGCTACAGTTTAGCGTGGAATCCATTACAGTGTTAATTTTGACCTTAAAACAACAAGTTCCCTAACACAAGAAGAAATGCTTGCATTTTGGGGGCTTCACCATATTCTTCATGTTCAGCAGAAATGGTGAATTATTTTTTTAATTGCTCTTGGCCTTAAAAATATGCACCTCTGCATCTCCAGAGTGCAGCCCAGAATTATCCCTGATGCATTAGAAAGTGAGCAAAACCCTCCGAAAGCTCATTTTAACCTGGGCTGCAGCTGGCACCATGGAATTAAAAGCATCAGGTCTGCAACCTCATTGGGGTTGAATATAAGGCATAAACCAGTTAGAACATCTGCCGTCATGTCCTACTGGTGTGTTCTTGTGCTGAGACACCACACCATCACAACGCTTTTAAGTGAAACTGTTCAATAAGCAGGCAAAGCTTGTTTGTTGGGTTGTCTTCTGTTTTGGCAGAGCAGCCCTTTTCACCTTTCATCTAAAGGAGATCCGCCACTGATATAAGCAGAGTGCGTCAGCTACAGGCACAATTTCTGTAGAAAAATAGATGTCTGTGGGGATTCTCAACTTCTGCTCCATTAAGCAAGTGGCTAGAGAGAGTGAGGAGGGTGAAGTTTTCAGGATTCAAGGATCAAACCCAATGGCAAGGCCCAGGCCACGGCTTCAGGGTTTTCTTCTCTGGTTCTTGTACAGCCCACATGCTTGTAGCTGGGATCCCACTAGTATATATTAATAGCAATCGGGTAGCTCTGTGTTTTAATTGCTAGGTATTGTTTCCACAGGCACGTCTGCATGCAGTTGCACAAACCAGGTCTCCTACAGTCGGAGGGGATGCACATCTGTGCAAAGGCTTTGTTGATTTAGGTGCCCTACGGCAGGAGCAGGAAGGAAATGAGTCATTCAACCTTTTTGCTTTGGCTGCACCCGGCTTGCAGAACTGATGAGGAGGCACCAAAAAACAACAAAATACCTTCCTCAACAGGCAACTTTTACGGTTCTTTCTGCATCCTGATATTCCTTTGGTGTTTTCTTTTCAAAAATCCAAAGAACACTACTGACCAGAGGAATGTTGCTGCATTTGATTCTATCAGGAGTATAAATGCATCATTTTGGAAGTAGCAGTTGCACCTTTATATATGAACTTGAGTTCTACTTTGCACTTAAAGCAAAGATTTATTATTCCCTTTGTAATAAAGATAAAGCACATGATCTCAGACTTAAAGCACTACCTCTCTGAAGGGTATTTACTCTGTCTGTTTTGAGATACTTCAGCATTTTAATTTGGTCCTCTTCATTCTTTTCAAAGGCTCTTCTCTCTTCAGTGACAGTTTATTGAACCGTGCTTCTAACTTTCATCTTATGAAATGAAACTACATACTAAAAGAAGCTAAATTAGAGGTTATGAATACTCTTTTTGAATACATTTGATGAGATTTTACCAGTTCATCATTTCATTCAGTTAGGAAATATGTTAATATAAAAGTTAGTCTAGTAATAAATTGTCACCTTGTCTGATCTTTTTCTTTTTTGGCCCTAAATGATTTCAGTATGTGTCTTTCTCTTCATCTCATGTCTGGCTTTTCAAAGAGCATGGCTGATTATAAATTAACACCAGAAATGCTGGCTATTCATTAGGACTCTGGGAGACACAGGAATTCCTTGAATACTTTCTGCATAAACATCTGCTCTGGAGATCTTAGCAATTCAAGAACATTTTTGTACTCTGCATGAATTGTTCAGATGGGAGTGGAGGGAAGTCTGATGTCACTGAGCTTGTGTGAACTGTAATTTTAACTCTTTGGGATCAGAAATAAAAATGCCTTATTTGTAACATCACAGTACCTGTGTTGCACGCTGGGGTATCACAAGATCCTCATGTGCGGTTTAAAGTTGTGGGGCAATCATACACAATAGGATTTTCTAAAATGTAGGTGTAATTCAGACTTTCCATATTTTCTGCACATTTAAAATTCATAAGAATTTGCTACACTGAAAAATCCTGCAATTAGGTAATGATATGAACAATTGCATCTAATTATTGTGATTATCCCAGTTACAGAGAATTAAGCTGACAGATGAAGTATATTAAAAGGAACCATTATGACATTAATCATCAACCCTCCTCCATACTTAACCTGTATACCCCAGTGCTATTGGCTGTCAAGAGGCAACGGTGCAAGAAAGAAGAGACACGTGTCAAGCATTCCTGACAGCAGATGACTTGGCCTAATGACTGTGGTCTTTTGAGGTTAGAAATGTGGTTGCTAACCTGGACGTTAGTGGTTGTGAAGCTTGGTGTCTCAGTTCCGTTGTAATCTAGGATGTATTAGAAGGAGCCATTAATGGATAAAAGTGGCAGGACCTTGGGACCAGTCTCCTACTGTTCTTTCCTAACAGTGATAAGCACTCCAAGTAATGTTTTCATACCAGTAAGTCTAGTACATTACTAGGTTCCCCAGTTAGGTTATTATTTCTCACTCACACAACGTTAACTTCATATTAATGGTCAGATTTACTAAATTATTCACACAGTTATAAATCACATGTAGTTGTCTAGCATTGTGTGGCTGATCCATGCTGTCTACTGATGCGCTGAACTGTACATGTGATATTTTCTTTGAGCTTCTCATTCACTGTTAATAGATGAGCTTTTCATAGCTTTAAAGGAAGTATCTGGGGTCCCCTCACCCCCCAATCTTGCTAATAAGTGTTTAAGACTAAAGGTACTTTTCTGTACTGTTCTCTGGTAAAGACATTTTAATTATCCCAGAATCAAAATATTTGAAGTCAGGGAATTCAACATTAGAGGGCTCACTTAAACCTAAATTTGTTAAAGCATAGAAATGCACAAAAATTACTCTCAGACACTCATAAATCTACCCTGTAGAGATTTAGGTGCAGGAATTAGGTAAACAAATATGAAATAAAACTTTCAACACAAATTAAAATTAGTCTGAAGACAAAATTAGGGAGATGTTTAAATCATACTTAGTACCTGACCTTTGGACAGAGGTCAAATCCTTTAAGTGTCTCCTTTATACTGAAATTCCTAGTTATAATGAACTTTTTGGAATAACTAGAGAAACCTAGGTCTTTGCTCCCAAATCTTATGCATAGTCCTGCTTTTTCCTCTATTTTCGTATAATTTTTCAGTCTGAAATCAATGTGAGACTTTGTGAGCTGGTAACTCTTTAAGTCTTTAATTGTGAGCAATAGTGATAGATGACTCTTTTGGTTGTTTTATTGCTTTATGTGGTGGTTAGAGCTGTGCTTGATTACTTATACTAAGTGGAGGGAAACCCCTCAAAATACTTAAGATATAGAGGGTCAGGTAGGCGTATTTCTGGCTTAGTAAGTCAAATTTATCTTCTGCTCAAGCAGAAATACCTCATTAATTTTAATGGGACTTGTATGGGATTATGCCTGCAGCAGGTTTAGCTTTACACATCCCAGCATCTGTCGCTTCTTTTTCCTGTGGCCATGTATTGCTCTCCTGAATGGGGATAACTGTTGCAATAAATTGTTTAAATGCAGATGTATACATCAACATCATTCAGTCTGAAGATACTTTGGCACAGCTGTCCGTGGTGATAAACAAGGCATCTGGCTGCCCTGCCTGTTCTCTGAACTTTATGATATTGTGTTGTGTTAGTTCCATTCCAACCTAGTTTATAAATTACAGTGAATTACTTTGTCCAGTGAATTGTCCATGAACCAAATAATCTCACTATTCTTGGAGAGTCATAAATCCCATTCCTGAGCCTTTTCCACTTTATCTCTTAAGGGAACCTGATTTCAAAGGTGCTGAGCTCTGCCAGCCCCTGCCAAGCCATAAGGCTGCTCTTCCCCACACTGCAATGTGCTTCTTGCAAGTGAAGGACCAGCAGCTGCCAGAAACCTGGCAGTGTTGGGAAAATTCACCGATAGGTAGGTGTTGGGTGGGGCAGACTCAGTGGTAGCATCTGTCCTTTGAATCCCAGACCTTGCATAGGCAGGGAGTGCAATCAATAGTTACTAACAAGAACTACATCCACCTAATGAAAGACAGTACTGATAGCAAAACATTAATAATACCTTTACAAAAGGTAAGTCATCAGGGTGACTGGAGCTGGCCTTCCGAATTCATATATAGACTGCTTCATAAAAGCCCTGAGCAGTTCCGAAAATGTAAAAGGCAATTGAGAATTTTACATTTTGCTGTCCATCTATTACTGATTTACTTACATGACAGCTGGATGTAGAGAGACCCAATGATCTGAAGATGGTAAGACACCCCATCTAAAACAGTAAACAGACTGGGAAAAGACATTTCAGTGAACAGCCAGACTGTAACAGAAGTGTCTGAAAAATTCCAGTCCCTCTTCTGCATTGATGTGAACTCTATTTAATACAACATTTTCTTTTGTGCTGGTTTCAGTAATTCTCCTGCTGACAAAAAATAACACGTGGTTACCAAAGCTCCCTGCTGGCCATATAACCCCCAAATGCTTCTTACTCCTGCTGTGTCACTGCGGCAGAAATCTTGAGTCCTTTTTCCAAAGCAAACAAAGCGCTTTGCTGTTATCTTTGGGAGAGGCGGTTGGGAACATTTTTGTGATGAGGAGGGTGTGTGTGAGTCTGAAAGGCAGAGGGAGCCAGGAGGCATCTTCTCCATAGGAAATACTTGGTGATGGGGCGGTGTAGCATTCCTGAGATGAAAAGCTACTCCTTCTGCTGTGTACAATTAAATCACCCCTTTAGTCACGCTTTCGGAGTGGAGACAGGTACACTGCTTTGCTTTGGGTTTGCTGTGATTTACGGTTCACTGTTGAATTGAAACCTGGGAACATTTTTGGCTTTGAACTCTGCAGATGCTCTTTGCTGCCTGGGCTGGGCTGTGTGTGCACAAAGAAAGGAGGAGAACGCGAAGGGGTGTACATGTCTGAGAAAAGGGAGCTCTCCTTGGCTTTGCGCAACTCCAGTTCTGCTGAACATCTTGGCACCTCTGCATATGGATGGGTTGGAAGGTGTGTTACAGAGGGAGGTAGGCTCCTCACCCAGCCTGGCTGACATTTAACTCCTTCCAAGCTCACTTACATGGCTAGAGAGCAAGTGGGCTGATCAAGGTGCGTCCTGGCTTTAGGACTTGTCCCTCAGTAAAATATCATGGTGCTGACCTTGTAGTCTTTAGGTGGCAGCTTTGCTTTAGGAAGGCAGTGCCAACACTACAGCCTGTCTCCAGGACTAGAAATGCCCTGACTCTGCTTCTTGATGAGCTCAGAAAAATGATGGTGTAGACAAAAAGAAAGCAGGGTGCCCTAAGCAGGCTTTGGGGTTTTCTATTCATGTGAAATGTAATTGCTTTTGTCTGATGGTGTGCTCTTTGGTGTTTGAGTCTCTTTGGCCGGAAGGTGAGTGGGTGCAATGAGTACAATGAAAAGGCCTGTCTTAAACAGCCTCAGCAAAGAGCTGAGTGTGGCTCAGTTTTTGCTGTCTTTGCTGGGACATCTTTCAGCCCAAGCCTGGGCTGTGGCTGAGCCAAATTAAAGCAGCTGTGGAGCCAAATGGGCTTTGTGAGGCCTTTGTGCCTCCTTTAATCAGGATCTGGGGGTACCAGCGTTGTCACTGACATAAGCCTGAAGCTCCGGACTGAGAAAAGGCCTTTTGTGATAGTCTGGGAGGATGATGCATGTACTGAAATATGTCTTCTCTCCCCTTCTCCACCTCCCAGGAACCTCATCTCCCCACCCGGAGAGCAATTTGGGAGCAGCCGCTGCTTAGCTTCTGCTGCCACAGGCATGTTTGTGCAGCAAATCCATAGGCACATAGTCTGAAGAGAAGCCCCAAGGAGGGTCTCGCAGCATGTCTGGCCTCTTGCTGTTCAGAGATTCCTGCTCAAGAAATGCATGCCCCCTGCACCCCTCTCCAATGCAACTGAGAAATGGGAGTCCTGCTCCTTCCTCTAGCATTCCTCTTCTGTGGCCAAGGAGAGGGGAGAGCTGGGAGCAGGATGGAGGAGCTGTGCTTTCCGCCCCTCCTGGGTGCCAGAGCCTCAAGGGATAATTTTTCTGGGAGGGGAAAGACTGAGGAGAAAGAAACAAAAAATAGCAGGTTGCTTATTTCTTAAGTCATTGCCATGTCTCCATTTCTTTCCGCACTTGAGAAAATTTTGTGATGTTGACTTTGAGTCCTTTCCCATCCTCTCCCTCCTGTACTGGCATTTCTAAATATTCACTTTAATGCATTATTCTGCGTATGGGTCCCATCCCATAGCTCCTACACAAGCAGACAAGGAGAACAAACCCTGTTCATTGAGGCCAAGAAGCCCTACAACTGCCTGCTCCTCTCCTTGATTTACATGCCCTTATCCTATCATTTTAATTTTTATTGGTATTCTACTTTTTCATCCCAACCTTGCCTTCCTTTTGGGATGGTAGCGAGGAGGAGCTTAGGTTCAGGTACAGCCGTGGGCAGCCAGGATCCTGACTCCAAGGAACACCGGAAAGGTAGAGAGCAGGAGCTGAACAGGCTGAGACGCCACAGGGAATTCCTCACATTCCTCTTCATCCAGGCAAGATGGTTTGGGGATTAAAATCCACGACAACAAAAGCAGGGAAATAAAGCAGCTTCCTAAATCTGGGGGAGCCATTACATGTAATAACCTGCAGCCTGCCGAAAGCTGGGAGACACCAAGCCGGGCTCAGGGGTGAAGTCACTGCTTGTGGGTGGTGCACACAGGAGTCGGAGGGAATAAATCCAGCCCTCCTTGTAATCTATAAATGTATTTGTGGAATTCAGGAAAGCAGGTTTTTCTGTTAGGTTTTATCTTCATTGCTAAAAAAGGTATGTTCCTCCTGCAAAACAATCCATGCATGTTAACTTGCCTGCTGTAAAATCCTGGAGGAGGCAATTTTATCAAGGAATAAATAGAGTTAAGTCAGCAAGGGCAGAGTATGCAATCACCTCGCTCAGTTACCTTCCAATAAAAGAAAAGATTTTACAGCCCTGTTGTTAATCTCACTGTAAAAGTTAATTTTTTAAAGCATGGAAGACAAACCTGCAGTGCTTAAAAAAGGTATCAAAATGCCCCCTTATGGATGTTGGGACCGACCTGCTCAGAATAAATTTTATGCCTTTAACTTTGACCCATAGCAACAGTACTACTGCTGTGAGTAGACACAACATGCACAAAGGAATGCTGTTTAATTTTAATCACACTGAACTCTCCCCTTCAAATCCTGGTTTGATCTCAAAGATCAACAGCCACAAAACTGGTTGTGAGCATGATGGTGGGTAGAGCTTAGGAGCTGTATTCAGAACAGGGAAGAAGCAGTTAGAAATTCAGACAGCTTTTAAAAAATAAGCAAAGATACAGTAACAGTCAACTGCAGCTACACATTAACTACACATTTGGTTATAAAAATACTTGCTCTTTTAGGGCTTCCAGATGAACACTGACTTTTTGCAGTTCTGTCACCGGTTTTAAACTTACCACTCAGCTGTGATGCTGGTTTAACTAGTTAGAGAGCAATCCCCCTTCGCACCTTGCACTTTCTGGATCTGCCAAAATCCAAACCAGGATGCAATACAGTAAGTAAGTGCAGTGATCCAAAATGGGGATGAGAGCCTTGATTCATATGACATTCTTAAACTGCTCTATTGTTCTTAGAATACTGTCTGTTAGAAGGATTTCTGCAGCTCACAGGAGTCCAGTAGCTCCTCATATCACTTTTTGGTTTCATTGTTATTCTAGACATATATTGGTTTCAGCAATGCAAAGGAAAGGGAATTCAAGCGCATATGGTGTGCATGCAGAAATATAGCTAAAAGGACTGTTGCTTTCTGAAACAAGGCTCTTATGAGACCTGTGCTGTGTGATCTCAGCTTCTGGGTGTTTGCTGCAGGACATCACTGGCTCTTATGGTGATTGATTCAAAGAAACTGACTCAATAGTTTGTTTAACTATTAAGTAGGTATTCTTTATTGGCAGCGCTGGATGCATGGGGGATCGCTCCACCTGTCGTGCATGCCATCACGTCTAATTGTGCAGGTTAAATACATGTTCTACATACATATTCACTAGATTTCCAAGAAATATCATACATATTCATTAGTTTTCCAGGAAACTATTAGCATATGTAAATGTCCTCTACAGAGGCACATTGAAGGTCTCTGGTGGTCTTCTGGAGTCCTCTGGTGGTCTTCCATAGTCTTCCTCACTTGTCCACTATTTGACTCTCCTTAGGTGATTCTGCGCAGTATGGTCTTTTGCAGGTGTTAGTATATCTTGTCTTAAAAAATATTTGTTAGTGTTTTTACTATCTTAGTTCTTATTAGTGGTAAAATTATGTAGCTAGTTTAAGCTAAATTATCTACAAGGACAAGGACAAAGGCAGGAGTTCTTATCTTTTTCGGCCTTATCCATCCAAGCAAGGCCTCTGCTTGTGCCTCCTTTGCAAGATCGTAAATTCTTAAAACATTAAGTTTGTGATTGTTCATGACTCCTTCCTGCTCATCACTCCCAAATACCAGTCTCTCACAGGCTTAGCTTTGACAAACAGTAGTCCTTGATATGTAAAGTTACAGAGAGATAATCATTAATCAATAAGCAGTTTGTTCTCTATATCAGGCTGCTGTACTTTCTGATGAATGCAAGAAATGCAAGGCTGCCTGTGAGTACCAGACTTGCTCTGAGCACACATACAATATCAAGCCCATCAAGGATTTAGTGATGACTTAGCTTAGGGTGGCAGAAAGGTACCACAATGTTCAAAGTAGCCTAAATAGTGATCTTCTGGATGATCTACAGAAGCAAGGAGAATAAGTGTAATGGGGAAAAGTGAAAAGTTGGGCAAAGTTCTGGGAATCCTCCTAACACACCCCATTTCTGCTACTACTTCTGCTGCCATTATGGAGAAGGCAGCATGGCAAGAAGGAAGCACAAGAAGATATAGTAGGCTGTCATGAAGGGGTAAATGCAGGGGATACTTTTCAGATCTAAAGGGATGATGGCAGAGAGATTCAGTCTCACTGGCTTGGCAGTGCTCTGTCCAGCCTGAGGCAGGCAGTGCAATCACGGTGGTGCTCACAGCAGCGCAGGGAAGCGATGGTCACGTCTTGGTGCCATTGTGCCCCACACTGCTGTGATGGGGTTCTATCCAGAATATGGTCCTTATCGTTTCTAGGATTAAAGTAGCTCTCTTGTACCTTCCCCCTTTTCCACAGAGGGCATAGGGATACTGGCTGGTGTGTCTCTAAGTGAGGGGCTTGTGTTAGGCAATGTGAGGATGCAATGGGGTGTGACATAGAGAAGAGCAAAGGAGTTACTATAATGCCATTTCAGTCACCACTTTCAAACTGTCCTTCTCTACTTCTCCTCCCTTGTGAAAACTGTAATGTCCTCATCACCGCTGCTTTACCGGAGTTTCCAGTCTGGCTGACTCATCCACCAGCCTCTTGTACACTCCCTCCAGTACTCTTTCCCATCAGCTAAAAGGGTGACAGGTTTTGGTGGTGTCCTCTGGAAATGCCCCTGCTTTGAGGCTTTTAAGGCTGTACGAGAAATCTCTTAGGTACCTTCAGCTGCTGTCCTGCCTGCCAGCAGCCAACCTTGCAGCCAAACAGTTTGCCCCTGTCCTGTCCGAGTCAATGTCTCCTTGTCTGTGGGTTTGCAAAAGGGATGCTCTTTCCTCTCTCCTTTGCAAAGTATCCAGTGGGAGATGAGCCCCCCATGCCATGTTGGTGGCCATGAGGTAGAAGAGTGGGATTTTGAGGAGTCACAGGGTGAAATCTCTGCTCTTTTTTTTTCTCCGCTTGTTTGGTTTTGTTAGTTTTGTACTAGCACGAGGAGTTTAGCTATATTAGGGCAATTTTCCTTGCGTGGTGGAAGCAGCCTTATATTTGTGGACTGTAAAACTATCTGAGAGCTGCATCTGGTCTCTCAGAGGAGCAGCCCAGTTCCTGCAGGGAGGGACAAACAGTCCTAGTCTCAAAGTATTTTTCACCATGTCTCTCCCAGGTCAGTCACCATCAGAGAGGGATTTTTCCCTTCTGTCAGTGGACCTGCTGGTTTTAGTGCTGCTGAGAAGCGAGTGCTTTGAATCTGCCAACAACTCCTTGCATCAAAATAAACTAAATAACCAGAAATGGGGATAAACAACAGCAAAACAAGAACTGAAAACCTCCCCCAAGCATTCAGGTAGAGGGAAACTTTATTTTCCCACACTGGATTCCCTTTCTTTCTCCCTTCCTGTTTGCGGGCATTGTTTTTCTACCCTTAAAAATATCTAATTCAAGAGTAGGGGACAGAGTGGAAGAAATCAGTTCCACTCAGTAAAAGCCTCAGGACAGTGCAGGTTTTTCTGCTTTCTGTCTCGCTGTCTCAAATGCAAAGCTTGTAACTTTTCTTCTGCTTTAAGCTCATGCCTCTCTGAGCGTTTGTGGTTACAGCTTCTATTTCTACATTGGCAATTTCTGACCTGGTTTGTTTTTTGCGTTTTTTTCCCCACCGCTGTGGAAACATGTATACCCGCACCAGTGTCTAAAAGCTCTTTAGACTTAGACTCTGATCACTGGCACCTGTTTAAGGCCCTGTCCTTCATTTGGGGACCACGAAGGACAGATCTGCAGTACTCGGTGTCTTCTGGAAGCCTTGCCCGGAAAGGAGCGGAACATGAAAACGTGCCAGCAACAGGAAAAGAGGCATCGTTGTCAAGCTGCAGCGGTAGCAAAATGCAGGAGGCTGGGCCAGCGTTGAAGACGCCAATTTTCAGCTGGGAGGAGCCAGGGCCAGTGCTGCGCTGGGCCTTGGGTGCTTGGCCTCAGTCGATGCGCTGGGCAGGCGGCGGCGTGCGGATGCGGGAGAGAAATAAATGAGGAGTCATAGCGAAGACGCATTTCCAGCCAAGGGGAAGGAGCAGGCCTCTCCGAAGGGAGCTGACGTTGGGGATTACTGGAGCAGAGAGCAGGGGGAGGCTCACGGGTCTGGCTTCCACCCCAGACCAGTGCTAACATCTGGGCACAGCTGTTTCCTGGAGCCCTTTCTGCTGCTGCACATCGGCTTTGTTTTGCAGCCATGGAATCAAATGGCACTTTCCTCGCTTGCAACAGTAAGTCTGTACAAATGTCCTTGCATTTCAGCTCTCTTACCTTGTCTAAGAGCTTTATTTCTCTCCTCTCTTCTCCCCCCTCCTTGGCCTCCCCTTTCTCTCATTTGGAAGTAATGCAGCATTTAATCAGTGTTTCAGTGTTGCAGAGAGAGATGACAGATTTTTCTCTGTTAATAGGGTAGCTGTGTTGGTAGGAAGCGTGTCTTGGCTGGATAAGTGTCTGCAAGTCCAGAAAAGTTGATTCAAATCTCCTCCCCTTTATGGTGGAACAGAGTGGGATGGATACTCGGCTGAGTAAACTCTGTGGGCTCTGGTGAAGACAGCGGAGCAGGATAAATCACCTCAGCTCAGGGTCTGTCCCCAAGACCCTATAATTGTTAAATACAAAATAAGGAATGTTTCTAAAAAAGAAGAAAACCTCTCTGCCCTTCCAGCAAGTGAGGTTTAAGAAGATTCAATTGGTACCAAGTCTGTGAGGCTTGTCTGATAGACAGGGTAATGAAATATCCCTTATTCCCCTGTCTGACTTTAATATATTGCTTTGTTACCTCTTCACTGTGTTTTACTTACTCTGATGAGCAGAAACAACTCAGGGCTGTGATAGCTACAAACTGAAATGGGATATTGTGATCGCACAGGAATGGGAAAAGTCTACAGTGCTTATTTTTATTTCATGAGATAGATAGGTCCTTTCTCACTATAGATGAACTATAAACAAAAATAAACTAATAGAGCAGTAAGTGATTGACCATAAATATAATCAGCTTAGCATTATCAGGAGAAATGCTAAAAGATTCCCCCAGGCTCAAGAAATCTTCCTTTTGATTTTGCTAGAAATCTGACAGGAAGGTGAAACAGAGGTTAATGTTATACTTTTTGTAGGTATCTCATTCATTATACAACCACTGGGGAAAGAAAGCTAAGAAATACATCTGGAACTATTAAAATATTTCCTATTCTATCCTGTGGGTCATTTTTCAGTAAATATTTTTTAGTCTTCTGGGGTTAGGAACCAAGAAGAATTCAGTGGCTGTTTGTTACACAACTGTTAAATGAGCCAAACTTTAAAAAAAATATTTACTGAAATTCTTTGGCACATATCACACACAAGTGCCAAAGTGACTCTGAATGCCAGACTACTTAGACAAGAGAAGTTGCTCACATGTTCATTTGTTAGCTGGATCAGACTTATGCTATGTACTTTGTCAGAAATTTCTCAGATACTATGGTTCATAGATAGGTTTTGTGTATGGCTGTATGTTGAAATTCAGTTTCTTTCTTTCAGTTTCTCTTCCCCCCC